>NW_018921958.1:113601-159122 GCF_002207925.1 Prunus avium
TATTCAATAGAAAATTATATATCTGAATAGTATTCGGTACGGTACGGTATTGATCGGTACCAAATACTTGATACCTCTACCATACCATACTCTATTGGTACGGTACGGTACGGTACCGAATATTGATCGGTACCGAATGAAACGGTATGAAATCGGTATGGTACGGTTCGGTTAGAGTACGGTTTCGGTATTTCGGTTTTAGATGCCCACCCCTAGAACGAAAGCGACAACTGTAGACATGGTTTAGCAAAGCATGGCCATTACTGTTCAGAAACCTACCCCAAAAAAAAAAAACCAGTCAGAAATCGTTGACAATTTAACTACATTGCGATATTTTACAAAAGTTAGACGACTAAACAATTTTCGATTTAGCAAATGTTCTACCATGATGATCCCGAAAGGTGATCTAAAATATAAGGTAAAATAATAAAATTGTACTGTCCATTATGAAAATTTTTGTATAGGACAAGTCCTATTTTTCAATTTTATTTTTCTCTTGCTTAGATTTTCTATTTTGTTTTTCTGTAATTAGAACTAGCTGGTTTGGTTGGGTGGGCAACCCCATACATTTATTTGCAACGCACCAGCTTTTACGGCGTCACTTTATCTCCAAGCACAGTTGCCATCAATCCATTATGGTGGGAGAAAAAGCCATCCAATAATATTTTTGATTGTCCTTTTCCTCCATATAATAAATATAAGACTCGAAGATTTTAAGAAAGTTTAATGCAAATATTATAGAGATTTTGCTGACCTAACTAATAGAACATTAAATACTACAAATAAAAAAAATTATAAAATAATCAAACTTTTCACCGTAATTTATCGAATAATACACGTATTATACTCGTCCCATGTTTTGTCAACTATGGAGGCTTCTAAGTAAAAAGTTCTATATAAGAAATCACGGAGTGAAAATGACAAATTTGGTGGTGATAGGAACGTGACGATTTAAGTGACCTAATGAAAGAAGGCACTTTGTCATTAATTTAAATTGTCTGCACCGAATATTGAATGCATAAATGACCCAAATTCAATATTAAGTTGAAAATTGGCCTATTAATTATTAGGTCTCCAAAAAAAGAAAAAGTTGTTTAAAGAGTAATGTCATATGGATCATACTTATACAATTTACTTTTCCTCGCTTTCCTTAATTTAGGTATATGCTCACCGCCCTCTTAAAATCATATCATGTATTAAATTTTAAAATTTTTTAAAAAACTAACAATGGCTCAAATTCTGGATTTAATACTTTACTAGGCTCTTGATACGCATGGTGATCAAAATGAGGTTATACGATAATTCAATCTCGTGCTATTCTACACATCGTAAGGTACAAAATTATCATGTCTAGTGTTTAATCTTTGATAACAATCCAAACCAAATCATGCATCGGTTTATCCATAAGAAATATTTTCTTGTCAAACAATCTTGTGTACGTTCAGACAATCCAAATTGATAGTTTGAGAATATAAATGTGGCTACCAAGAGCAAAATGACTAACAAGCAGATGCAGACATGCATACAAGTGACTAAAATTGATCACACACACAAGTTCAAAAACACATGCATTGCAACTTTCATAATTTCAAACTGGTCATGAATCAATTAATCATATTTGAACGTGTGTCGTGTTTTGTAAATCTGTCAAGGATTTGGTTGCTTTCGGGAGACCTTGTGCCTCATCAAATCTTTTCTCTTTAGTATTTAGTGCGTCCCCAAATAATTGTGTCGTAGGGACTCTAGGTCGCTAGTCTCCCTCCCAAGGGACCTCAAAAAGTTCATCTTTTTCATTTTCCAAGACAGGCATGATTATTTCTACTTTGGTCGCTATCTGAGCTGGAGATCGTACAAATCGTGACATACTTGAGCGATATCATGTATAAAGGGTAATGGTTTTCCCAATTTTTTTTTAATTATAAAATGAAGTGTAAGTGGATAAAATTTGAATGGAAAAATCACCACTTTATATAAAAATAAAAATAAAGGGTCATGACTTTTGGATTGGTATTTTGGTTTTTTGTTTTTGTTTTAGTACAAGCAATTGGGGGTTTCAAATCTCTATCCACATGGGTAGAATATTTTTACTTTTTTTTGTTTTAGTACAAGCGATTGGGGGAGAGGAGTTTACACAAGTATTGCCAAAATATGAAACCTAATATGAGAATATTTGTTTGTGGGAATTTTCTGTGTATTCTTCTCCTTGTAGGAGGTCATACTTATACTACAACGGAACTTTAATGAGCAAGTAAATAATAAATTCATATTTCTATTTACAATAGAAAATCATGAATTAAAGTAAATCAAATGTAATTATAATGCGAATCTTAGGTGTGTAAGGA
The DNA here is from genome assembly GCF_002207925.1 of Prunus avium. The sequence continues at coordinate 115,944 of NW_018921958.1, forward strand.
AAGAAAGTCAATGGTCCACAAGTCACGCCAACACTCCCCCTCATGTTGGTGCATAGATGTCGGCAATGCCTAACTGGTCTAGTGAATTGTGGATCTCTTTACTGGAAATTGTCTTTGTCAAAATATCTGCCAATTGATCCTCGGACCTTACGAAAGGAAACATAATCACTCTAGCTTCGAGCTTTTGTTTGATATAGTGTCGATCTACCTCAACATATTTGGTGCGGTCATGTTGAACTGGATTATGTGCAATAGCTATTGCAGCCTTGTTGTCACAAAAGAGATTCATTATAGATGTAGGTCTATACCCAAGTTCAGTAAGCAACCTCTTTAACCAAATGAGTTCGCAAATTCCTTTGGTCATGCCTCTGAACTCGGCTTCTGCACTGGATAAGGCGACCACCTTCTGTTTCTTGATTCTCCATGTAACCAAATTACCTCCCACGAATGTGAAGTAACCGGATGTGGATTTCCTATATGTTATACTTCCTGTTCAATCTGAATATGTGTAACCATCAATATTCAGATGACCATATTTTGAGAACATAAGTCCTTTTTCAGGTGTAGACTTCAAATATCTAAGTATCCAAAAAACTGCATTCATGTGGTCTTCATTCGGAGAATGCATAAATTGACCGACGACGCTCACTGCATAAGCAATGTCTAGCCGAGTATGAGACAAGTAGATTAATCTTCCCACTAACATTTGGTATCTTTCTTTGTTAGTTGAAACTTGATCCGAGTATTCTCCAAGATGATGATTCTGAACAATAGGAGTGTCTACAGGTTTGCAATCTAGCATTCTTGTGTCTGTCAATAAGTCCAAGACATATTTCTTTTGAGAGAGAAATATGCCTTGTTGTGATCGGGCCACCTCAATCCCCAAGAAATATTTAAGTCCACCTAGATTCTTCATCTTAAATTCAGTAGCCAAATAGTCTTGTAGTTGGGATATTTCATGTTTATCATTCCCAATAATAATCATGTCGTCAACATAGATTATTAAAGCTGTTACCTTCCCTTTCTGATGTTTCAAGAACAAATTATGATTTGAGTTACTCTGTCTGAAACCATTGTTCTTCATTGCCATGGCGAACCGTCAAAACCATGCACGTGGTGATTGTTTCAGTCCAAACAACACATTTTGTAATTTGCATATTGTTCCAGTCTGAGTAGTATTATATCCAAGAGGAATGTCCACATACACCTCCTATGTGAGTTCTCCATGTAAGAAGGCATTCTTTACATCAAACTGGTGTAGTGGCTGTCCAAATTAGCCGCGAGGAATAATAAGACTCTAACTGTGTTCAATTTCGCAACTGGTGTAAAGGTTTCTTCATAATCTACACCATAAGTCTGTGTGTACCCTTTCACCACAAGTCTTGCCTTGTATCGCTCGATAGACCCATCAGCATTGTGTTTTATGATAAACACTCATCTACATCCAACAGTCTTTTTTCCTCGTGGTAAAGTTTCCAGTGTCCTAGTCTGATTCTTCTCAAGAGCTTTCATCTCTTCCTTTATAGCTTAAACCCACTTAGGATCTTTAAATGCTTCAGCAACCTTGGTTGGAATATGAATAACATACAACTGATGCACAAAGCCCTTGAGTGGTTCAGACAGCTTCTCAGTTGATACATGATTTACAATTGGATACTTTGATGTCTTTCCAATATTAGGTGAAGAACAATTTGGTGGCTTTGCACGATTCTGCCTGAAAGGTAATTGGTATCCAATAGATTTATCCTTTAAATTCACAAGTGTAGTAGGAGTAGTTACCTCAAGGATATTCTTAGGGGATTGGTATGTTGGTATTGTTGAGTTAGAGTTGTTGTTCTGCATTGTCTGTAGGTGTGGGACTCGGATTAGAAACATATTCGCAGGGATCAGGTGGGTCAGACGATTGATCGCTTTTTGGCAGAGAGTAATCTTGTGCTCCAGACTCGAGACGATCAATCATTTCTGTACAGAGGAGAATTTCTTTGTTTTCCAAGTTGCTCCAATTCTGCTCTTCACTTCATATCTCTCCCCGAAGCGTAGAATTGGATGATGAGTCATGGAAGAACATCTCAGATTTCAGAAAGGTCACATCCAAAGTGACATAGGTACGTCGGGTAAGAGGGTGATAACAACGATAGCCTTTCTGATGAGTGACATAACCCACAAAAACACAACGAAGCGCATAGGGATCAAGTTTGCTACATTGATTTTTGTGGAGATGAATGAAAGTCACACATCCAAAGATTCGGTGTGTGAGTACCAAAACAGAGGGCAGGGGCCCGTGTTGCTCAAGCACTTGTAAGGGGAGTTTTAAAGGACAATACACTGGAAGGCATGTGGTTGATCAGGTGAACTATGGTGACAATAGCATCATCCCAGTGATGGCGAGGAACATGAGCGCAATCAGAAGTACTCGAGAGGTTTCAAGAAGATGTCGATTCTTTCATTCAACAACATTATTTTGTTGTGGTATCTGAGGACAAGTCGTCTTATGGATAATTTCATGTTGTTTGAAGTAAGCCTGAAAGTCATGATTGACAAATTCTACACCATTGTCTGAGCGAAGAATATGTATTTGAGCATTGAACTAAGTTTTCATTTGTTTGTGGAAGAACTTAAAATGAAAAAACACTTCGTTTTTATTCTTCAGCAAATAAAGTCATGTCATTCGTGTACAATCATCTACGAATGTGACAAAGTGCCACAACCAGATTTACTTTTGTTTACTATCAAAGGGATGCGTCACACTATTAGGCATGCCTGGACTGAAGTCATCTACATAATATAGCCCCCCTCTCTTAGTAACACAATCAAGAATCTCCTTAGTGTGAATATCCTGAAGCAAACAAAAACTCGGATAAATGAGTACACAACAATTCAATTGTTCAGTAAGGATGCCACAACCAGATTTACTTTTGTTTGCTATCAAAGGGATGCGTCACACTATTAGGCATGCCTGGACTGAAGTCATCTACATAATATAGCCCCCCTTTCTTAGTAACACAATCAAGAATCTCCTTAGTGTGAATATCCTGAAGCAAACAAAAACTCGGATAAATGAGTACACAACAATTCAATTGTTCAGTAAGCTGACTAACGGACATCAATTTATTGGATAAAGATGGAACAAGTAAAGTATTAAAGAGTGAGAGAGAGGATGAGAGTGCAACAGTGCCACCTCCTGTCACAAGATAAGTAACTCCATTAGCGTTAGCAATATAAGTTCGTCGGGGTTATGTAGTATTCAGAAAATCTTCAGGATCAAACATCATATGATCAGTTGCACTGAAATCAATTATCCAGCTCTTGGAATCAATCTTATCCGAAGTATGAAATCCATAACCAATACCGTTACTGGTCGTATCGCGTTGTGTTCGATCTTTGAGAGTAGCCCACCATTTGGGGTAGCCATGCAATTTAAAACAAGTTTCACGAGTGTGTCTTAGATCACCACAATATGCACAATCTCGTCCATGTGTCGGGGTCGTTAGTCGGGAAGTCATAATCTGTGCAACGAAAGATGCATAGGATACAGGTTTAATAAGAATCCAGATCGGGATATGAGCCTGAGTCAGGGCCGGAGTCGGAGTCGGAGTCGAAGTCGGGATCTGGGTCTGAATTAGAGACAAATTCGGAGTCAGGATCATCATCGGAGTAAGGGTTGGGGTCATCATTGGAGTCGGGGTCAGGCTCATCATCAGAGTCGGGGTTGGGGTCGAGGTCGTCATTGCCGTCGTCGTCGTCGTCGTAGTCGAGGTCGAGATCGAGGTCGTCAAAATAAGATCCTGATTCAGGATCAGGTTTGGGGTCATCAAAATAGGATCCTGATTCAAGATCGGTTTTGAGGTCAAAGTCTGCATCTGTAGGAGCTGAGCCACATAAGCACTCTCGGCTATGGTTGGTTGAGAAGGAGAGAATGAGTCGATGGTGCTACCTCCATGAGGGTTGAAATAATCATCAACCCCCTTAGCGGCGGCGGGGGTTTGAAACTAGAGTCAACAATTCCAACATCGTTGCTCTGATACCATGCTAAAATATGAAACCTAATATAAGAATATTTGTTTGTGGAAATTTTATGTGTATTCTTCTCCTTGTAGGAGGTCATATTTATAATACAACGGAACTTTAATGGGCAAATAAATAATAAATTCATATTTCTATTTACAGTAGAAAATCAAGAATTAAAGTAAATCAAATATAGTTATAATGGGAATCCTTGGTATGTAAGAAAAAAAAGTCAATGATTCACAAGTCAGGCCAACAAGTGTCACTTGAGAATGGGAATTTCAAACTATACAAATGAAAGTAGAAAAGCTCAACTAATTAAATTATAACGCTGCTAACTTTGGTTTTTTGTTTTAGTGTGTTAAAGAAAACAAAGAAACATAAATGGAAAATGGTAAAAATGAAAATTTCGGAAATTTTTGTATCGACTATTTTCGGTGCATTTAAAACCTCCCAAAGTATTTGACTTTCAAAATGCAATTCTAGGTAGGGGACTCGGGGGAGCTAGCAGCTAATTAACTAGTGGAGCCTTCTAAACATTATCAACTCGGATGGGACCAGGGTGAGGGTTTGCAACTCCAATAATAGAGCTTTTTACTCTATGTCAATACTAGAGTTTCTAGCATTTGTATTATCTCCTCAACTGAGCATCTAGCATACAATTTTTCATCGATTATATATTATTGGAGTTTCTTAGGATCCATAAAGTGAGAGGTATCCTAGTTTGTTATGGCACATACACCTATTGAAGGACATCCTTTTACACATCATTCATCACTTCACATCTATTTAAGTTGAATCTAGTTTTGGACATCAACAAGAAACCTGATGAAATCTTAATTTTGGTGAAATTTAAAAGACTTGATAAAGTTTACAAGTTTAGGCATATTCATAAAAATTGTGTTATTCAATTAGGATTTTCGTAGAATCTATGAAACTCATGCGATATTGAGGGAGGGGGAATTTCAACACAGGACGTTGGGTACAATTTTTAACCACTTGAGCTACAAGAAAGGATTTGAACACGAGACCCCATATGTAGTTTTTAGTCACTTGAGTTACAAACCCCTTACATGAACCAATATTTGATTTTAGTTGATACATAGTCACGTTTTTACTTTAAACATAGCACCAACGGCGCATTTTAAGTCATTTTTTTCACTTTCTTACACTCATGTTTCTACATTGAAATAACACCAAATGTTTATACTAGTTGGCCTTTTTGAACATATATGCTTGATTTTTTAAAAACTTCGTGGAATTCGAGAGAGTTTCAAAAAACTCTGCAAAATTCTATCGCTTAAAAACCCCTGTAAAAATCCATATAAATGTTGAATCCACTGCAACTCAAGTATATATATACACTGAGGAACATGAGGTACCTAAACTGGAATTTAGAGTCCCTTAATAATTTTCATACCAAGAAAAAATACACATCGAATTAAAAACATCCATAAGTTTTTCATTAATTAATTGTAGATTATATGCTCTTATATAGGCACGGCTCAGCCTCGAAACCAAGGACCACAAGAACATGTGATGTTGGAGATGCAGTCCATGGCAGTCAAGCCCTGTAAGCAAGGCAATCAGCCTTACTCTAGCAAGAAGGAAAAAAACACATGTTTCTCATGATGTCTTCCATCTTTTCAACAAGGTTTCCTTTTCTTCAGCAGATTCTAGTGGACGCTCCACCTTCTGTTCGAAACGTCGTTTCAATAAACCCTTTTTTCTCCATCCCTTCAAGCTTTTCCTGCAAAGTTTGTGAAAACCTAATCAGCACCTGCCATCTCTTACCAAGCACCTGAGTTACTTGCAGGCTCAAGCTCCCCATTTGGAAGAACATGCATTTCTACAGAAACTTACAGCGAAGCTCAAAGCTGTTAAACATCTATAATTAAAAGCATAGCCCTTCCATATTGCCAAATGTTTCTGTTTCCTGCACATATTTTGTTCTGATCTGCTAGGTTAAAGAAGTACCCGGAATTCACTGATGGCCTCCCTGTACATGTTCTGGGTAGCCAAACGTCTAGTGTCTCATTTGCTTGAGTCATCTTTGGATAAACAGATCAGCATCCCACATATCACAACCAGTCTAGGATGCTTCTAATCATATTGTAATGGAAGTCCATGAAGCATTTGCTGCTATTTTTTGTACATATTTTTTGTACACAGATGACACGCCGATAATTTAAATTATAAAACAAGGTCATTGGCACTAATCGAATCCTAAAGAGAAAATTGCTTCCTAAGAGTATGAGCTGGCAAAAACATGTGCCTCACCCACTAGATTCAATCAAGATAATATAATAAAATGCAAGATAATAAACATTAAGTGTGGAGAACATATGCAGACCCTCTGAAAACAACTAGAAGCAGGACTTTTTGCATAACTACATATGTGAATGGAACAAAGAGATCCTTTGTAATGTTGAATAAAACCTTCAATGCAGCCATAACAATTTGTCTTTTCCTACTAACCCAGTCATCTCTAGAACCTTTCGGGTCCACAACCACAATTCAGGCTATGAACAAACGCAGTATATTCGTTCCTTGTTTAAGGATGGGATTTTCAGTCTTGAACAGTTGTTTGAGAACCCGAAATCCCTTAGAATTTATAGGCCTTCAAAGTTCTGCCCAATATACCATTCTGACTTCCATTGAATTGAAGAAGAGGATTTCTTCTATTTCTGTGGGTTGACTAACTTAAAGATATCAAAATTTTGGAGAAAGAAGAAATCTGCATAGGAAAGTTTTTATGAGGCAAGTATAAAGTAAGAATGATAGCATACCTCAAGCATCATAACCCTTGATTTGTGCCGCAGAACCAGAACATGCTGAAACTGTTAACACTTTTACTCAAGCAGCAATTATCAGGGGCCAAGTACTTTCGATTCTCTAGTTGGCCTGAATTTTGATAAAGATGTCAACTAGAAGGCTTTCTATCATATTTACATTCTCACAACTAGTGACACACCTGATCAACAAGCTAAAAACCTCTCTATTTCCAAGCCAACAATGAGATTGGCCCCTGAGCTACCACTATTTTACGCCACGTCAGTCCATATCACATGTAAGAGCAATCTCAGAAATAGTCTATACAATCTTATAAAGCATTGAACTTTGTAAGGCCTTAACATGAGATAGGCAGAGCGAGGCAAGCTGACAATTTGGTCATTTTTATTTTAAGAAACTATTCAAGCTTCCAAAATACGAATCTGCAGTTCTTTGTGCCTGCAATGCCCAAAGAAGTATACTGAAGAACAGAGAAAAATGCTACAAAGAATATGACAGGGCTTACATACAAATTAATTAATAAATAAAAGACACCACAACCACATGCATCACAGGTTAACTGGAGGGAGCATGTTGTTAAATTAGCAAAATAAGATGCACAATATCAGTAGTATTTATCATCTGAGCTAGTGCTTAGGTCCTGGTGCCTCTTAGACTGGCAATGGCACATCCCAAAAAAAAGCCAAAGAGGAAAATGCAGAACATGCATCCGCAACTGTGGTGCCTCCAGCATCTCCCTTTTTCCCTTTTCAACCAGCTCCCTTTCATCAAAGCTTCAACAACTAGACATTAATAACTACTAAATAACAAGGAAACATCTAAAAGAGGGCACAAAGAATTGTTGAAATGTTTAAAGTTAAACACCTCTGAACAGCCAGATTACATAGAACAAGCCCATCTTCAATAAATAATACAGAGAAATTGAAACTTGTCAATGAAAGTTCAGTAGAAGAACAAAAGGGGTAAATACTAAACAATAGTTGGAAACATCAACAATATAACTTTAACTCATTAAATTCTCTGAATAAATCATTTATAAACAATTGATAGACATGCTAATTAGCACACAAAAGAATGAGACTTGACAAGCTACTCTTCATTTACAAACAAATCAATCTACGAAACAATGTTACAAGAAAATGTGACTGATTCTGGATGATATCAGTCAATTTAATCCCCCATCTACCAATTCCAACCAAATTCTTTTGGGATTAAAATCCTCTAGCTGAATTCTGCCAGACCTCAACAGTTTGCTGATCCTTCCGGGTCATGAACATCTTGTTCCCTCCAAAAGCCATGTTGGTTATCCTGGAACCTCCCATATCCTTCATTCTCCCCATTAAATTCTTCCTGAAGAGCCTGTCATCCTCCATCCCATTTTTACTGCTCTTCTTAGAGCCCACCACTACCTCTGACCATAGCTCAATGTTGCCTCCCTTACTACAAAACACTTGGCTTCCATGGCTTTCAATCTTGCACCCAGAACCTTCCTTCTTCCCATTAACCACTTTCTTCCTTTCATCAAGAGGAACCCATGGATTTTCTGCACCAATATTTCTCAAATCCGCAAAGAACATCCCGCCTGTATTCACACCAACTTTGAATATTGCTGATAAGTTATCAGAAACTGTGACATCCGAAAAGCAATCAACATTCTCTTTGATTTCCCAAACTACATTCCCAGACCTTGTATCCCAAAATTTAATGTTACCCAATACTCCTGAAGGTCCACTGTGAGACCCAGACGCCATTAACAGACCATAACCCGAAACCCAATTCAATTTCGTGGCCGGTATTGCTGAATTAATCTCGGCACCATAAATTTCATAATGACCAATCTCATTAACAGGGCTCAAGCTATTTAAATCATAAACCATAATGGAATTTGAGTTCCTCCGAGCTGATTCAAAACTAGCGAAGAGAAACTCAGGTGAGGACCCAATTCCTTGCACTGTTGAGCCAGTCTTAGTCACATTCTCCCAATTGAGAGTCTCCTTCACAAACCCGTTTTCAAGGTCAAGAATTTGGAGCCCCGAGAAGTCAGTTGCCCCCACCGCGGCCAACCTCGGCGATATCGCTAGCATCGAATCGACGGCGGTGAATTGGGTTAAAATCGTCGACTTTTTCCTGAGCGACCAATCAAAAGACGTGATTTTGCTGCCGTGAGCTACATGGACCGAGCCAAACGGCGTCGTGGCAATTGCAGACGGCGAGTCTCGGCCATTCAAGGGCAAAATCAACGACTTCTCGAGGTTAAAAGCATCAAAATGAGATGGGTTCGATAGCGAATTCATCAAAAACGTTTCGATGCCATAAAATTGGGATTCGAAAATTAGGTCTTGCAGGTCTAAAGCTTTGGCCTTTGAGGGCAAATTACCTGTTCTGAGAAGCGACAGGAGAATCGAGAAGAGCTCCGGGTCTCGATCAATGAACGGCGGAGCGAGTCGAGCTGAGGCTGACTCGGAAATTCGGGAGAAGAGCGAGTCCGGGCCGGCTAGGTTTAGGGTTTGCTTGGTGGTCTGGAAGAGCTGGCCTCCCACGTCTATGGTCGCTATGTTGGACTCTGACTTGATTTTCTTAAACCCATTTCTGGGAAGCGCCGATTCTGCTGAAGGTGGCATGAATTTGAGCATATTTTCCGAATTGCCTATGTTCCTCAAACACCCAGAAATGAAAATTGGTTAGAGGAGAAAAGGTTAGGATCGGAAAATGGGAAAAGAGCGGTGGCGGTGGAGGTTTCAGTGGTGGTAGAGGAATGGGTGTTGTATATAAAGGGTTTGGAGTTTTGGGCCAAAGAGAAAAGGTCGCTATGAAGCTGACTACTTCTAGAAGGTCATACCGCAGACGTTTTCTGATTTGTGGTCAACTAAAGGAGGTGGTAAAATAAAAAATTCCGAAAGTCTAAATTTTAAATTTCTAATTTCACCATATGTTTCGGCTGTGTTCACATGTGAAGGAAGTTTCCTATTGGAGGCATCGAAGATTTGCAAGTGTAGAGGTCAATGAAGAGGGGCAAGAGGATCTTGGCGGCACACGTTGTTTACTTGGGCAATTTGGTAATTTGACTTGTTGTTTGGAATAAAAGAAAATAGCTGTTGGAGCCGTCCAACTTGGACCATGCAGTGAAAAACCTGGTTTGGTTTGATTTGGTTGGAAATAAATTAAAAAAACAAAAAATAATGGCAAGTGTTGTTGGTTCAAAGTTGAATTGAAACTCAAACTAGCAAGAATTTTGAGTATTGACCAATTTGCTCTAACGAGCTTTCTTATTCTCCTAACATGAAAGTAATGGGACTCTTCCCATCTGTTATGAGTTGTAAAGTACCAGCTTTTTCCCCTGGAGAGGGGAAAAGCATCTGCTTATCGAATATGCCTTCTAGAACGGGTATTATATCAATTCAACGGTTCTTTTTTAAAGAATTGAAATCGAATCAACTAACTTCTAAACTCCTCTATGCAAGTCATAGAGTCTCTAAATTATCAAGGTTTATGCAAATTCGTGGTTTAGAGCTCGTATGCGAGTGATTTTAGGAGGACTGGAATATAATCACTTCAAGTGATTTTGAGCTCGTATGCGAGTGATTTTAGGAGGACTGGAATATAATCACTTCAAGTGATTTGAAGCGATTATGGGAGAAGCGAATCACTTATAAAACCACTTAGTGACCTCGAATTACAGGCATAAAGTGACTACAAAATGTCATGGTTTGCTGAATTTTATAATACAATATAAAATGAGTTTCAGCGTGCAAATATACATGAGTGTCATGAAGAAGATTAGCAGTTGAACCGGTAAACAACAACATACCCTGTATATTCCATAAGAAAAGTCATGAAGCAAAGAGGGGTCAAAGATAAACGCAACAACATTATCAATTAGCAGTCCACTATTATTTATTAATGTAATCCTTCTTATCTACTTCTATTGTAATTTAATATAATACATCAAACCCATTAACCGTCCAAAAGTTGACACTAATCTCTGTGATTTTATACTATCCATATCCATACTTTGTCTCTGCACAGCTTCTGAGCTTGAATTCCAGGTCACCATGTACAAAAACAGCCTTAGACCCGGCTCAGTCATCCTGTAAAAGACTTTCCAATCTAAAACCCAAAATTTTGTCTGTAATTTGAGGCCAGTGTAGCATTAGTTTGGTCCTTGATGTCAGTCCAGTTTGGAAAATTAAAACCCATGTTGTACCTCAAAATTCGAATTCAAATGCTCCACGGGATAGGGAGGCATCAAGTGAGATGCATACTAGCTAACTAACACCCGGCTGCATCATAGGGAAGAACGACCAATTCTTTGTCGGGCCATTCTCCTTGGCATCAGCCTTCTCATTTGCCCACCAGTCAGAGCCAATAGAGTTACCAGAATCTCCTCCATCTGGATTGGCAAAATTAAATTCCTTGACAGAACCAAGCGTGATGGATCGCTGCTTCTGATGCAGTGGTACCTCCTCCCCATCCGCCACGGCTTTTTCTGCTGCATAATTGGATGTCTCACCAACAGGGCAAATAGAACTGCTTACTACTTTACTTGGATCTTCTTTGCTTTGGGCCTTCTCTGCATCTTCTAGAGATGTTGATACAGCTTCAGCTAATGCCACTGGCTTCATTTCCACGCATCTGATAACTTCTTCATAACTTAACTCAAACGAAACTCTGTGGTTGATGGAAATATCATTATTTCGACCTCTATTGTTTGATCGTGGATTTAATACAACCTCAGGGGTTTGAGGCTTTAGAAGAAAACCATCAGAAGATGTGGACTTTGCACCATCGGGGGTTACAGAACCAGATCCTAGTCTTGAACCCCAATCACGGGTGGAGAGAATGTCGAGGTTCAAGAGCTTGGGAGGATCACCTGTTCGGAACTCCAGAAAATGATGACCACGAGCAGCAAACTCAAGGTCAGGGAAAGGAGAAGAAGTACCAGAACCTGAGATGCCCGAACTTGGTGATATAAGCTGACCCACTGGGCTTCCAGGGTAAAGTTGGTAAGATTGAAATTCATAGTGAGACAATGGGAATCTCTGACCACCTTCACCGTTCCGGAAGTGAGGATCAAGCAGCTGGGCAAATGGAACCTCAGGTGATGAAGGTGTAGTCAAATGAACAGACTCAGGAGGAGGAGTAAAGGGAGCAGTTGATGGCTCAGTAGTGAAGGTTGAGAAAACGGGCGGTGAGACCAACTGGGTTTCATGAGCATAAGGACCAATAGCGAAAATTGAGGTAGGGCCACTAGGGGAGTACATGCTGGCAGTGAGAGAGAAAAAACCAGCTGGTGATTGTGTGGCAGAAGGAGGTTCTGATTGAAGAAATGATGCAGGAGAGGACGGAGGTGCAACAAAGGGAAGTACAATGGAAGGTGTTTGGATTGGATTTTCAGCTCTAGAAGCATCACCTCCACGATCTGTTGTTTCTGGGACAAGGACAGCATGTCCAATTCTCTTTTTGTGTCTTGGAAATCCAAAACACCAATACATGCTCCACCAGCTCCCCCATCTTCTTTTCTGCATTTAACCAAAGCTCATGATTAAAGCAAACCTTTAATACAATAAAAACAGCATCAGTTCTCTTTTGACACTACTCTGACGGTAATTACAAACAATTTGAGTCAATTACAGAAGATCATTTCAAGATGCCAAATCCAAATGGCTGTTGGGTCACCGAAGAACAATTTCTATTCTCAACTTTAAGTGAGATTTAATAAGCATTTGTGGTTCCTTTTTCCTCTGCTTTTATCAATAAGATAAGATGCACATCTGTTTGACCTTTTACTCATTTATCTATCTTTTTTTTTTCTTTTTGTTTACTTTTTCATCAACAGCAATATCCCTTTCCCTCCCTGCCCCTCCTGTCAATCTTGACTCATTTCCATTGCAGAAGCTCGATAATTATCAATTAAAGCTGAGACTCCCAATGTTAACTAAAAACTTTGTTCTCTCTACCTAGCTCTGCCTCCAATACAATGACAAATTGTAATTCAGAAGGAAACTTTTTTCTTTTGTTTGCTTTCTTGTTTGTTTCTTTCTTTCTTCATTTGGCCGTGAGTGAGAACCAATGGAAAATCACTCCAACATTCCCAAGGAAAATTTCTTGTCACTTCTATGATCAAACGGCTCAGTGATCCTCAAAACTAACTTAGTCACCAAAGCTACATACTTTTGCATAAAGCAAGTCAACTCTTAAGAGACAACCCACCAGAATTCTATGAAAATTTTCACTTTCAGAAGCAGCTCAATTAATTTCCAAACCAAATTTGCCTAAAACGTAGCTCCAAAGGAATTAAACAGTACCCAGTTCATAAAAATCCAATCAAGTCAAGAAAAACACAGATTTGCAGAACACAGCTGGATCTTAAATCTCTCACAAAAACAGAACAACAAAAAAAGAAGCAAAATTTAACAAGACTAAGATTCAATACTCGAACCATCATCCAAACAAGGTCAAATGAACATATCAGAATCGACCACAAAGAAAAAGATCACATTTTTGGAAAAATTTACCTTAACGGTGGCTTGAGGCACACGGTTCTCGGCGGCTGCGATCGCAGAAGCAGCTGCGTTTATAGTCTCCAAAGCGTTGTTCCCAGTTCTCAAATCTCCATTCACACGTCTCATCTCCGTTTCTCTCTTTCACCGGAAATCGCCGCTTTTCATTGGACTTCCGAATCCGGCCGAGAAAAACGTCGAATTTTCTCGTGAAAATTGAGCCAAACAAACAAAACAACCCAAAAGCTCGAACAGCAAACGAAAGCAGAAATCTTTCTTCTTGCTGAGAGAGAAGAAAATTCTGACTTCTTGGGATTTCTCGAAGATGAAAGCGAAAATGAAAAATATGAATCAAAAATCCGTATTTTGAGTCTTCGAGATTTAATTCCTCTTACTGCGTCTGTGTCTGCGTTTGCTTGTGCGTGTGTTATGTACAAAAGAAAAATAAATATATAATTTTGATATTTTAGCGAATATTATATTTAATATTTGGCGTGACTGGTTTTGAGGTCAAACACGGCAATGACTTTGTTTTGTATGTGATTTTCGAACACCCCAAACTTTAGCTTAAGGTTTATATATTCGATTATATTAGAACTAAGGGAATCTTAAATTTACTGTAATACCCCTGCTGTTGTAGTTGTGTTTTTTTTTTCTTAGTGTCAGAAAATGGAATACAACACAAAATCCCAGCTACAACTACTTACTAGTGATCAAATCTAAAGGCAAAAAGGCTGGTCCCAACCCTGAAAGATTGTACGGAACGACTAAGAGAGGCTAAAGAATCTACTATGAAATTCACTTTCTTTATACGCATGATTGAAGGAGATCTCCTCAGACGAATTTACCAAATGATGAATGTTGCGAATAATTGTACAAATACTTAAAGGTAGAATGTAATCCTAATATGCATTTACTAGGAACAACAACTTCGAATATTCTTTATTTAAAGCGCAAATTAACCCTACTTTTAAGGTTTGACCCACATCTAAGCACGCTAGTTTTGCCCAAATTTCAAGCACCAGCATAAAGAGGAGAACTTGAACAATCTCAACAAAACCAAAAGGGTATTTCAGCATAGATGTGATGCACATCATATGTTATGTCCATAAGCAACAGTAATTACTGGTGGGGGATGAGGGCAGTTGTGTCAATTGTTGTACTACAAGGACAATTAGGGATGGTGTTAGTTGGACATTAATTAGTTATTTGTTTTGTTCAAGGACAGAAAAGGTTTTAGAGGTATTTTGTCAAGGTGTGAAGTGTGCACGTGTGGCCATCCAGTTGTTCTTGACGCTGATGATGGCTTTCGTGCGCAACACCAACAGCCCCCACTGCCTAATGAGAGTGGGGCCTACGTCCCAAAATTCTCCCCCTTTACCCGCCACTTTAAACTAACTTGCACGGTTGGTGCATCTCTCACTTACCCTCCCCTACCCTTTTTTTAATGCCTTTACTTCCTACGAAGAATCTTTTGGGAATTTGATGCCCCAAAGAGCCATAAAAGCCACCCCCTTTCCTCACATAACCAAAGGGTTAAAGGCCATGTAACTCTCATGCAATGGCATATCCAAGATTCGAAAGCCGATTAGGTGAAATTCACATTAAAAATTCATCGGTACAAGTGAATTTCAATAATAAACATAAAAAAATACACAAAGTTAATAGACGTAATGAGCATTACCCTCAAATGCATATTTATACATAAATAAAAACTTATGAAAAATAAAAACAAAATAACAATGCAACACAAAAATAATAGCATAAGCTTACCCACAAATATTAATATATTATCAACACATAACCAAAACTCATACTATACAAACTCATTTTCAAATCCTAAAAATTAATAATAAAAATAATAATAACCCAATTCATATAGAGAGAGAGAGAGAGAGAGAGAATAGGAAATTAAAGCCCACAAGAGAGAGATAATAGGAAACTAAAGCCTACAAGAGAGAGAGAGAGAGAGAGAGAGAGAGAGAGAGAATTCACAAAATGGGACGGGTAGCTGCCCAACCTGCCCTCCACATATGTCCACCCATGCTCTCATGAAATTAATGCCAATTACAAAATCTTATACTAACATCTCCCTCCTTACTTTTCAACCTTTTCATTATTATACACGGTCACGGATACATACAAATCACTCTCAAATTATATGTATCTGATCACTTTTCATTATTATACAGGGATACATATAATCACTCTCAAATTATATATATATTTCAGATGGTTAACATAAGTGTGAGGGATCAAATCTAGGACGTCAAAGTTTACAAATTTGTGTCATGGCCATTACTATTTGTAATTTCGGAAATTTATTATGTGTGATTTATATTTAAGACATCTAAGTTTACATTAAAATCGTCACTTTATCAGTGAATTACTGTTGTGAATTTCTTTACAATAAATGAATTCTAGGTTTCTATCATTCAAGCTTTTTTGTTCAATCCCATGTGTGATTGTGTCAAAAGCATAATCATTATCAATACCTTGAAGGCTTGGACACAAGCACCCACTAGTAGGCATATGTTTACAACCACATGTTTTGGAGGGTAAGAAAAAATGATTCTAGTATTATCTAAAAGTGGGGATAATGGGTTATCTAATATGCTTTTGGGGTATGTCATTACTCATTATTATGTTATTAGAGCATTTCCAAGGGAAGAGGCAAAAAAATAGGCACATCCGTATTTTCATACTCCAAGGGAAGAGGCAAATGAGTAGGCAAAATATACCTACTCTCCCCAACAAGACAATATTGCCTACTCCAAAAGATGCTCTTAGTTCACCATATTTTAATGAGTGACCAAAGTTTGGTACAAAAGGAAAAAGGCTTTGGGGATACTCAACTCAACCGGAAATTAAGTTTTAAAAGTTAAAAGCAATAATAAAGGGCTACTTTTGACTCTTAAGAACACTAATTATGCAGAGTTGATTGGCATTTTTTCACATTATTATTGCAGTTCATGAGTTAACTTTTGTTGATTGGCATTTTTTCACATTATTATTGCACTTCATGAGAACTTTTGTTTCTTGGTCAAAAACAAAAGTAGAAAAACATGGTTGGAAATTTTGGAACCTGTATATCCTATGATATCGACCTTTCTAAGACTTTTGGAAAGAAAAACCTTTTTTATATGTTATACATAGGTAAGCTTTTTCTTGCTAGGTCACATCTCACGTGCCATGGGCGTGACCATTCAAAGTTTTCAATTAAAATATTGAGTAGAGACAAGAGTCTACCATACCCTACTACAAAGAAGCTAAAGATATTTAATTGAGAACTGCTGTTTTGTTTCGTGTGGGTAATATAACAACAATAATAGTAAAATATATTTAATTGACAGAATCTCACACCTAATATTCTGACAGTAATAATTTTTAATCTAAAAATAACATTGCAAAGTAGAAAAGGACTAGGGCCTAACTTAGGCAAGGGCCTCTGACTCTCATCTATTACTATCCTGCTATGGGTTTTTGGTTTTTATCAGTAACCTAACACAGAAAAACTGGCTGAGGGAGTGAGAGCTTAGCAAATTTATAAAATATTCACTTTAAAATGCACGAGATTAGTTGTAGGAAACACTAGCCTTGCTATCATCTTTGAAGGAACAAAAACTCTGAAAATTGCAGTTTTTTCTTGGATCAAGTTAGAGGAAGATGTTTTTTTTTCTTCCCCATCTGTTTTCAGTTTTGAGTAAATGAAAAACCAATAATCATTTACATAATTTCTAGAGACAGAAGAATGAAAAGAAAAGAAAACAGGAATTTCATAACTATAACTTGTTTCAGATATAATGGTAAACAGGCAATTCTAATAGTATAACTGTAGAGAGTAACATAATTATTGTGCGGGCCCTTTGTCCTGGATAACAAGTCAAGATTATTATTTCTCTATATTACAGGAAGGGAATGATACACATGCATGCAGTTTCTCATCCAAAACCAAAATTTTAAGTAGCCAAGCTCTTGGAGGCAATCTCAAACACGTTTTCGGACAGTCCATTGGTAGACAGTATCTTCTCCAGCTGTGCCTGAAAACACCACACCATGTGTTCTATTACCATGCTGCTCCGGAATGGAAAAATATCGATATTGCATACTAAAGATTAATCAATGTTTCTGTTCGGACTACATTATGTTCTGCAGTTCGAAAAACAACGCAATGCCCAGCAAATGTGCTCTGGAAAAGATAAGAAAAATATGCTAGTAATAAGAATGATAAATTGTTACCTTGGCAAGATTTTGCCGGGTTTCATCATAGCGCCTAAACCTTGAGAAGGCCGATACCATGCGGGAGGCCACCTGCAAACAATGACCAAGGACGTTATTAGGGAAGAAATTACATTATAACGAAAACCAAGCAATTGATAATAAGAAAGTGTCCCTCAAGAGGATTCTCTGAAAATACCTGAGGATTTATTTTATCTAATTGCATCACAATTTCTCCCAAAAACTTGTAGCCTGACCCATCCTTTGCATGGAAATTCACAGGAGAACCGCAGAAACCTCCAATGAGTGAGTACACTTTGTTTGGGTTGCGCAAGTCAAATGCTGGGTGGCTTAAAAGGTTCCTCACATTCTCTACATTACCGGGAACGTCAGACATGGCTTGAAGTGCAAACCATTTATTCACAACCTGGGGAGAGGAATACAAAATTACAACAACAGAAATGGAGAATCTTTTACTTGCATAAATTAGACATGTAGGAAATCATGGGAAGGGTTATAAGGACATACATGCTAAACAATAAAACATTTAACTAATTAGTTAAACGTACAGACATATGGAACAAGAAAGCAATTATCACAGAAGTAGGAAAACTATGGGTAGCGCTAGTAGTAGCACTAAGTTACCTTTTTTTTTGGGGGGTCAAATAGCACTAAATTACTTAGTTCGCAAAGTTAAATTGAAAAATGTGAAAAATGCAAATAATAATAACTAAATAAATAAAACATGTGATATAGGATAACCGATGGTGATTTTACGAGACTTTCAGAAATTGCTTGTGAAGAAGAACAGAAGTCTGAGCAAAATAGACTATAAGCGACTATCATAGAGCATCATGAGTTCAATCTTGCCTTACAATGGGAAATTAAAATCACAGAGCATCGGGTGATTTTATTCCATTAAATAAATTCCTTACAAATGCAAATTAACAACAGGGAATTACAGGTTTAGTGAACATCAAACAGGTTAACATTCGTTGCGTATATGTAATGAAGCTCAGACAAACATACAGACGGGGAGGGAGGGAGAGGATGATGCACACCAAAGAACTAACAAAACAGAACTCATTCTAGCAATTTAAGGATTATTAAGTTGGACAGAGTTTTACCAAATAGTCCTCCTGCCACTTGCTATAGAAGTCAGCCAGAATATCATCACGAGTTTTACCAGGGTTTTGTGCTATTGCTGCTAAAGCTGCAAACTGATCAGTCATGTTTGTAGCACTCCTATACTCATTCAGCACAAGCTCAGTACACCTTGAATCTTCAAGGGATGCAAGATATGCTACAGATGAAACAAAATATAAGCAGTCAGTCCATGAAAAGTTAACTTCACCGATATTGAAAACATTATGTTTCAAAAGAGCAAAACATACCAAGAGCAATATTTTTCAGAGCACGCCTGGCCAAATTAGGGTGGTCAAACACATACTCTTCGGTGCTCCTGTTGTTTTCAACCTGTGAAACATATAAAGTTCAAGTTGGTTCTTTGTAGAATAGAAAAAGTAAACAAAGAACATGATAAATTGCTCTACAGAATTCTAGGTAAATCGAAAAATGTCATACTGTGCTAAGAAGCTCTGCTTTCAGTTCATGGGCAAGCTGCTTCCTGATAAAAGTACGAACAGCATGAACAGCATCAGGATCGGCAACTTCCATCATGTCCATTATTTCTCCTTCACCTGGCAGAGTGATTGCCTTTGCAACAAATTCCTATTCAACCAAAGGCAAATATAGTTCACTGATACATCAATTCTCCTGGACATTACAAAAAGATTTGAAAGGAAATAAAGGGCCCCATCATACTTTATCCAAGCTTAAGTCAGATAGTATGCTTCTGAGCCCATGCACAAACTTTGGATTCAAAACCAAAGGTTTGTTTTGTTGAAAATCAGCAACCAAATTAAGCATCAGCTTGCGTGCCAGCACTTGTCCAGCCTCCCAGCTACAACACAAATATAAACAAGTTTTAAAACATATAAAAAATCAAACAGAGGTTCATCTAATGATAATGGAGTTTTACTGCTTTGCAAAAGACAAACCGGTTGAATTCATCTGAATCATAAGCAAGGAGTAAAAATAGATCACTATCTGTGAGATCAGTTTCTAGACGAATAGGTGCACTATAGCCCCGGAGCAAAGACGGAATTGGCCGCTCAGATACATCTGAGAAGACAAACTCTTCTTCTTTCTGCATAGGAGAGTAAAATCATATCTATTAATATGGGGAAGACTGACCAGCAACAACTTGCCATGACTATTTCTCAAAGAGGTAGCCAGGCCATTACACTACAAGCATTTAGTGTCCATTTAGAAATACCAATTTTGCAATCCAACACCTCTATGTTTCCCCAATATACATCATAGGGCAAAATAGTGTTTAAATAACTCAAAGACAACAAATTTTATAGCTTTGTATTTAACATGTTTGAAAGAGATTTCAGTTTTACAAGTTAGTAAATTTCTGTAAGATACAGTCCAGCTACTAAGAATACATAAATGGGATACCAAGGATATTATTGTTTTATAAAAATATAGCCCTTAAAGTGGGGGGGGAGAGAGAGAGAGAGAGAGAGCCAAACACAATATGGTATGAGTCCAAATAAAGATGTTAATAATTTAAAGAAAAGCTTAAGATGGAAAATCTGAGCCCAACCTTCGTTACTCTAAGAACTGTTGTGTAGACTGGCTGACCATTGTTAGCAACAGACTGCAATGTGCCATCATGATGCACGGAGGAAAGAGGCACCTCCTTGCCGGTTGAGTCGAGCAAACCTACAGCCACAGGAATGAACATGGGTTCTTTAATGGGCTGCCCTGGAGTTGGTGGTACCTCTTGACTGATCATGTCCACATCAAACAGAGCTAGTTAGCAGTGCCACCAAACAAAGAGATAGATAAAGACAACACAGAAAATTATACTCTGTTTATATACCTAAACTTCAAAGAAAATGTGCGGGCTTCAGCATTGTAAGAGGATGCAACTTTGACAACTGGGGTCCCAGCTTGTGAGTACCTACAGTTTCATAATACTCCATATAAGCATTAAACCCATAAGGAAACTCAAAGTGTGGTACAGATAAAGATGCACACCATAGTAAGAAATTAGCAAAATCTGCATTGTTAGCATCTCGCATGGCAGCAAAAAAGTCTTCACAGGTTACAGCTTGTCCATCATGTCTCTTGAAGTAAAGATCCATGCCCTGAAATGGGGAAAAATAATATAAATTGACTTTGCAAAATGGTCAACCTCAGAATACGAAGTATATATTGTAATCATTCAAGGCTTCTCAGTCTTACGTTTCGGAACCCTTGACTTCCAAGTAAAGTTTTGTACATCCTGACTACTTCAGCTCCCTGATAAAGTTGGGCCGTTAGAATAAACCATTGATACTAGCAATAGCTTTTGTGCACACGCGTACACACACAAAGAGAGAGAGAGAGAGAGAGAGAGAGAGAGAGAGGAGAGAGAGAGAGACCTTTTCATACACCTGCCAGGAGAAAATGGAATAACAAAGGATAATTAGATATCTTCTCTATGATTTTTAAAAAAAAAACAAACAAAAGATAAAAAGAATAGTTGCTAGTCCCTACCGTCACTGTAAGTAGAAGTTGGTGAAGGCCCAAAAGTAGAATCATTTCCAACACGGTTGCACAAGAAACCCAAATATCTCAATATTGAGAGCACAAATTCCTATGACAACCAAAAAAATGCAGCGACCTTTACAATAAACTAATTATTGGAGAAAGAAAACTTGCCTGTATAGAAGTTATCCATCTGCAAGAAAGAAAAACAAAATGAATATGATTTGAAGGCAATAGTTAAAAAAGTACTAGAATATGATAACTTTGAATGAGCTACCAATATCTGACCTTGATGTAAGAATGTGGCCGCACAGGATGAGCCATGGGACCAGCATCCTAAAAGACCAGAAAACATATATCAGGACTTCAATTTGGCACATTACACCACATCCTTAGAACATCAAATGCAAACCCATTCTCAATGGATTCACAACTCGACTCCTAAGCTCATCAAATAGTATGATATAAAATAGAAAATGTCAATTAGAAGTTCCAAAATTTACATAACCAAAAAATTGAAAAATAAAAAAACCTGTGGGAACTGATAATTTCTAAGTTTGGAAACATCAGAAATCCGCTTTACAGGGCGACTCCCCATATCAGAAGAAAATTCCTGCATATTATGAATATCATAATGAGCAACAGTCCTCACATCACAAGATCAAATCTAGAAATATATTCTATCAGTTTATATATGCCACTATGCCTTGGGGTAAAGATAAAAAGTTATACCTGATCACGGAAAACAGTTAGACCCTCCTTTAAGCTGAGCTGAAACCAATCACGACACGTCACTCTGCATATATGTTAAACATATTCTTGTATTAAAAATGGTTGTGGAAACCTAATGTGTGAACACTGAACCCACTTTCAATAGATTACAGACTTCAATATAAATGTCAAATCAGATATTGAGAAAAATAATTGGATTACATGGACAGGTGAAGGATGTAAATAGAAAAAGGGAAACAAAGCACATGGGACAGGATGCATATTCTCCAAAAAAATAATTTGTAATGCTGGTATACAAACCAACCTGTTGCCAGTCCAGTTATGGAAATACTGCAAAACAAAAATGGATAGAAACAAAAATTAGCATTAATTGGCTCTCTGCCATCCAAATAAAAATTGACATAGCATGTTGCTTTGAGTCTTTATTTTATAGATGTGAAAAACAAACCTCGTGGCCAATAACTCCCAAAATGGCAGCATAGTCTGCATCAGATGCAGTTTCTGGAGATGCCAACACAAGTCTGGAATTGAAGATCTGTAGAAATTTATTCAATTGTTATAATTTGAAACAATAATATGGAAATCGGTCATTATCACAAAATTAGATTCTAAAAAGGAAACATACATTCAAACTCTTGTTTTCCATAGCTCCCCTGATAATCAAATAATAACCAAAAGTATCAGTGATTAAACAATAGAATGAATCAAGTTAAAGAAATGAAAACATTAGTCACTTTCCACAATAAAAATTTGAATTTTAGATGTCCGTATACTTGGTATTTTATTAGAAAGAAATATAAAACATACATGTTAAAATCTGGAACAGCCACAATGTTGAATAGATCCAGGTCATACTCAAGACCAAAAACCTAATAGAAAAATAGTCATGTGAGCAGAGCACAATAAACTTTGCAACCAATATCAATAAAAACTTTATATCAAAACCAATAATCTTTATAAACATAAAGAAACCCACATCCTCATCCCACTTCATAGCTGCCTTAAGCGAATACATGGCATGTGCAGTTTTTGGCACATCTTGAGCAGGGGTCCAAATCCTCAGAGCCACCTTTCGACCCGAACGAGTAACAAATGTGTCATCTCTGCTCTCAAGCTGTCCAGCAACCAAAGCAAACAAGTAGCAGGGTTTCTTGAAGGGATCCTCCCAAAGAGCAAAATGTTTATTACCCTGAACCAAAAGCACAAGATTACAATGAATAACAGTACAGTAAATATCCATGTACTGCACTTTTTAGTAAGTGATGCTCACCTCTAGGTCTCCCTGCTCTATGAGATTTCCATTGGACAACAACACTGGGTATAACGATTTATCAGCTTCTATGCGGCATGTATATTTTGCCATTATATCAGGACGGTCCTGTTCCAAATGAAATGCAATCAATACAGCAGAAGTTGATTGACATTTTACAACTGGACGACTGGAATATATAATCAATTTACCAACCTGATAGAATGTAATTTTACGAAAACCCTCAGCTTCACACTGTGTACAGAAATTCCCAGATGTCTTGTAAAGCCCCTACAATAAAATTAATCTACAGTCAGAGAAAAATAATACCATTTCTCAGGCATAAAAATTGTAGATATGACAATATGCACCTCTAATGATGTGTTCTTCTCAGGATATGTCTCTGTTAAAATTTCCAAAGTAAATGTACCACTAGGTAGTGATTTTAGTGTCAGATGGCGTGAATCCAAGTGGTAATCCTCCTCCTATCATGGGGGAAAAAGCAATAAGCATGTAAATCATACCAATTCTAGAAAGAGAGAAGGGGTTAGGAAAAAAAGGAATCAGCACATGGAATAATAATATGACAGGAAAAGCATGCTCATGATCTCAAAGTTCAGGTAAAATATCAACTAAAAGTGGCAACTTAAACTACTACAATTAAGAAGTAGCCTTTCTATGCATTTAATTAAGGAATAAGATCGAGTCAATGCTTGTATTTTTCAGAAAGCAACTATGAAACTAAGCCGAGAACCAGAATGGCACAAAAGAAATTACATACCTTTAATTCCTTGCTGTTGATTCGAACTGAGAGTAACTTAAGATCTTGCCCATCAAGGACCAAAGGGGAAGAAGAGCCTGTAATACAAAATAACAAAAATGTATTAAATAGCAAAAAAATGGCTAGGCATCCTTCTTCAAAATCATATGTAGCATAATGGAAAAGACAAGCAAAGATAGATGTAGAGCATCGCTCCAGAAGAAAGATAGAATTTTATGACAAGCAGAATAAATTTGTTCAAATGACCAGGAAGTTACCACAGTAACAAAGACAGAGATGCTTTTTACCAATGAAATACTAAATGAGAAGAGTGTGGGACTACCTTCAACTCTGGGGAACACAGCTATTTTTGAACTAACAATTGTTTTCTCCGCACCAAGCGAAAAATTCAAATCCACCTGAAGTAGTAGCTCCATAAGTACACAGAAGTTCCGCATACAAAAGATCAGAGACCAAAACAATAGTAATTTGATTTAATGAAGTGTGGTATACCGAGTCAAAGTAGTAGTCAGGCAATTTGTAATCCTTCAAGAAGATTTCTTTTGGTGCACCCATTTTGGATTCGTCAACTTGCTCTGGCAAGGATTCTGTGGCAACTGAGCAGATTAGCCTCCTGCTCCCTTGTTTATCCGTCTGAAATGAGTTCTAGATTTGCACATGATTAAGAAAGTTATAAGAAAGAAACAACTACAAGATTGGTATGGTGCATATTTATACTGGTACAACACAAAATACAAGGGCATAACACATACAAATATCAGTATGTGCAAAGAAATATCGGAACACGTAAACAGTTTCCAGTAAAAACATTTCAACTCACAGGAAATGAAGTACGAGGAAAGCGATAATTCCTTCGACACTTGACCTGAAAACCTCAGTTGATTAACAGAGTTCAGAATCCCTTCGTTTGAATTTTAAAGTTGATATGATAAAAGTCAGCACTGAAACATAATACTTTGGAAAAAAGAAATCACAGAAGTAACCAACGAAAATAGGGGAGAAAAAATCACAAACCTCTGAAGTAAGAAAGCGCCTGTATCTGGAAAGGCTTTTAGATGAATTCCCCAATAAGCTAACACGGCGTGTACATTGAAGCTGAAAAGCGAAAAAAAAACATTCATACAAGTGAACCAAGGAAAAAAAAATGATACTCGAGCAATTTTATAGACATAAATCATATTCGATCTAGACCATTATAACATGCTCACTCGCGCGATTGTACAACACATGGATATGGCATTCTATACATCCTAAAGAGAATAATAAATAGAAGGCAGGAGATGAAGAGACAGCTAAAGTAAGGAATCTGAATAAAAAAATAAAGTGCATAACCTAGTAACCCTCAAGAAGTGACACGACTGACAACCATTTAACAGATTCCTAGTCCAGATTTCAACTATGCTTACGCGTTTAATTTGGAAATTGAGTAGAGTATCTCACACCAGTGAGACGGCTTGCAAGTTACAACCTTTTAATAGATTTTAACACACAGACCACTGATATACACACACTAATCACTATCATCGATTAAAGAAATGGGATATAGGCAATCACAGGAGCAGATGAGATCAAACCAAACAGACTCGTCCTCACAACAGCAGAACTCTTGCATGGCAAAACCAACCGAGCCATTCAATTCAAAATCCCAAACAAAGCTACTCTAACACTGATCCTCTTGAATCCCAATAAGGGGTCGAAGTTCTAAACGAAAACCCAGATGCCCAAGACCCAATATAATCCACCAGAGGCTGCAAAGAGGCCCTTAAAACCCTAGATCAAAATAACCCAGATGAAATAACAGAACCCATTTACTCCTCCTTATAAAGGATATATGGATAATGCAAATTATGGACACCAAAATTCAATAAAATAATAAACAAAACAAAAATACTCCTGGGTTCAAAGAAATCTGCAGACGATTGATAGAAGAACTTTGAGAGAGAAATTGAATAGTTTCTTCTGCATTACCTTGTTTGATTTAATGATCAAAATCCAAAGGAAGGGGATTTAAAACAACCTGGGATATAGAACCAAATGATAGAGGTACCCCACAGAAGCTATTTATTATAGGACAAAACAAATATTATTATACTAAATTACCTAATGTTTTGTGTAGAAATTTGATGATAAATCATTTTCCTCTTTTTTGGCAAAAATCTACGATGTCCTATTGGCCAATGCTGGGCTGCATGACTGGGTTTAGTATTTTTAATATTTATCTATTAATTTCATGGGTTTGTTTTGTGTTCGATAGTAACTGTGTCACTTTTGTTGGGCTTTAATCATATGGCCCAAATCAAAAGGTTGGCTTCTGAATTTAACCAAAAAATACATCCAAAAATTTGATCAATACACCTACCGAGTCATTCTATAGTGAGGGCATTATCTAAGGACCTTAGATGAGGCCCTATCTCTTAACCGTTAGATCAAACTAACCAATTTAATCCAATTACTAACTAATTTGATCCAATAATTAAAAAAATAAGGCCTCATCTAAGGATAGAATTCTACTACACGTAACTGCGGTCCCAAGTTTTTGTTTTAAGAAAAAAGATAGACCCAATCTCCAATTTTGGATCTAGGTCAGGCCGCAGACTTATGAAGCTAAAAGGTGGTAAGGGAGTGCTACAATGAGGAGGTTGTTAGTGAGGGGGGTTATGGGAGGGGTTCAATCCCACTATCTAAAAAGAAAGAAAAAATATTGGACTTAAATTAACGATTAGATGGTTGGATTGATCCAATGTCTACTTTAAAAAGCTCAAATTTTGGGCTTTGAAATGGGTTTATGCCAAAAGCCCAAAGATCAATGCACTTATTAACTTCTTTCATGATGCTATGTGAATTGTTTGTGTGAATAGGGCACTTCATGCATGCATGAATTTGATTTGTAACATTTATTTTTAGATCCTAAATTAAGTATCCTTCTTCAAATAAGTACCAATTTATATCAAAGATGTCATCAATGCATGATGCATGCCGCCACACCCAAAAAAAAAAATGCAAAAAAAACTTCTGAACCCCATGGAACCATGAGTATATGAGAGTAGCAGGGAACAAAATTAAGCAGAATGTTTTATAGGAAGGACATGTAGAAGCATAGGTCAATATTGCAGCAAATTTTGTGCTGCAAAAACCCCTTTTGACAGTCTGAAAAAACTATCCTCAATTATTTGCATTATGTAAAGCTAGTCTTTGAGTATTTCAGTGCTACCCAAAATCTATGCAGAGATTATTTGCTTGTCTGCAATTGAATTAAGTCTATTATTTAGCAGAAAGCACACTGAATTTTGGGCAAAGGTCCAGCCAATCTCCCTACTTCCCTGCCAATATTTGCTACATTTTAGTCTACTCATACTCCACAAATATTCATTCCAAATAAAAATGCTCCAAAGTGCATGCCTAGAAATTTTAGAATATTATTCAATGCCTTGTTCTTTGGCTGCTTGCATTATAATATACACTCCTTGCAGCCCACTTTTTGTATAGGGAATTAACTCAATGTGAATAATTTGACCCCAGAAAAGTTCCTAGGTGGTCCTTTTGAGGGATCCTTTTGTTCCTACTTCTTGTATAAAGTTTGAGCCTATGCCTTTTTCCATATTCATTACTTCGTGTGCCACTTCCTCATAGCTGTGCTCAATTGTTTAATGTTGAGAGAGATAAGACCATTGCTTTAGCCCAATTTAATACAAATTTCAAATTGAACTGTCAAGATGGTTTGTTTAATCTAATTTGATTCAAGTTCCACCTGTCAATTTTGAAAAGTAGAAACAAAACAAATTTGGTGGCCTCTTAAGAATCTTGCACTTATTTCTGTAAGTGTTTTTTTTTTTTATACAAGCGATATTGGGAGGAAAATCTAACATAATACTTCAAGTACATAAATAAATGTTCTTAACTCGCTAAGCTACAAGCTCCTTATATTTACCGGTAAACTTTCAGTATAATAGCATGGGAAAATATTTCAAATTCAAATCTCCCATTCTAACTATAAAAAAAAGTACAGCCAGTACTTTTAAACCAGAGTCAGTAAGTTTATTTATTAAATGCTCAAGTCCCAATGAATTTGTTCAACAAACAACGAGTTATTGCCACCCAGAAAAGGAACTTAGGCAACGTCCTGATTATGGGCCTCATTATTACAAATGAAAAACTGTGCTCATTGCAGGCTGGTCTCACAAATAACACCAACACTTACTTTGCACAAAGATTTATCTACCAAGAAGCTTTATTATTCTTCTGATTTTTCTTCATTCCCCATCTAACTTTGGTCACTTTGCAACCCGACACTGACACGCATATAATTTTATAGATTTTGACCTCAATTGCTCTAGTTGCTGTCTAATTAGTTGGAACTTGGATGTATATATATGTTGCTCAAAAGTGGACAAGTGTTTATTGTTGGAGTTGATTGGACAGAACTTAGGATGGTGATGGGTGACAATTGAATTCCCTCCTATGGCCCCCACTTATCATGCAATTTGCAAATGCCATGAATGGCCCTTAAATGTGCATTTCAAATTTTTTCTTGTTTTTGGGCAAAATTGAAAATTACAAAAAGGGTAATGCTTAATGAAATATCTCATATGTTATACAATAAAGGAGAGGAATATTTTTCACACACGTATACTACCAAATTGTTATGGGAATTCGAACCTTAGACTACTGATCTACAAGTGAAGGTCATTTTCCACTAGTAGTAGATTATTAATTTAGATTACATATCGAAATCGACAGTCTAACAACTTAACACAACACACAATTTAAGAAGGGAGTTGATTTCCCCACTCCCCTTTTCTCCACTTATACTCCTTATAAATTAATGTAAGGTAAGGGTGTAATAGAAAAGAGAAAGAAAAAAATTAATTAAAAAGTATTAAAAAGCAAAAAGGAGTGTAAGTGGAGAAAAAGGGAGTGGAGAAATTATATCTCTTTAATAAAACAATCTTTTTTAAAATATGATAAAATAATAAGCTTTTGTCCTGGCTACCAAACATTAGAATAGTATAAATCCATCTATACTTTGAATACTAGTGTTGTGTTCACAAGCTATCTACAATTTGTCGGGGCAATGTGATGGATGTATATTTTTGCTCACCACTTTAACCCAATGTGTACATTCATCACACTTCTCAACATTTGACACGTGTCTCTTGGCATAACCATAGTTAACTCTTTACTTTGTATTTATGTAACTATGGTTATGTCAATAGACACGTGTCAAATGTTGACAAAGGTGATGAGGGTACACATTGGGTTAAAGTGGTGAGCAAAGATGCTCTCATGTGATGGAGCAGTTGTGGATTTGTGTTCAACCCCATTTCAAACTTTTAAACTCCTTTTTTTTTTCTTTCTTTTTTGCTCCTGATATAGTGATGCCAGGTATTGCAATCTAAGCCACGGATTGCATCAAGAATAGATGAGTATCAACAGATCATAGCTCTCCATTCGTGTGTGGTGCCACATGGAAGCATGTGCCCTCAAGAAAGAAGTAGCAAAAGAGCGTTTTGGACTGATGTTGAAAGAGCCAAATCCCCTATGATTTAAGTCAACTTTTAGCAGTCCTTTAATTGGCAGGATAGAGATGTTATCTTACTGCATTAATGATTCATGGGGCAGAGATAATATAACGTGTATCTAAAGACACAGAAATTTTGGTGTGCATAGTTTTGATCAAATAAAACCTCCATTACTTGCCAAAAGAAGAAAAACCTACCCTTTTGCTTGAAACGATTAGCGTACCTATCGTTCGAATGGACTTCAAATAATGAAAATGAAAGGAACACTTCAACAACTTCTATTCATTTTAAATACAAGTCATAATTAAAAATTTGATTATATGACGTACATATTAATCTTATCGTCGATTATATTATGACACATTAATTAGTAACACTACATAATGAGTGATATTTTTACACTCAAGGTTTTTTTCCACATATTACCGTACTTATAATCGAAATACCTTAAAATGTAATGTGGCATGATTGATTGCTTTGCGAAGTTTTGGGGGGAGGAATGAGGCATGAGAATTGCCAAACCTGGCTAATCTTAGGCTAGCACACCACATATTAAAGGAAGGACATGTTTTGGAACTATGCGTGTGCTTGTGGTTGTACTATGTTGCACCCGACATTCATCATGATATAGATTTTTTAAAATCAATTCAGCAATGAATCTAACCCGTTTCTTTTGGTAAAATGAACCTAAGCCTTTTCACATCAAAAGGGCCCTATGCATTATGCTTACAAATACTGGTTTAAATTAGAACTTTGCCCCATCCAATTTAGTCACTCCAACATTACATCTTTTTTGGTAAGATAAATATAGTGGTCTTTTGTTGGTGAGGGATCACTCATATGATAATGTAAAGCTTTGCTTATTTACCTTCTATTTTGCTGTGAATTATGTTGTATTGTTCTACATTTTCTTATTCTTCTTCTTATCCTCGCATCACTTTTTTTTAAAATTTATATATATATATAAACAATATTGAAGAATGAGAAATTCGAACACATGACCTGCTGTGCAAAGATAATTGCTATTAACCATTTGAGCTATAAGGCCCTTGCTCCCCACATCACTTACTTTCAATTAATTCATATGTAATAAAAACTATTGTATAATTAGTGTGAGTTAATTAATTATAGGACCAATGTATTTATTTTAAGAGCTTAATATCTGGATGGGTGACATGGTCTTAGAATTGTCATAATATGGAAATTAACAGTGTAACGGTTAATGAACAAATAAAATCAAAATTAATTTGATTTGGCGCTAAAAATATTTAGGATTTAAAGTTGTTAAACAGAAAAAATGTCTCGCAAACTTATAAAGTTAACGGTTAACGAACAAATACACTCGCGCCAAAAAATTTAGGATTTAAGATTGTGAAACCGAAAGAATGTCTTATGAACCCATGAATCTTATTTCAAATTGAAACCTCTTCCAATCAAATGGACTTTCATCAAGCAACCAATCACTGAGTATGCCATATGAAACCTAAAACTCTTTTATCCAATGTTGTCTTAAATAAAAACCTTTTTTAACACACCCCCGCTGGAACAGTGTGTGACCAAATCCAAAAAGATAAAAATGTGAATACGAAACCCCAAAACACAGTGGATTTTTCTGAAAACTTCACAGCAATAAAAGGGGAACATGGAGCCTACCAGGCGTACCTCGTCAGATCTCTTCTTTGGGGCCCATCTTTTTTCCTCACTCCAACGGTGTTCCTTTCCTTTCAGACCAGTTCCTCAGTCCCTCAGACACCACAGTGACTTTTAGAGAGAGAAAGAAAGGTGGAGAGTTTCGTTTAGTTTAGTTAGGCATTGAAAAGAGTGAGTTGAACAGTTCCAGAGTCAGAGACCTCACAGATTTTTTTCTTTTCCTTCTCTTTTCTGCCATTAAAAGAGGTAAGCCAATATTGAGGATTCATTTACTTTCACGAAAAATCTTCACTTTGTCTATACCTTTTTTTATTTTTGGGCTGAAAAATCGTGTGTCTGTAAAAGGTATATATCTTAAATATCAATAATTTAAATTGCACATTGATTGCATTGTGTCAAAACTTTCTCTTCTGAATGAAAAATCTTGACCTTTGGCTTATAGATACTTTCCTTTCCGTGTTTTGGCCTTTTGGGCAATTATATATTTCTACGTCTCAGTTGCTTTCTCTCTCTACAGGTTTGGCTTAACTTCATTGTACTCATTTTCAGAGATTTGAGTTGCACAAATTTGAACTTTTTTGGGGTTATCATTCATTTTGTGGAACTGGGTTGTTTGATTTGAAGCCAAAAGATGGATTCTTTGCCACCATGTTGTAGATTTGAATCCTGGTAAGAATCCAGATCTGAATTTATAAAGGAAATATTTTTCTATTCCATTTTGTATTATTCTATTAAGTTTGTTCGAGAAATGGTCCTTTGGTTTAAAGCTTATTTATTACTTTGGATCTGTAATGCCTCAAAAACAATCCTTTATCATGGTTCTTATCTTCTTTTGTTTCTTCGATTTTAGGAAGTGGGTTCTCTCTGTATATAGATGAATATTATGCTTCAATTGGGTTATATGGACCATAGAAGCATAACTTTGCGGCAGTTTTAGCTGCCGGTAAATTTTTTCTGCTTAATTAAGTATTGACTTTTTGCTTTTGATATATTTTGGGATTCCATTGTAGATGTTTTTCCACTACCATATCGCTTGAATGCATTTATTTTCCTTGCCTTAGAATATGGAGAAGTTTGATTATTTAGTTTCCAGATTCTGGTGGTTTGTGTTATCCTGTTTCTTTGTTTTTGGTTTTTGGTTTTTTTTCCTGCTTTAGAGTAAGAGTAAAAGGTTACCTTGAGTCTTCTTTTCTGTTCTCGTCTTTTCTTTTTCTATTTTGGGTGAAAATTCTCATATTTTTCTCTTGAGTCTTTTAGGTTGACATCTGGTTCAACGTATTTGTGTTGTTTCAATTTTTCTTAATAATGTTCTGTTTCCTGTGAAAAAAAAGGATAAAATATAAAATATTGAGGAGCATAATACGTTTTCCACAAGCTGGAAGTCGGCTTCAGGCATATATGTTGCTGCTGTCTTAGTCTTCCTTTGTTGGTTCACTGTGTAGCGTGAATTTTTATACTTCCATTTGTCTTTTCCTGTTGAATATATATACTGTTCTTCCAGTGTTCGAGAAAAAATTTCAACTGATTAAAGCCATGTGTTCCATTTCAGAGTGGCTCTCCATAGCTTATGTGAATGCACTGGATTTAAGTAATTTAGGAAGTGGGAAAGTTTGTAGATATGGATATTGGAGATGATAGCTCCAGGTTCTGTTCCTTACCGGCTACAACTTCTAGGAATATGTCAACATCATCTTCAACATTCTTTTCAGCAAATCAGTCGCCCTTTTTCTCCCCAAGATCACCATCTTGTCAACTATCTGAATCAACAAGGTCTGAGGCTCCATGTGACAGCATTCTTTTAAGTACAGACCCCCTTAGTTCCAGCTCTGGAATTCCAGACCTTGAATCTCTAGCAAATGTCAGATATAAATTGTCAACCATGTCGCTTGCCCCAGCTGCTTCCGTATCAGGTGATTTTCAGAAGTTTGACCATGTATCTTCCTCAACGGGCATTTCTAACAGCATTCTATCTAGTCACGGCCATGCCCGTGGCTATGATTATTCTGGGCAAAGAGAAAGGCAGAAAAAGCATGCGATAAATTATGGAGCCTCATATACATCAGGTCCAGTTTCACTGACCTCTAACAGGCTGAGGAGCTGTGACGTCTTCATAGGTTTACATGGCCGGAAACCTTCTTTGCTGAGGTTTGCTAATTGGCTCCGAGTTGAGTTGGAAGTTCAAGGGATGAGTTGTTTTGTATCTGACAGATCCCGATGTAGGAATTCCCGTAAACACGGAATTGTTGAGAGGGCCATGGATGTTTCTTCTTTTGGGATTGTCATCTTAACAAGGAAGTCGTTCAGAAATCCATACACCATTGAGGAACTGCGATTTTTCTCTAGCAAGAAGACCTTGGTCCCAATATTCTTTGACTTGAGTCCAGGTGATTGCCTTGTCAGGGATATAGTTGAGAAGAGAGGAGAGCTGTGGGAAAAACATGGTGGAGAGTTATGGATTTTGTATGGAGGGTTGGAGAAGGAGTGGAAAGAAGCTGTTCATAGCCTCTCTCGGGTCGATGAATGGAAATTGGAAGCTCAGGATGGTAACTGGAGAGATTGTATATTAAGGGTTGTGACATTATTAGCAATTAGATTAGGGAGGAGAAGTGTTGTAGACCGATTGAGCAAGTGGAGGGAGAAGGTGGAGAAAGAGGAGTTCCCATTCCCTCGAAATGAGAATTTTGTTGGTAGGAAGAAGGAACTTTCTGAGCTGGAATTCATACTTTTTGGCGATGTCAGTGGAGATGCAGAAAGAGATTATTTTGAGCTCAAGGCTAGGCCTAGGCGAAAGAACTTGACAATTGGGTGGGGTAGGAGCAGTTCGTTTGATGAAAGGCGAAGGGAACGCAAATCGGAGATTGGCAGCAGAAAAGGAAAAGAACCAGTTGTCTGGAAGGAGTCAGAAAAAGAAATTGAGATGCAAAGCACTGAGCTTCCTAAAAAACAGCACCAATCAAAGCCAAAAAGTGGTGGAAGATATGCAAGGAGAAAAAGATCAACAAAGATTTTGTATGGGAAGGGGATTGCTTGTGTGTCTGGGGACTCAGGAATTGGCAAGACAGAGCTTCTTCTTGAATTTGCTTACAGATATCACCAGAGGTACAAGATGGTTTTGTGGGTAGGAGGGGAAAGTAGGTATATTAGACAAAATTATCTGAATCTCTGGTCGTTCTTAGAAGTCGATGTTGGGGTTGAAAATTGCTTGGACAAAAACAGGATCAAAAGCTTTGAAGATCAGGAAGAGGCAGCCATAGCTAGAGTACGCAGAGAACTCATGAGAAACATGCCCTTTTTGGTGGTGATTGATAACTTAGAAAGTGAAAAGGATTGGTGGGATCACAAACTTGTAATGGATCTTCTTCCCCGTTTTGGTGGAGAGACACACATAATAATTTCCACACGCCTTCCTTCTGTGATGAATTTGGAGCCTTTGAAACTTTCATACTTATCTGGGGCTGAGGCAATGTCGCTAATGCAGGGTAGTGTAAAAGAATACACAGAAAATGAAGAATTGGATGCTTTACGAGCTATTGAGGAGAAAGTGGGACGGTCAACGTTGGGACTTGCAATTGTAGGTGCAATATTGTCCGAGCTGCCCATTCTTCCAAGTAAGCTATTGGAAACCACTAATAGAATGCCCTTAAAAGAGTTTTCATGGAGTGGCAGGGAGGTTAATTCGTTGAGGCGACACACTTTCCTTCTGCAACTCTTCGAGGTGTGTTTCTCAATTTTTGATCATGCGGATGGACCAAGGAGCTTGGCAACCAGAATGGTCCAGGCAAGTACTTGGTTTGCACCGACTGCAATTCCAGTTTCTTTATTAGCCCTAGCAGCTCACAAGATACCAGAAAAGCATCAAGGGACCTGGTTATGGAGAAAGTTGCTGCGTTCTTTAACTTGTGGCTTCGCTACATCATACACCAAAAAATCAGAAGCAGAAGCAACTTCCATGTTGGTAAGGTTTAATATTGCAAGAAGCAGTACCAGGCAAGACCATATCCATTTCCATGAACTCATCAAGCTATATGCTCGCAAGAGAGTAGTAACTGGAGTTGCACAAGCCATGGTTCAAGCTGTCATCACTCGTGGATCAATATCTCAACACTCGGAACATGTCTGGGCAGCCTGTTTCTTGACATTTGGATTTAGTCATGACCCTATAGTTGTTGAGCTTAAGGTGTCAGATCTGTTATACCTTGTCAAGGAAGTGGTTTTGCCTCTTGCAATACGGACCTTCATTACATTCTCTCGTTGCAATTCTGCTCTAGAGCTCCTGCGCCTCTGCACCAATGCCCTGGAAGCAGCAGACCAAGCATTTGTTACGCCCGTTGAGAAGTGGCTGGGTAAATCACTTTGTTGGAGGCCGATCCCAACTAATGCTCAGTTGAATCCTTACCTTTGGCAGGAGCTTGCGCTGTCGAGAGCCACAGTCCTAGAAACTAGGGCAAAGCTAATGCTTAGAGGGGGACAGTTTGACATAGCTGATGATCTAATTAGGAAGGCTCTTTTTATCAGAACTTCAATCTGTGGTGAAGATCACCATGACACCATAGCTGCTCGTGAAACTCTTAGCAAAATCACCAGGCTTCTTGCAAATGTTCAAATTCATACTTCACCATAGATTCCATAATTTTTCTTTTGTAAGCAGATTTACTCTAGAGTTTATACAAAAGTCTGAATTAAAACAGATGTATACCCCATTCAGAGAGATTTTCTATACCAATTTTTAGTCTGAAAGAGAATCCATTCCTTTCCCATAACATCCTTTCTTGTTATGTTTATGTGAATAACATTTGTCTGCCTCATCCTTTCTTGGTGTTCTTAAAGCTATGTTCTTTTACGTTGATCATGTGATAGTTGTTTTGGGTTTTAGATATATCTTTGGTTTGGATAGAATTATGTATATTCTCTGAATTACCTATGGGGTTTCTGTGATTTTTTGCCAAAATGTTTTGGATTGATTTAGTTGTGGGATTTACTTAATTTTTCTATTTTAACTGATGTTTGTTTAAATGTCTAAATTCCAATTTAAATTAGGATGTGATGTAGATTTTAAACTTAGATTTCTCTCTACTGCTTGAGCATAAATGGGAGCAAGTTTCTTGTTTTCTGGTTTTCTTCAACAGGATGAAGTTTATACATATTTTGCTTCTGAGTAATATGGAAATTGAATGAAAGGTGGAAAACTGTACGTGAGAGTTTCCCTTCATACGGCTCGAATCACTCTCAGATGCCCCGAGAGGCATTCTTTCCTTGTTTGAGCCTTTTCTTTTTCTTTCCTTTTTTCGGATTCGAAGTGGCAGGTCCTTATCAGGGAGGGGTCTGGGGGATAAGGGTGGAGCTACAGATGCCTGTCCTTATAAATCTCCATCTATTGGAGGCCAAGACAATTTACTTTCAATTTTACTTCGATATTTTTCTTATAACAAATGCTGCTACCTGGAGGAGACAAGAATTTACCTCTATTATTTCTTAAATTTGTGCCAGACCTGGTTCATGTGTTTGAAGTGTTTCTGCCCCAACTTCTTTTTTATCCCAACCCATTGGATCCATTGAATGGAGAGGCAGCTGCTAGGCGTGATCGTTCTGCTTATGAACAAAGAGTAAAAGGTAGTAATTATTTGCAGCTTTTGTGAATTGAGTATATATTGGTTGCCTCTTGTATGGCTTGCACTGACATGCTTGAGACTTACTTTTAGTTCCTTCCTTTTTTCGTTGTTCACATATACCTTTTTTCGTTGTTCGCATATACAGCCTTCGTTGCAGGGGGAAGAGGAGGATTTCAAAATCATAACTGGACTATTTTTAAGAAAGTTTTGAAGGTCATGAATCTGTGATGTTTAAACATATAAGCTTTACTGTAGGTTTATTAGAACACTTAAAACTAGTTTTAAAGTGTTATGAAATTTCACTCTGCAATAGTCATATGAAGTGGAAAATATTTGAGATTTTAAGGTTTACTTAAGAGTTCAAATCAATAGCTGTGTTTCAAGACTTGTGGCACCTTTTAATCCAAGTTTGGTTTTTGACTCCAGATGTCAAATGAGATCAGCAGTATTCTCTTCGAAGGTTTGAATTCCTTAGAAAACTAGTAATGTGCAAATAAATAATGAATTCCTTAGAAAACTAGTCGTGTGCAAATAAATAGTAAATCTTACCTGTATCAGGTGTATGCTTTTGAAACCTCTATACCTCACACATATTTAAGACTTTTGATAACATAAAACAATAATGTGGAAGATAGCTTCTTCTTTGAACCTTGAGGATCAGATATTGCTGCCCATTCTGCAGTTGCTGGAAGGATTTAGGATACATCAGTTACTGCATCTAATTAAAAAATGGATGCAGTTGTGAGGGTGGTGGGAAATGTAATCCAATTTTATCTGTTCTAAGATATTTGATCCCACTGAGGATCAAAGTTGACTGTTGTTTTCTGCACAAGTTTTCTAGGAATTCTTCGGAGACATTTGTCATCTGAAGTCGGAACCACTCAAAGCCTGATACAGGGTTTGCATAACAAAGAGTTGGCAGTACAACTCTCTTCTGTTTGAATATAGCCACTGGATGATGATGAATAGGTGATGAGAATGCATTGGGATGCCTGGAGCCTTGGAAGTCACAGTTCTTGTTTTTGGAATTAGTCCAGACATAATAAATTCATGTCCACGATGAAGTCTTGTTAGAATTCATGGTAAATGCTGGGGCCTCTTGGAAAATAACCAAGCAACTCATGCTCCATTGCCATTCTTGGAGGCATTATTCTGTTATAAATAGAAAGTGTTGCAATGCGACGGAGCTACGGTCAGTCGTGTAGACAAATTTTTACCGTTGATGCATTTGGACCCAGAAAGAGAATGGTAGACAAAATCACGTATTTGAAATATGAAAAGTATCACAGCATTTAGTGCCCATGTGCTCAACTCAACTTTAGAAAGAAAAAAAGAAAAATGCTTTCTTGGTGTTTTGCTTTCACATGTTTAAATGCCTCAGATTTAAACACCTGAATCACAGTCCAGTTGGCGATTGGCATTTTGATTTTGCAACAGGCACTCAACAGTAAGCAATCACCATCTTATCTTAATATGTACTGCATGCAGCAATCTTGGGGCTTTCAGCCCCTCTCAGTCTCAGTTTTGATTTCCAGGTTCAGCCCGTTGAAGACTACCTTGCAACTTTTTCGGCTTTTGGTCAAGACTTCCTTGCAAGTTGCAACTTTGTGAAATAAAAAAAATCTCTATTTGAGCACACGTGAGTTAGACCAGTTGGTCAGAGCAGTGAGCCTATGTTTTTGCACTCAATTTCAAATTTTCTTTATATATATTAGATTAATTTAGAGTAGATTATCGCTTGTAGAATTTGAATTTTCGATGGCAATGCATATACTTGTGATCACCTCGAAACCTTTCTAGTGGGTTGTTCTCCCTAGAAAGTACGACCAAAAGAAAAAGAACAATCTGTTGGAGCAATTTGTCAATCACTGACATTATACATCTCCATTATTTATTTTTGGATATCCAGTAATGTCTTGGTTGTCACCAATCCATCACATTTTTTGTATGATTGATTGGTATAAGTAGACCCCACTGTGAAAGTATTGTGTTAACTGTTTGATGTGACACCTTCTTTTTTGTAACCTGGAAAATTTTGAAATAGGTTAAAAAAAAAAGAAAAGAAAAATCATAAAAAACATAATGCCCTCACGCAGGATCGAACTACGGGCCTTTAGTTTACAAGACTAACGCTCTACCACTGAGCTATAAGGGCTTGTTGTTTATACGACATATAAAACTATTTAAATAATGTTATTTCCGTTCTTGCCTCATTTAAATTTTAGGATTCCCATGTTTTATTTTATCCAGGTTCATTGTTCAACATTCATAACCAACCAGCTCTTATTCCAGTGATATCTTTCTTTCAATGTTGAAAGAAATCTCAACTTCGAATGTACTCTTATTCTTGTGATATCTTTTATTTTTGAAAAAGATCCCAAGTTCGAATATATTTATCCAAAATCCTATCCAATGGTTTGATAATTATGCATATGGAGATATCATTCACCCATAAGGGACCAGAATGTTCTTGCATGTGTGTCATCATGCGTATGCAAAGCAGAACATGACCTCTTTCAGTCCAAAACAGTAGATGAATATTGATAACAATAAATCATAGTTGATTAATTTACACAACCGCCATGGACAACAATCACAAGGGCAGGAATTTTTCCATAAGCCCTTAGTTTTTTTTTTTTTTGGGTTTAATTTCCAAGCATCAGTACAATATAATGTACAGGTACAACAGAGAATTTAATTTTCCAAGCATCAGTACAATATAATGTACAGGTACAACAGAGAATTAACTGGAGCAGGGTTTATGAACCTATGGATCAGCTTGGCCTGCAACTGCGTCATCACTGGAGTCATATTCATCTTCACTCAGATCCTCATCATCACTTGATTTCTCCTCTGGAGCACCACCTATGTCTTCTGGCTTTGCATACTTCTCACAATACTCTGTAAGTTACAAAGAATAATCAGAAAAATACATAAAAACAATGAACATAAAGCAGAATGACACGCGGTGAAATAGATTTAAGTAGGGATGTTGAAAGCAGTGATCTTATGATTTTTATTTGGTGCTGCAAACTCGTATGAACAACTACTTATGAATTACAGATGAGCAAAAGGAGTTGAGTAACAGGAAGTTTGTAAGCATGACAGGCCTACTGCAAGCTATTTTTCGTTTTGAAAATTTTTAGACTCATGATCTTAATCCTCATATCTGATAAAATGCCGATTCTAGAGATCTTTAATTTGCTACAACTCATTTTCAGCCAAAACTGAAGACCAACAAAACGTGAAATTTTAAGTTCTCATATACTAATTCCAAAAACCAAATTGTTACTTCGAAGACATCAGCTAGTTGGGCTCCAACCATCCGCTTATTCTCATCACCTGTTCATCATCATCCCGTGGCGATATTCAAACATAACAGAAATGTACTGCCAACTCTATTATGCAAACGCTACATTTTGTCATGCTCTGTGGTTCAGACTTCAGAGAACAAATTTATCCGAAGAATTCCTAAAAATCTTGTGCTGAAAACAACTATCAACTTTGTTCCTCAGTGGGGATCAATATATCTCAGAACAGATAAAATTGGATTTCCCAACCCCTTTACAACTGCATCCATTTTTCCATTAGATGCAGTAACTGACACATCCTTAATCCTTCGAGCAACTGCAGAACGGACAGTAATATCTGATCCTCAAGGCTCAACGTAGAAGCTATCTTCCACATTATTGTTTTATAGTATCAAAAGTCTTAAATATATGTGAGGTATAGAAGTTTCAAAAGCATATACTTGATACAACTAAGATTTACTATTTATTTGTACATGACTAATTTTCTAAGGAATTCAAAGCTTCGAAGAGAATACTGCTGGTGTCATTTGACATCTGGAGTACTTCAAAGTTGGATTAAAAGGTGCCACAAGTCTTAAAACACAGCTATTGATTTGAACTCAAGTAAACCTTAACATCTCAAGTATTTTCCACTTAATACGACCATTGCAGAGTGAAATTTCATAACATTTTAAACCAGTTTTAATTGTTCCAATAAACCTACAGCAAAGCTTATATGTTTAAACATCACAGATTCATGACCTTCAAAGCTTTTTTAAAAACAGTCCAGTTATGATTTTGAAATCCTCCTCTGACTCCTGCAACTAAGGCTGTATATGTGAACAACAACAAAAGAAAGGAACAAAAAGGAAGTCTCTAGCATGTCAGTGAAAGCCCTACAAGAGGCAACCAATATATACTTAATTCACAAAAGCTGCAAATAATTACTACCTTTTACTCTTTGTTCATAAGCAGAACGATCACGCATCATTAAAGCAGCTGCCTCTCCATTCAATGGATCCGATGGGTTGGGATATAAAAGAAGTTGGGGCAGAAACACTTCAAACACATTAACCAGGTCTGGAAAAAAGTAAAGAAATAATAGAGGTAAATCCTTGTCTCCTCCAGGTAGCAGCACTAGTTATAAAGAAAACTACAAAGTAAAATTGAAAGTAAAGTATCCGGGTCTCCATATAAACCATATCATTTTACATGCACAAGAAGGTATGTATAGGCCTACCAAACATGGGGCTCCAAGTTTGGTTGATAACATCTAAACAAACTGATCCAGACCTGGAACTCAAAAAATCACCATTAGCCGGACTTAAGTACAAAGCCTTGCACAATATTCAAGTTTTACAAACTATTCTATAATAAAGTAAAATACAACTCAAAGAAAGCCAAAGTAAGGGATTTTCAGCATCTTCCAACTCACATTTCATCAACATTTGGGTGGTAAATTTTGTTGACAAAGCCAACAGATGGAGATTTGTAAGGATAAGCATCTGGTAGCTCCACCCTTATCCTCCAGACACCTCCCTGATACGGACCTGCCACATTGCATCCAAAAAAGGGGAAAAAAGAGAAAAGAAAAGGCCCACCTTTCATTCAATTTCCATATTACTCGAAAGCAAAGTATGTATAAACTTCATCCTGTTGAAGAAAATCAGAAAACAAGAAACTTGCAGCCCATTTATGCACAAGCAGTAGAGAGAAGTCTAAGTTAAAACTCTAAAATCACATCCTAATCTAAATTGGGATTCAGATATTTAAACAAGCATCAGTATCCAGATCAGTTCATTCAGAAAAATTAAGTAAATTCCCAC
Source organism: Prunus avium (assembly GCF_002207925.1). The sequence goes on from NW_018921958.1 coordinate 157,719, forward strand.
AACTAAATCAATCCCCAAAAAAAAAAAAAATCAATCCAAAACCATGGTTAAATGAAATAGTTCAGACTTCAGAGAGGAGACTATATATGTGGTCAGTAGCTGGTAACTATAATTCTATCCAAAACAATATAAATCTGAAACCCAAAACAACTTTCACATGATCAACATAAACGAACACAGCTTTAAGACATAACATGGATAGAACCCACCAGAGATGACATCAAAATTAGCTCAAATTCAACCAAGGAGACACATAAAAACAATAAACAAAAAAGGGGGAATATCATATATGGGTTCGGATGATTTACTCTCTTTGGGTCCATTGAAATCCACATAAAACTCTTGCATGCCGTCATTGATCATCTCCACCTTGTAATCACTCATCATCCTAGTTCATACCAACCAAAACCAAAGACAAGAAAAACAAAAATTTAATTACAAGTAGTGAAAAACTAAAACTAGAACTAAAAAAAAAAGCATATTTGAGAAAATATACAGTTTCATCAAATCCATCTCACGGCGTTTGCTTGGCGAAGACATTTTTTGGGTATGGAAAATGGGTGAGAGACGCTGAGAGAGATGTTCTGAGTTTCTTCACAAATAAATTCAGACAGAGTGAGAGAAATACTGAAGTATATATGTATATACATGTGCTCAGAAAAGTCGGCAACTCTGCAGTAATAATGGTCCAGTAAATTTCTGCAGTCATTGTTAGATTTCCCAAGGTAGAACTTACATTACACGTAACGCGATACCACAGTACATAACAATGCGTGATTGACTTAAAATACCGTCACTTTACATGCAAGTCTTTCTACCACGATAGATTTTCTGAATTGTTAAGTAAAAAGAGTGAGTGCGTGAGAATTTCTTGGTCATATGGTAATTTCCTCTTTTGATAAAGTAGTTAAATGGTACATACAACTTTTGTTGTTGCTAAATATGGTAAATTTCCACCTACTATTTATGTTTTTCCAAATTCTAAAAAATATTAATTTATTTTTCCCACCCACCCACTATTATTCCAATAATACCCTTTTTAACTCCCTAATCTTAATCATTGGGTAGAGCCGACTAAGGCCCCGTTTGGGATTGCTTTTTTTCGCCAAAAACCTACTTCACTTTAAAGTTAAGCAGTTTAAGGTGTTTGGTAAAAAGAAAATATCCCGATTATTTTAAAAGCAATGGCCTTTTGACAGCAGCTTTTAAAAGCAGACTCTGGGTTGCTTTTCAAAGCTGCTTTCAAAAGAAGCAGAGATGAACATTTAATGAATTTTTTTAATTCCCAAAATACCATCATTCTTTTTAAAAAATGACACCACCTCCACTTCCACATCCACATCCAACTCCACCACTTGCACCACCACATTCACTACCTCCACAACCACCGCCACCACCACCACT
>NW_018921958.1:159347-238818 GCF_002207925.1 Prunus avium
CCTCCTCCAAAACCTCCAAATCCACCACCACCTCCACAACCAACATCACCACCACCTCCACCACCACCTCCTCCTCCACCACCACCACCACCTCCTCCTCCAAAACCTCCAAATCCACCACCACCTCCACAACCAACACCACCACCACCACCACCTCCACAACCGCCATCCCCACCACCACCAACTTCCCCTTCATCACCACCACCACCTCCACTCCATCACTACAACTACCACCACATGATTAGTACATAACACTTTTAACATCATGTCTATTTTAGTCATTATTCACAGTTACAATAATTTTATATTAAAATTTACCAAACGTTTTTTACACTGCTTTTTGTACTAACAACACTTTAAAAATATTATTTACCAAACATGGAGCTGCTTTACTTTACAGCTAATTATTTTCAAAGCACAGCAGAAGCAACTTCTTTTAAAAGTGACAGCAATCCCAAACTGGACCTAAGGCTGACAAGGGTCACCTGACCTGCCAATGATAACTTCCTTGTAATAGTGTTCTGCTTTCAGCATTTTACCCATTTTTTCTGACCAACTTGAGGCATAAAGAAGCCAATTTTCATAGTTTTCTATTCCACCAACTTTAAAAACTACATCTTTAACAAAAATAAATTCTTTAATGTTTTCTTATACTAATTTTGATGTAGTTGATATATCGATGATTACTTTGATGTTCAAATGGTTAGAATTGGAACACAATATTATTTCTGAAGTATAATCTTTATATGAATTAGAATTATTTTGTGACAATTATGGAGAAATACAAGAAAGGTAATGGTACGGAAAATTGTAACGAGTTTAATTATCTCTAATTTTATCGTAAATTACACATTTTCTGACTTACTATTGATCTTAAGTTTTACTAATTAAAATGGTGACTATTTCTAATTGAATTGGTATAAATAAAGTTTTATTGAACTAATACATTATCGGCCTCATTATGTCATCTAAACGTTAGCACAATTGGTGTTAAATTTCTATACTTCTTATAGGAAGATGATTTAGGATGTGGTCTTCATCCATTTTGGTGGCTTAGGAAGGCCAATGGCCAAGGCAACCACAATTGCTTTTTGACTTTTAATTTTTTAAGATGCTAAAAGTTTTCCTTCAAAGTAATTTTACATAAGAATAGACTTATCATTTTAAAATAGAGTTATTTATATTAGGGTTAATTACTGTAGACGTCCGTGAATTATGGCCCCAGTTGCAATTGGGTCCGCGAACTAATTTTTGTGGCAAAGACATACTTTAATTAGACAATCAGTTGCAATTAGGTCCTACCGTCCAACTCTGTCAATTTGTCCGTCAAAATGAGGGTAAAAACGTCCTTTCAAGTCTGAAGACTCTCCTTCGAATCTGAACACTCGCCTTAAACCCTTTGCTTCGACCCCCAAATGAAGAACTGAAGAACTGAGATGATAATGGGCAGAAACCTGGGCACCATGCCATTTGGGGATTTCTACCACTATCCAGAGTATGTAAGCCCTGTTGAGCCCAATATTACTGATACTACTGAAGTACTCTGGAAGCTCTCGAGTTTTGGGTTCAGCCTACTATCACCCAACGACCAGCAAAACCAGATTGAAGAAATCCCTGGAGTACTTTCTGCCGCCGGAGTTGCTGATGTCAAAAGACTTGAAGGGGAAACGGAGGAGGATTTGAGAAGCAAAAAAATTCGCTGAGCTGTTTAATATCCCAACCCCCACCTCCTAAACCCATCTCAATCTTCATTTATAAAGTCCAGAAAATCAATTACCCAACAAATATCAAACTTGAAATTTCAATACCCACATCAAATCTCAGCCCCAAATAGCTGAAACTTTATACTTTCAACCAAATCAAATACACCCAGCATGGCTACAATTTCAGATCTCAAATAACCATAATTTCAAGCCACGAAGAAAACCCAGAAACAAAATAAATCTAGAAAACACAAGGGTCAAGAGAAAACAAACAGCCATCAAAGAAGAAGAAAGATATGATTCGATCCGATTCGCTCGGGCGTCAAGCTTTCTCTTTGATTGATTGATTTCTCACTACACTTGTACATATAATGATCTGCAATTTCTGTTGCTGTTGTTGTTGGTCTTCCTCTGTGTTTTGAGGGGGTGGGATAAGGAAGGTGGAATAGGTTGCGAGAGAGAGGGAGAGACAGAGTGAAACAGAGAGGGATTTTTATTTTTATTTTTTATTTGTAAGTTTATTTATTTATTGGGTTAATTACTGTAGACGTTTGTAGTTGGGGGTGTAGGTGGGTATGGGTGGTTATGGATGATGGTGCGGTGGTTGGTTGCAGAGAGAGGAGAAAGAAAGGAGGAAGATGAGGGCATTCTTTGGGGATAGGGATGGTGAATGGGGGTGGGAGAAACGGGGATGGTGGCTGGGTTGTTTTTTTTTTTTATTTAATTTTTTTTTATTTATATAAAAAAAACTTTTTAATTTTCTTTAACTTAAAAACTTATTAGTCAAAGGGATGGTGAGGGAAAGCATGAGGTGGATTTGGACAAAATGACGAAAAGTCGAAAATACCCTGAACAACAAGAGCACGTGACACTCACATGGTCAATTTCTACGGATTCTGTTACGGCAGGACCTAATTGCACCTTATTGTCTAATTAAAGGACTAAATTGCCACGAAATTTAGTTCACGGACCCAATTGCAACTAGCTCTATAGTTCACGGACGTCTACAGTAATTAACCCTTTTATATTAACACCCCCTAAAGTTTCGAAAATTACACAAACACTCCTTAAGGTTTCAAATTGTTTTTACAAAACTCCTTTTCATTGATTGTTCATCCAAAAAGTGAAGAAAATTTATGCTAATGACAAAATTAACCCTCAATGAATGTATGTGCAATCTCAAAGACTAACTTTGTCATTTGGATAATTTTTTATTATATAAAATCATCAAACTTTGGATGAAAAATCAATGCAAAAGGGTTTCATGAAAATTATTTAAAACTTCGGGGAATGTTCGTGTAATTTATGATACCTTTGGGGATTTTGTGAAAATGTCGAAAATCTCAAGGAATGGTGTAAATAAATCTTAAAAAAATATATTGAATAGTGTTGGGAAAATAAGAATGGGGTGAGAATAATGCTACACACTGAATTTGGTCACCATAATACCATATTGTCCTTGTGTCATATTAATTTATCTTTCCATATTCATTGTACCCTTCCTTAGACTTTTTGTGTCCTATTAATTCTTTTAGTTCATTATTCATATCCAAATAGTTATAGATTGTGTCACTAATTAGGAAAACAAAATCCATTTAGATTGTGTGTGTCACCTAATAATGGTATGAATTTTGGTAGTTATTGCAAACATGCATAATTGCATATGCAAGATTTAATGAGGGTTTATGGTTTTCAAGTTCACATGACGTGTTTAGTGTTCACAACTTGATCATTTTTAAAAATGATTGAATTTTGAGAAATTACTTGTACGATTGTGAGAAACTTTTTAAGTGAGATTATCATACGTACGGATGGCCGACTAGGTTAAATATTTCATAAACTTATAAAGAGCATCTCATGTCCATGTGGCAATTTAACATATTGATTGAAGATGCTCTACTATAACATTAATAAATAAACAAATGTTTTAACGTTGGCGCCGATATTTTAATCGAAAAAAATAACCAATGCGATTATCGGAGGGCAACGATGCAAGCATTTGGTCATGATATTTAATTTAATTTTTCTTTAAATCTTTATGGGGTAAGAAAAGTAGATAAATAATGTCGTATTAATGACAAGAGCAAAACATTAAAATTTATGCAAAATAAATACATGAAAATTGTAATGAAGTGGTGATCCCATTAGCATTCCTTCCATGATCTTGTCGTATGCAGCTCATTTTGCACCACACGCGTCAAGCACTAGACTGATTAAGGACTTTACACGGCAGTGCGTTTTACTGTTTACATCGAATCAAATTCAACAATCATGATGCTTACATGCATTCTTTAAGCACACAAAATATGCATATAATTCATGCAAAAATTGTTGGAATTTTTGTAAGTATTTCAAAATACAAAAATATTTTATTAATTATTTTATGTTGAACTTATATTTCCAGATTTTTGAGTGGTTTGATTACTTCTTTAAAACAGCAATTATTTTCTATATTTATAAAATCTATGACCTGATACTTTTATATTAATTGTTAGCTTTGTCGGTTTTGATATCTCCTCTTTGGTTTTAATTGAGTTATTACCGTTACTTAATATTTCAATTTATTTTATCATTTAAATAAGTTAAATGTATTTGGTTTACAATAGTTGGTGAATGTTTTGATTCCAATCTTTATTGCGTGAGTTAATTGCTTAGTTGGGATCAAATTTTGTTCTTAACGTGCAAGTGTTTTATGTGGTTTAATTGCTTGGTTAAAAACCCAACGTTCACTTGGAGTTGGTAATCTCCAATATAATAAACCATTCGAGCTATGTGTTAAAAAGGAGAAGAGAAATTAGATAGACACATTTTTCTTCATTATTTTCTCCTCCACATTCTTGAGTTTGTGTTCCAATTTGTTTTCTTTTATCTTGGGAAAGATTCAAGTGTTCATCTGACCCAAGTATTGTGAGTGTACGCTTATGAGGGTCATAGGTTGTTGTATCCTGGAGAGTAGGGCGCCATACAACCTTGCTACACCGAGACATTGTCTCCGAGGGGCGAAATCTACTCTTAAGGACAGTGACTACACGCCTCAACCTAAAACTATTAAGTATCAATGGAGACCAACTTCTACATCCCAAAAGATAAGTATTTTACTGTCATTTTCATTGATTTTATTTAATCTACTCTATCAATGTAAATTACAAGTTTCTAATAATTATTTCATATAATGTTTTGCAGGAAAAGTAGCATCCATAAACCAAATTCTCCAACAAAAATCACTATAAAATTACACTAACAATATATGATATATCTGCATCATCTATGAATCTATGGTTATGGAAGTTGTGTATTGATATCGTGTTTCTGTATATTTTATGCAACATGATTATTCAATCCAATTTTATGACTTTCTCATTAAATCATCTTGGGGTGTTTTGTAAATGTCATGGTAAATATCTTGATGTGTATGTTAAAGAAGTTAAATATTTTTTAAAAAATTTTTTTGGGAGGAAAAAGTTAAAGATTATTCTTTAATACTTTTATGTTACCCCTACTTCTTATATTTATATTAGTAATCAGGATTGTTCTTGTTGAATTCATGTGAGCGAGAAAGAAAGAAGTATTTGGCGGAAGTTCTTTTAAATTTTTTATGTTAAAATGGAATTTAAAAGTTAAATATGTCTATTCAGGGGAATGTGAGAGGTCAGTCAACCGGCAATAGATAAAGCGGGTAACCGGCTTCTCACATCCCAGAAAACAAAATTCAGCTCCTAAAGTTTAATACAATAATGTTATAGGTTAGTTGATGGGGTTGACCTAATGGTAAGGGCGGCCTTGGATCTATATATACACACACATACTTAATAATTTTTAAATATGATTGCATAGGTTATCACGTCATTTTAACGAATAAATCACAAAATATTTGTGTTTGATACACATTTTGTGGCATGTTTAAATGTGGTTGGCTAGCTTAGCAAATGGCAAGCCAAGTATGCATTTCACTCTGTTAGTCTGTTTTGCAACAAAATGGGAACTGCCTCTTTTATAATGACAAGCTGACGCAGAACCTGAAGGCCAATCTAACTGTCAAATTTGGTGACAATGAAGCAAAAACACTATTTGGTTTTCATTTTGTGGGTATTTTCCTTCTCTTTGTTCTTGCAGCTTGGAGAGCAAAATGCTGATTGAATGCATTTCCAGACATAATAAATTCATGTCCACGATGAAGTCTTAGAATTTATGGTAAATGTTGGGGCCTCGTGGAAAATAACCAAGCAATTCATGTTGCAATTGATGCTCCCTTTCCATTCTTAAAGCGTTTTTAGAAGGTAACATATTCTGTTCTGTTATACTTGGTAAGTGTTGCAACATCGACACCTTATTAGGTATCCGGCAGACAATTCCTGACCGTTGATGCATGTGGACCGACAATGAGAATGTCAGAGACGAAATCACATATCTGAAATATGAAAAAGAAAATTATCACAGCATTTAGTCCCCATATGCTCATTTTTCCTGAAATATGAAAATAAAAGTATCACAGCATTTTAGTGCCCCTATGCTCAACTTTAGAAAGAAAAAAAAACCGAAAACGTCAACAACTATGTGCCTCTTTCATGTTTCCCTATCTACTTAAAGATGTATGATTATATCCCAAAGGTTACAGAACCTGGTATTAGATACAATATTCACGATTCAGCCATCCAAAACAGTAGTATAGTTCTCTAAAATGACAACTGAAGACCCTTGTTGAGTACCAACAGAATTCGTCAGCGCATTCCACAACTTCTACCTTCTGGCCTCATCATGAACTCCACCAGGTCCGATTCCACCACGGCGTGCACTCCTCAAAATTGCATCACCATTTAAAGTTGTATAAGTTAACGCAGCGGTTCAAGCCCCCAGTATGATTGTCCAACTCCTAGACAGCATTTTTTATATAATCCAAATCAGTGCACTGCTGATTCTGGGAACATGCCACAAAATTGGCTGAAACTTCGACTGCATCATGCCTAAAACCATTACTAAATGATCCAAACTCTGTTTCATCATCATCACTATCAATATTTTTTGGAGTTACACGATTTTGATAACTTCTGCTTTGGACAAGAAACACATTGAAGTAATAGCTTACCAAGTTTTCCCTTGTCTTGTTACGAAACCACCTGGACGCTCTATTCCAAAAGGAAGGAGAATTTGACTTTACCAAATCCTTGAATCTTTTTTCTTCTTCAGCTGTCCACTGAAGAGAAACTTCCTCACCCATACGATCAAATCGCCAACGATAGAACAAGGAACCAAGTTCTCTCTTCAGTTTCATCCTAGCCTCAGCAATGTGAAATCTGATACATACAACAGAACCTGGAAGTCGACAGCCACACATATCCGGTCTTCCTTTGCCAGTGAGATCTGTTTCATGAAGGGAGCTGTCTTCTTCACATTGTAAGGGCCATACCCGTGTGCCTAACCATTTAATATCACTTTCAGAAGCCACGCCAGTCCATTCTGGCACATCAGCCTGAAAGAGAGTGCCTATAGAAACGTGCTTTTCATGGGGAGCATCTACAGATGGGCAAACCATTGTATTTGTGGCCAATAAATCAACTTCCACAGGTGCTTGCTCCTTAGAATTGTTATCCAACTCTTTTTTACGAGGACTTATCAAATTACTCTGAGGGACTGAACATGAACTGCAACAAGGGCACGAGCGAGATTTCACAGAATTAGGAAACCTTTCACTGCATCTTAACCTCTCTGAAGACTGGTGACCAGCAACAATATTATCTTCATACAACAATGGATGCGTCTTTAGTTTCTTCTGCAAATTAGACCATGATCTTTTTATAAAATTGGAAACTAATTTAATTTCATATATAATATTTACAGTTCCAGAAAAATCAACATTATAGGCAGCTCTCTTGATAGCTAAAAAAATGTTGGAGAATTCAAATACTCCAACTCGCAATCTTTTTTCATCATTTGTCACCAGCATCTTTTGTTATCAAGTGACCGTGCAACAACCATATAGTAATCTACTGGTTAAACTAATGACCAAGGATGTGACACATGGAAGATGCCAAGTTATCTACCTTAGAGCTTTCCTCCTCTTTTGGCTGATACCTTCTCCTTCATCTCTTTTTCCTCTTTTTGTTCTCGAGAGAAAGGAAGGGGGCAGGGGGTGAAAATGTTTACTAAGAAGTTGAGAAAGAAAATCACTTGTATCTCCTTTATTAAATTTAAAAATTAAAAGAAAACAAGCCAAACCAAATGTCTCGTAACAGACACTGACTCTATTAGTACCAACGTAGATGTTGGAACTCCTCCTATCTCCAAGATTCTTAAAGAGAGTTTCAAATCTAACTACACATTCAGAAGGATGAAAGAAAATAAAATTTGTAATAATGTACCAGGTACAAGATGGACCGCAATAAGAAGTAGAAAAGGAAGACCATAGCTAGAGAAAATTGATGAACCAGAAGTATGACCAAAGAGTTGGGATATGGCTGAGAGCTGTGAACTAAAATCTGGAAAAGTGTTTCGGTTTGTAGCTAAATTAGCATCATGGAGTTCCAGATTACTTATATTAACAGAGTCCATATCACAAACAAAGCAATGCCCTATTAATACTTCAAGGGTTCAACCAAGTGATCTAGCTGCATTGAGGTGGATGACAATGTCATATCGTGGAGGTTAACTTACTCAAGGCAGAAACAACGGGAACTCATCACAGGGGTTGTTGATTTCATAATTTCATTAATAACTTCAAATTTTAAAGATAAAAGCAACAATTCTTTTAACTTCATAGGATAACACGGTTAAGGGGAGAGGAGAGTACACTTGAAAGAGTAACCATGCCATGCATGTGAAATTTGACAAATGGATGTGGTCCAGAAGCGAAAAACCTTTAGAGAAACACACAACATAAACAAATGTACCTGCAGGAGAGATTCTTCAGTCTTTGAATCAACATTCCTTCTTAGCAGCAATGCTTCCCTTGCTCTAATTACCTGGAACCAGCACTCATCGCCCTTATGCTCCTTCCAATTAGTTGGCCCTGGTATCACTCCAATTGAAGGATCATTTGGCTGCTTTGCAATCTGAACTACCCAATTCAGCATTCCTGATAAGGATTCTCGCTTTCTTTTACGATCATTTTCTTTTTTATTGAGACTATCGAGTGATATCAAAACACCATTCTGATCATCATTACAAACTTTTTCTTCATCATCTTCTCTGCATTGGTCGGCACCTACATGCATTCCATATGCATCTTTGGTATCTGAAAGATTGAATTCAATCTTCCCATTTTCATCAGATTCAAACTGAACCGGTCCATTACCTTTGCCCTTCTGCTCAGGCCCATCCAACAACAAATCTCTAAACTCTCTCCCCAACTCCGAAGACAACAACTGAAACTCCCCATACAAACCAGACTGCCCATTTCCGGAGCTCCTACTTTTACAACTCTCCCTAAACCATTTCTCCAGCTCATTCAAATACTTGAAGTAAATCAATTTCACAGAAGCCGTTGCTCCACCATCCAAACCCAACTCGTTGGCCACAAAAGACCACAAACTGTTCTTCGAAACCCAATCATAACCACCTCTATCTCTCACCAAACAGAACAATTTGAACAAATCCACAGGCTGCCTATCATCAATCACGGCAGGGATGGGCCTAACAACACTTCTATCACCAATTTCCTTAACAAAAACAGATAGAACTTGATCAAATGTACATCTTAGCCTAACCTCATCATCATCCTCATCACAATCAACATCATCTCTTATATCAATATCACTACCAATGCAACTACCATTTTTCTGATATGCATCATTAGTTTCGACACAATCTAAAACAGACCCAGGTGTTAAAGACGACCATCCTGCCATGAACTTCGATTTGACTCTTGAAAAACCAATAAGACTATCTACTTTCAAAGATCAAATACACAAATAAATAACAGAGGGAGGCCAAACAAAATGGTATCTAATTCATTTCAATTTAGGGCATGGGGTATGAGACCCTTTGCCCTGTTCTCTCCGTAGAGTGTTTCAGAAATGTTGTTATTTACCTGAACATTTTTGGGTACTGCTTTCTTTTTGGGTTTGCCTCAAAAAGCTACCAACTTGGTAATTTACAGAGCTGCAGAGGCGACAAAGGAGACATGGGTGTGAGCAAAGGACAGCCGAGATTAACGTTGGAGCCGAGGAATTGTTGAAAATAATGAGTGGGTGACAGTACAAGCTGGACTCAAAAAATTTAGACAGCGATCAGATATAAGAAGAGAGAGGAAACAAATGTTTATGGAAAGTGGAGAAAATGAAAACTTCTTGACAAAAAACTATTCAATGAATCTATTTGTGATTTTATTTTATTTAAATATAGTGGAAATCAAAGGCTGAATCTTTTTTTAAAAAAAATTTGGCCAAAGAAAAAAGAAGGTTGATATTTATTTTCTTTTTTACACCGTTTAAATGTCAATTTGAGAAATATATTTGTGTAAATTGGTGGATTTACGAATTATATGGATCGATCTAAAATTATCTCTCTCTTTATATCTCTGTAGCTTAACTGAAAATTAAATTTGTTTCATATTGAGTAACAATTTAATCTAATATACAACGTAAAAGGCTACTTTCGCTCTCTATTAAACTCTCATTCTTCACTTGAGGAGCGTAGGCATACTCTCGCGCTAGGATGAGGGAACATTTTACAGAGCATTCTTCGGTTGAGGAGCGTAGGCATACTCTCGTGCTAGCATGAATAACGCTTCCTTAAATCTCTCTTCTTGTTCCTTTCCAAAAAAAAAATCTCTCTTTTTTTTGCCCTTTATCTAACTAGTTTAAAGACTATTGTTAATGAAGTCTAACCTAGTGGAAAATGATTTTAACTTGCAAACCGGTAGTTAAGGTTTGAATTCCTATGACACCTTGGTAGTGTGAGAGAAACTCCCTACCTCTTATAATTTAGACTATCGCTTGTATTAAAAAAAAAACTATTGTTTTTAAGAATAAAGAATACTTTTGTTTAAAAAATTGATAAATACGTTTGAGAAAATTTGTGTATTTATTATGACTTGGCATGTGAATGTGATGTAGGAGGTTGACAAAATCATATTTAACCTCTCTAGCTCAAGCGACTTATTTATTTTTGATGAATCTTTTTATAATTTCTTTATTTTAATGAAGTGGAAGTATTTATTTATTTTTTCTTTGGATATTTTCTAAACCGTTTAAAAGGATATTATGCAAATTTGGGGGATGTAATATTGAAAATCAGTAATTTTTTTCTCAAACTAGACGAACCAGAAATTAATTTAACCAATAATAAATGAATGTTCATTTATTAATAGGATTTGGTTAAAATAAAACATGTCCTAAGATCTAGGTCATACTTTCTCCATACTAAACATAATGTTTCACTCTGATATTAATGCATATCTTGCGTGTTTGATTGAGAGAGTTAAGCAGATGGAGATGGGGCATGCATCCCACAAGAATCAAACATGTGTTATCGTCTACATTCTGACTTGAAAATTCCCACCTTCCAAAAAGAATACAAAATGACTTGAAAATTGTTAAATTTTGAACAAAGAATTAGTTAGAAATTGACTGGAGACCCAAAAAAAGGAGCCAAGGCTGTCAGAAATTGACATGGGTCATTTTATTGATTTTATTTTTCTAAGGAGATAGATGAACATTGCTAGGAACTTGTAAGTTGTATCTCGGGTGATTAAGAGTATTTATCATTACGCTCTTTTGAAATCTAAAACGCTGCTTTTACAAGTTGGGTGATTTGAGTCATAAACCTTTCTTTTTAAAAAAAATAAAATTTTTGAGCCATTTCAGTCCAGTTGATAAGTTCGGTGGCTGGCCGAGTTTTTCTTTTTATTTTTTTTTCTCCCGCCGTTACCTTTTATCATTTGATTTTTAATACCAAGGCAATGCAAATATAAAAGATGGAGTGGTAATCAATTAATAAAATTAATAAATTCCTCACTAAAACCATCAGCCCTTGTACGTGATATCTTTCCTAATGACAATGATATCTTTCCTAATGACAAATAACCTCAACTCATTAAGTTAGAATAATTCCCAGAACACGAGGCTCATCAGCACATCATCACTGTCTCCCTCTCTCTCACACACTCACGTGACTACATGAAAATGATCGGGTACATACATAAGCATGCGGTTCGAGGCCAATGCGTTTTGCATGTGTCCAGTGTTGCGTTTCACAGAAGTGCTTTTTTCAGAAGCACCACGGGGAAGCATCTAGCAAATGCAAAAGGCCCAGTAGCGTGTTTCTTCCAAGATTCCATTTTAGAATGGAACAAGAAGAGCAGAATATACTTGAAAGCCTCAATGCTGTCTTTTAAAAAGCAAAAGAGTTTAGAATCTATTTCAACTTTTTTGTCCAGCCTTGTCCACCTTCACACAACCATGCAATGCAAGCCCTTCCCAATTTCAATCCCAGAACATATTGAACTCTTTAAGTTCGAAATTCGCCGAAAAATATTGAAAACTTTAGCTAAGCACCCCGGCCTTGTTTCTTTTTTGGTTGGTAAATATGAACAAACAAACTCTGTATGCTTTTATAAAAAGGGGCAACCATATGTATTTATGTATAGTATAAATACAAGACATAACCTTTTAACATGTATAACATGAATCTACAAGTCAATCAACTTAATGAAACCTATCACCATACCCAGAGTTATATACATGAATCATCTGAAAAACCAACAAGTCCTTTTCACATGAACCTTCCATCTTCCATTACACTAATGAAGAGCACCAGCAATGAACAAGTAATTTTATGCCATTTACATGATCAATTCAAGGGAGAAAGCAAAAACCAACTGCTCACATGTGGACCGGCTCACCATGTAAAAAACAAACTATACTTGGAAAGAGAAAGAGAGAGAACAATACGTTCGCCTTTCTTGTTTGGAAACTAACTTCTCATTGTGGACAATGAATCTGACTACTACCCCCCAACTTCAGTATCTATTTAACCCATGTCATTTTATGGTTCATAGTACGATGCTCTACGATCTAAGAATGAATGCATTACAAATAGAAAATCGACCTCAATACTAATTTCACGCCAGTGTCAATTCTACTCCCTCTTCCTTTTCATTATCATTGAGTTGAAAGGAAACAAATGCACAAAGACGCTGCATTTGAATGAGCAAACTCCAGAAACAAAACCAAAAAAAGCCATATCTGTGACTGTCACTGAACAGTGAACACAGAAAAGGAGGAAAGAAAAACCTTCGTGCATTTGTAACCTCTGCTTCTCAAACCAATCTTGAATAAGGAAAGAACTTGACTTCAATTGCTGGTTGAACTAAATTGGAGGATCAAACATCATTTCCTGCATCATAAGTGAAGAAGAGCCCTCTGAATATTATGTGTGATAATGGATATCTCTTTTCATCGAATCACAACACAAAAGAAGATATTAAGCAAGGCAAACCTGATCACACACAGGACATGTGTCACTTCGTTCCATCCATTCAAGAATGCAAGCAAGGTGAAAATGATGCTCGCATTTTGTGGTAATTTTTGGATTCTGTGCATCATACTCTGCAGAGACGAAAGGAAATGGTCTAGTGACTAAATGTTTAACATCTTTATGGAAAAGGAAAACCAAGAATGCAGCTTGAATGGAAAACTTGCAGTAAGCCCACAATAATCAAATGAAGGGGATTTTTATTAAAATAAGAGTAATGGTAAAACAGAATTTTCTCCCTTATACAAGTTTAAAACAGTTGAATTAATGACTTTACCTTCCAAACAGGTGGGGCAAACATCCTCTTCCTCTGGTACTAAAGCAACAGATTCCACTGACTTCGAAAGTTCAACTTCTGACTTCTTTTCTGCCTCAAGTTCAAAATCAGTTTGGGCCTTACAGTCTGAATCCTTCAGGTCTTCACACTTAGCTGAAGCTTCTTGAGCATTTCCACCAACTGCTTCATGAACAGAATCAGAATTTGTTGTCAGCAATGCACCTTCACTCTTGTTGCCACAAATTTCTTGAGCCGCTGGTGGAGTTTGAGGATGCCCTACTACAGCCACGTCATATGGAATAGGGGTAGGAGGCGGTCTATAAGTGTCAGGTATTGATGTATCCAAATTTGTATCAACGAGAAGCCCTGTGGAGAATGCAGGGGTGACACCTTGGCGAGAAGACAATGGCACATGCTCATCCGATGACCTTGGATACTGCATACAAATTCAAGTTCACAAATATATATAGAACAATAAATGTGATAACTAAAAAGAAAAAAATCAACTTCACTTCCAACCTACTCTAATATCTAAAAGATTGAGTTCATTTATCAAGCCAATTATCAACAGCCAAATCTCCTTGATCATTCACAAGAAACAAAAAATGCCACATAAACTTTTAACAGAAAAGATGTAGCTCAACACAAAGAAATAGAAAAACAAAGAAAAGCATTTAGGATGAGGAAAAGCATTCTACTCACGTAATAGTATGTCGGTGCAGCACTCAGTTCAGTTCCTTTGGAAGAACAACAGCAGCAGCCTCCCATTGTCTTCTTTCACTTATCTCTGCTGCGGACCTAGAACTATTGGCACTTGATGCCACATATCCCCTTCAACATTTTTTTTTATAAAAAAAAAAAAGCAGAAAAAATCTGTTAGACATAACAGAACATGTGCACAGTTAGCAATAAAAGTTAGACATAACAGAACATGTGCACAGTTAGCAATAAAAAATAACAGCAGTAAGCTAATATGTTGAACATCTTATTTTGTTTGGTCTTGTGAAAAATTACGATCTCAAAACCAGTAATACAATTTCTAAGTTTTGACACCCCCCACAGCTTAAACCAGCTCTTCAAACACAAAGGGTCCCCTTCTTAAATTTTGATGAAACTAGTTCAAAGCAATCATCATTAACTGGATCATATCGTATCTTTCTAGATTTTGGAAAGTTATATAAATGGCCCAAATTCTTATAAAACTCAACCATGCTCATTAGCGAAAAACCCAGTAATCCCAACATGTTCTTATTGATATTAGCTGCATCACAAATACATGTAGCTATAAAATAAAAAGTAAAAATCAGAGAAAACCAAACTTCTCCAATACCATGAACAAAGCAGCAAACACTACGAGCATGCATATAAAAAACGCTCAGTACGAAGAACAAAGGTATAAAACCTTACATAAATCAAGAAAACTAAGCAAAAGGGCAATCAAATACACACAAAAAACACAGCATCAAAATATTATGGAAGACAAAAGCTAAAAGCCAAAGCAGAAGATACCAATACTCAGAGGAAACAAATATGTAATCAGCTACAAAATCTCTAAACCAACGAATTAAGAAGAAAAAAAAAATCAATCGAATAGGTTTTGGAACAAAAATTCTTCGAAAATTAAAAAACAAAACAAAGAAGAAGAAGTAAATTCTAAACAGTTCGTTTTTAGCAAACTTTTTTTAATATCGGAGTTGGAAAAATTTTAGTACCTGTGGATGGAAAACGCTTCGATCGGAATTGGAATTGGAATTGGAATTTGGAATTTGGGAATTGGGAATTTGAAGGTGACTGGTGGGAGACGGTGGACTTGTAGGAGTGCGTTTTGGAGGAGAGATGGCTTTTGGTTCTGTATTTGTCTGCGTTTGTGTGCACTTTCAGTGGGAAAAGAAATACTAAATTAGTAAATAGTACTGAAATTGAGAAATATAAATACTTTTCTCTTGTTTTCAAGAAAAATATTATAAAATAAAAATTATATTATGTCTTTTTCTTTTAAAAAATAAAATAAAATTATTTGTTGAAATTTAGTTTGGGTTTGTTGATTGTTGTTGAACCAAGGTGGCTCCTTCTTCCTGCTTGGGACAACCCATTTGGTTGGGCCATTGTTTTCAAGCCCACAAATATTTTTGGGCTTGACTCAGCCAGCTTATACAGGCTCACAAGCTGGTAAATCCCTAGCTTAATCTGTGGCCCTTTTTGCTCATAAAACCCATTCATTTTCTGTAAACTAACATGGCAATGGTGGCATAATCACATCATTTTCTACCTAGGATTTCATAGAAAGTAGACAGTGTCAAACAAAGTAGGGTAAATATTTAGTTATGCTTAGATACGCTCATATTCGCTCATATTTTTATTCTTCTCCAATATGGAGGTATTTATATAAGTACAATCCTAAATAAAATAGGAAATAAATCTAAATTACAATAGAAAATATATCTAAATTACAATAGGAAATAAATCTTAATTATAATTGGACTAGACAAATAGGTAAGTAACTAAAATCCTAACATAGTAAGGAACCAAAATCCTAACTAAGTAAGGACTCGCCAACACTCCCCCTCAAGTTGGGCAAAGATATTTCGCATGCCCAACTTGACAAGCAAGTCATAGAACACCATACTTGAGAAGCACCAATTGTAGAGAAGGTCTTTTTGTCAACTACGAGTGAAACAAGTGACAAACTAAAGCAAAGTTCGCAGCAAAAACACAAGAGCAAACCCTAAAAAATAGGGCACATAGCAGAACACAGAAACCCTGTGAATACGGCAGCAGATAAGGCAGAACACAAAAGCCCTGTGAGCACGACAATAGATAAGGCAGAACACAGAAGCCCTGTGAGCACGGCAGAAGATAAGGCAGAAACCAAACCCTAAAAAATAGGGTAAGGCAAGGCAAACACACTAGCAAAGGCATGAGCAACAATACTGGCACCATAACAGGCAGGAGCAACAAGGCAGAGACATAACAGGCATCATCAACAGCAATACAAGGCATTGGCACCAGCAACAACGGCAGTAGATAAGGCAGAACACAGAAGCCCTGTGAGCACGGCAGTAGATAAGGCAGAACACAGAAGCCCTGTGAGCACGGCAGTAGATAAGGCAGAACACAGAAGCCCTATGAACACCGCAATAGATAAGGCAGAACACAGAAGCCCTGTGAGCACGGCAGAAGATAAGGCAGATAGCAGAACACAGAAACCCTGTGAGCGCAAGGCAAACACACTAGCAAAGGCATGAGCAACAATACTGGCACCATAACAGGCAGGAGCAACAAGGCAGAGACATAACAGGCATCATCAACAGCAATACAAGGCATTGGCACCAGCAACAACAGAGACAACTTCTCTTCACTCCCTTTCTCCCCCTGAAGAGAAGGGGTCGATGGAGCCATATGATCAATGGTACTTGAGAAACATGCACTGACTAACACTGAGATGTAGCAGAATCAGCCATGGCAGATAGGTGGTTAAATTGCAACAAAATAGATGAGCAGCGGTGACAATAGCAAGGTAGGCAGCGATGACAGTAGCAAGGTAGACGGCGGCGGTGGCAGACTAGGATTATAAGCTAGATGTATAGTGCAACGGAAATAGGTAGTCTCTAGGGTTAGGGTAGAGATAGATCAAAACACAGTAACATCATCGGCAATGACCATAACAACGGCAACATCAACGGCAACAATAGCGGCAACGGTAACATCCACGACAGTAGTAGAGGTAACGGCAATGACAACAGCAACAACAACAGTTCTTCCATATCAACTTTAGCTAATTCACATAGACAACTTCTCTTTACTCTTCCTCTCCCCCTAAGAGAAGAGGTCGTCGGAGTCAAGAAATAAGCAACATATTCATGGGAATATGTTAAGCTAATGCGGATATGTCAATAAACATATCCTTTTCACTCCCCCTCCCCCCCTTGAAGAGGAGGGGAGGAGAGCACTTAAATTGCAAGGAGAACGCAAACACAGGTCACAAGAAAACCTAGGCTCTTATACCATGTCAAACAAAGTGGGTAGAATATTTTCAGATATGCTCATATTATTCTTCTTCTCCAATAAGGAGGTATTTATACAAGTATAAATATGTGTTAACCCTAAATAAAATAGAGAATATATCTAAATTACAATAGGAAGTAAATCTCTATTACAATAAGACTAAATAATAATTGGTAAGTAACCAAAATTCTAATGAAATAAGGAACCAAAATCCTAACTAAGTAAGGACCCACCAACAGATAGTGTTGTTGGCCCCTCGAGGTTAAGATCAAGCAATTCATCCAACCTAGGTAAGCATGACCAACCAAGTCGTTCTCCAGAACCTTCAAAGTGTACGAGACGGTTTTCGTGGTTAGCATTGCATACCTTTGAGGAATGGTCACAAGATCCTTATAATAGTGGTAGAGGATGACAATTCTGTATATGCTCATATTATTCTTCTTCTCCAATAAGGAGGTATTTATACAAGTATAAATATGTGTTAACCCTAAATAAAATAGAGAATATATCTAAATTACAATAGGAAGTAAATCTCTATTACAATAAGACTAAATAATAATTGGTAAGTAACCAAAATTCTAATGAAATAAGGAACCAAAATCCTAACTAAGTAAGGACTCGCCAACACTCCCCCCAAGATCCTTATAATAGTGGTAGAGGATGACAATTCTTCCAGGGCTAGGGTCTAGTGGATAATTGTACTCAGTGGGTGCATCGGCCGAATTTGTCATACTTTGATACCACTTTTCAGGCAAAAGTGTTTTACTTTTTCTGATACACCATAAAAGCATTACCTATTATTACACATCTCATTCGGACAATTATTTAGCAGGCAATAGTATAATCATGAAAATTATCTGCAATACAAAATTGTTGAACTTGTCAGCGGAAAGGAGAGCTGGTGGCCTTCTTCTGGTGCCTACCCTAAAAACAGAAAATAAAATTATGGAGTGGCCACGTAGGGTACAACATGGAGAAGAAGATGTCCATATCAACCCGACCCACAGTACCACACAGATCCCCATGTCACCAAATGACAGCCTGGCTTCGTGTCTCCTCCACCACCAAACCCCATAATTAATATTAATTATTTATATATAATTGAGGGGTTTGTTAGTTATACATCCACCAATGCTTTTCATCATTTAAAGTTTTGAACAGATATGGCCCATTGCCAACACCCAATTTTTCAAAAAAGTTTGGAAGCCAAAAAGAACATGAAAACTCCTCTCCACGGAAATGCTATAACAAGGAGTTCAAGGTGAAGAGCTTATTTGAGAAAGAAATTCAATTCCACCATCAAAAAATGTGAGAGAAAAGCAGTGGATTTAAACATTTTTAATGGTTTGATGGTGAAATTGAACCTCTCAAATAAACGCCTCACTCCTCACTGTAGAAGCTCCCGAAAACTTCATAGGATACTCAATTCAAGCAAAACCCAGATGTTGTAAACCAAAAATAAATAAATTTACATCTACATTTCCTTAAAAAACCAACCACATCACATTAATACTCAAGTAACAGATAGAAAAGAGGAGATATCTAATGATTAATGATATATAGCATGGGTAAGGCATGAGCACTGTAGTACAAAGTTAGGGTTGGAGGGAGAGATTATAGTAAGCCAAACACTCTCCACATCAGTCTATGATTAGATCTGATCTAAAGGTTAGGGTAGATATATATATATATATATATGTATATTATTATACAAGCATTCCTTCCTTTCAACATTCACATCTCTCGCTCTGCACGTTTTCCAGCCCATTCAGCATATTTCCGATTCCTGGTAGCATCGACGAATTCAGTGACCACCGATACTTCATCCAATGGCATCTGTAACCAAGAAAAGAAGAGGATACCGTAAAAATCTAACTACTCATTCAAACAGCATATATGATGTTTACACACTTGTATGCGAGTGAGTGAGACAGACCTGCTGCGATGTAAAATGTCGTTGTGCAACATTGATCAATTGTTCTCTTGTTGGATTAGAATTGCTGGTTAACTACAATTTCAAGTTGCAAACTGGATTTAGTCAAAAGACATCATAACCAGGCAGGTGCAGAGAGAAAATAAAGTGTAGGAATCAGCGATACCCACAAGGTTGAAGTGTCTGCAATACCTCCGCAATGTGCTTGTTCCTAGTTTTGCCAAGTTTACCCTCTGATCATCCATGCAAAGGATTAGACAACACAATAATGTGTGTGTAAATAGAAATTGGGATCATGAAGATTTCACTTAGACAACATGATAGTTATACAAGGGTAACTAGATATCAGATCATGAAGATTGCTTCACTAAGCCTGAAAATGTATCATTTAACAGAACGACTGTAGTGAGTCAGACGAGCATATTCAAGCAAATCATCTGGTATTACTTGATTAGGTCATCATAGGCAAAAAATGAAGCATCCAACTAGTCCAAAGGAGTTAAAGCAAAAACCTCCCAATTCAATATCGTTTTTTATTCCACACAATATTTATACCACTATTCCAAAACAAGTGAAAGCATAATGGGACTCATTTGCTTGAAGGATTAAAGGGTCAATGGCAAGAACTTCATTAACATGGACAAATAAATCACATAAACACCTAGATCTCTCTTTTGCAATTTCTTACCGGTTGAGGTCTGTGGATGGATTGAACTTCTCTATAACTTCCGCGATTTATTGACTTGGTTAATGTGGATGGAACATATGGCCTTGGATATCGAACTCTTGGTTTACTAGATTTGTGAAACTCAAGACATCTAGCTGCCCAAAGAAAAACAATAACAAACTTAAATATAGTTTTAAGTTCTAATAAATGCCAATTGAATATGACAAGAAGAGCAATCCCATCATCAAGATCTGAATATGGTCCCTCCTTGCAGAGAGGCTGTTTCCCATTTCAAGTCAACAACCTCCAGGTTGCAGTGGAACAACTCTACCAGTTAATATGATAACTGAAGAAATTAGAATTGTCATCAGGTATGGTATAATGAAACTTACAGAAATCATTCTCCTTGTCACCATGGTCAGAGCTGCTGCTAGAGTAATCATGATCAGAATCATCTTCATTCCCTGTAGGATGTTCCAGCACACTCAATGCATTCCTTTGCAGCTTAACTTCAACCCCATTTTTCAGAACCTTGTATGGCAAAAATTAATGGGTTAAAATATGCATCCCAAATGTGGAGGGTATTGAAGTGCAATTTTTTTTTCACAAACGCCCTAGACAAGTAGATATAATATCAAGAAACCATACTTCTTTACTTTATTTTATCAACGAGGGGGAGGGGATCGAACTTGGGACCTCTGCCAAGATTGGAAAGAGAAGTACCAATAGACTAATAGCTATTGGGTAAATTCTCTAACCCTAGATTAAGATATAATTTTAAAAATTGCAATTAAATAAACAGAACACATAACAGAGCTCTCAAAGGCATTCTAGTGACCCATACTTTTACAGTAATTTATGAATCAAAATGACATTAAAAGAAATACTTTGGCAGACATGATTGGTTAGATCCAGCAAGCTCATAAAGGATGAGAGCTCTATGCAAATGGTCGTCAATGAAACCCAACTAGAGAAAACTACAATTCCTATTTTGCCGTCCAAGAACGTAAATCTTTAATTGGTTGGAAAAGCAAAAACCCTCTATTACTCGAAGCAGAAAACAACCGTGCCTTGCTGGAGACTGATGCCTAATTTTATGGGATATTGTTAAACATACAAATTTCTTTGAATTTTGTCCCATGAAGTTAAGACGTGTTTGAATGAGTAAATGAGGAAAATTTGACACAACACAAACACAACAGTGCACAGACCTATTATCCTACGTACCCAGAAACCAGGAAAGTAAATAAAATAGTATTGTAAAAAAGAAAAATGCTTAAGAGTTCAGCTTTCTTTTACCAACCTAAAAAAAAACACAGTTGACCAAAGAAAAAGAAAAAGAAAACGACCCAAATAAACTAGAAAACTACATCAAAGCAAAAATTAGGCACAACAGTTCCAAAAACAAAAAAACAAAAAACAAAATGACGCCCAAAGCCCACATAAAGCAAATTACGAGCAAATTAAATGAAAAGAAAGCAGTTTACGAAAGTAATAAGAAAATACCAGCCAGTGCCAACCCCCAAGTCCAACAGCTTTCTTGACCACACCTTGCAGACCCACCAAGACAGACTTTGTTCTATTGTTTCCAGTGACAATGACCTTGGTGTGCCTGGGAAGAACTGAAAGTTCCTCATCCCCACTTTCCTCGCGAAAAGGCGATAGCATCCTAGAAGAACAGAGCTCAGGCTCTAGCATTCTTCCCAATTTGGATCAGAAAAAATTAAAAAAAGAAATAAAACCACTGCACAGAAGTGTTTTTAGCTCCACTACTCAATACCCAACTTCTGAATTGGCCAGTTTGAGAAATAAAAAACCATCTTTTCAATCCTAAAGACCTCTTTCTCAAATGGGTTTTTTATATATTACTAAACTCTAAGATGTTCCACTACTCAATACCCAACTTCTAAGATGTTCTCCTACCAATTAGGATAAAATCAAGTCTCAGTCTCCAACTAATTTGCACAGATAGAAGAAATTTTGTGCACCCATTTAGCCAACAAAGGTTTTTTATTCTATTTTTGAAGAAGAAGATCCCAAGCTCCAATTTTGATCCCTGAAGCAGAATATAAATAAAGGTCATGTCATAAATAAACCCAGAGACATAAAGTGATTGGAATTAATTCTAATGAGAGAGAAAGAGACCCTTCTTCTTTATGAATGAGCAAATTCTTGAGGTCTGACACGAACTCTTTAGGGAAATGTTCAATGCTATGAGCAAAGAAGATAGAATCCAATCACTGGTTCACGGGCTAAGATTGATCGCATTAAATGAAGCACTGTTGCTTCAGATCGAAGATATGCTTATCATCAAGCTTCCATTTGCAGTGACATCATGCAAGACCTGAATAAACAGAATATATATACACATAGATTAGTTTTCTCACAAGAATACTGCATTGAATATAGATTGAACGGAATTGTTCTCTATAAGAATTCATCAAAAAGTGCTGAAAATTTTCTTTAGAAAAATATTAATAAAAGAAAACTCTTCACTCTTGCAGTGAAAATACATCAGCAGTCAACTAAAAACCGAGAAAATATATCAGCACCCAACCAAAGCAATCCCAAAACCTTGTTTGGCAGCTGAGAAAGTTTCGGAAATTCAGAAATAAAGAATTCAATTTGAACTTAAAAAAACCATGACCAATCTAAAAAATAAATAAAATAATTATTAAGCAAAAAACCGACTTAACTGAGCTAATCAGACAAAGGGTACAAAACCAACATGATTAAATAAAAGGAAAAAGGAAAAACAGGCACAACATTTTCGTTTGACTGTTTATGCCTCACTTTGGGATTTTTTTTTTCTTTCAAAAGCTCAGCTATGCTTCAAAGTTTCATTGACAACAAGGAATTAAGAAAATTTGATTGCATTATAACCATAGAACAAAACCATGACAAAGTGAATACCAATAAACCATAATCATAAAAACCAAGAAAAAACAAAATGAGAACAGTGTGTGAGCTGGTAACAAATTTATCAAATTTTGGAGCTAAAATCAGCAAGACATGAATTTGAACCAGCCCAAAATCAGAACTGGCTATGAACCGAAATGTGTCCAAAACCAAATTGAAAAACCAGATTAATACCTGCTTGAATGGCAGCAATATAATAAGAAGCTCTGAGAAGAAAACAAAAATCAGCACAAAAAACAGGGTTTTGAACAATTTAGAGGGATCTGGAAGACGAAAGAAAATGAATCAATTGAAGATTGTGAAAAATGCAGAGGCTTTTTTTTAAGAGTCAGTGAAAAAGATTGGAATTTGCTGAGAGAGAGAGAGAGAGAGAGAGAGAAGGAGCACACTAAATGCTTACCAACTGCCAAGGAAACGACCTGCCATTTGCCGTACGGTCACGCCTTTTGTAACCGGTGAAACCGGCTATTGCCTGTTGAAATGGGAGGGCAGGCTCGGCTCGGCTTTTAAAGCTCAGAGATGGTTGTCGTTTTTGTCGTGTGATGGGAGCTTAAAGGACTGGTGCATGGGGCCATACATATCTGCTCCGTGATCATGTGGGCTCCTTTGTAAATATCTGAAAATTGGAAGTTTACTGAACAAAATAAATATTTACTCTCTCTCTTTTTTTAGGTGAGACCCAAGGGTATCCACCGCCGACAGCAGTGACTAATCCCTTTCGCCGCAGAAGCTCTCCCAATGGAGGTAAATGGCTGGCCACAAAATGCGCTCCATTCCCATGAGCGGGGATTGAACCCCCAACTTCATGATTAAGGAATGAGGTGAGCTACCACAACACCACATCTCATGGTTTGGTTCAGGGTTCAATGTAAAGCATAACTATTTCTTTTGGGTATAAAAAGGTAATATTCCGTTCAATCATGGTTATGAATTCATAACATCTCATGGTTTGGTTCCTAGTTATGCTTATCATCAAGCTTCCATTTGCAGTGACATCATGCAAGACCTGAATAAACAGAATATACATACACATGGATTAGTTTTCTCACAAGAATACTGCATTGAATATAGATTGAACGGAATTGTTCTCTATGAGTTAAAGCTACTCTCTCTCTTTCACTGTAACGCATAACTATTTCTTTTGGGTATAAAAAGGTAATAACTTTAACTCATAATCCACTCCAACAAAGTATAAAACAAAATCAAATCTTCCTCGTATATGGTTTGGTTCTTAATGCTTAAACAAATTATTTTTTTTTCTAAGTAAAGGGTTTGATAGATTCAATGAAACAAATTCGGTAGATTATTTTAAGAAGTAATTGTTTTTCAACAAGATTGTATTTGAAAATTCTCAAGTCCCAAATTTCGTATCACGAACCCTAAGCCATTCACCTTAGAGAAGACACAAATTCCAATCGCAATTTTAAATTTTTTTATAAATTAAAATCTATAGCATTTATTATTTGAGTAACAAAGAAAACTTTCAAAACTCGCTTGTTCGTTCAATATAAGATTTTAGGGTGTATTTTGAAAACGTGCAAACATCACAAATCACATGTAGTTTTTTTTGTACAACTGTTTAAGGTTCGATCTAAGACATTTGATTTTTGAGCATATAATTTGGCAAATATTTATCCCCTACATTACACAATTACAATTAGACCCACATATGAAGAAAAAAAATTTGGTTTGCTAATTGAGCCGCCAAAAGGCAACAACTTCGTAAATGCATGTGAATAATATAACCTGTTTGCCATTTGTCCGACAACTAAAATTCGAACGGTTGATATTCACTCTCTCCACATTCCTCAGCTCAGCTCAGCTCTGGTTTCGTTGGAATTATTTGGGGCAATTCGGTCTTTTCAAAAGTTTACTTTGGGTCCACTTCAAGATTGGGAATAGGAGAAGGCCAAGCCATATTAGCCGAAGCCGAAGCCGAAGCGGAAGTGACCGTTCACTCGAGAGAGAGAAAATGACGTACACGTGTCAGAAACACAGCTGTGGGATCTTATCCTAGCAAGTGTACAATTCAGAGCACAGTGTTAAAAAAAACCGTACTATTTACCACCAATACCATTTTATGTAATGTAATAAAAAAATAAATAAAAATAAAAGAAAAGAAACGGAAAAAGAAAGAAGAAGAAAAAAATTGCGTAAATTTGAAATTTGATTTGAAGTCCGCTCTTTGCTTTGCAGCAGCAGCAATGCAGCAATGCAGCTGGCGCGCACTCAAAGTCTCGTTCCTTCCTCACAATCCCGCTTTCGGATTTTTGGGAATTCAAAGCGTGGGGCCCCCTTCTCTCTTACCCCCACATGCTCTTTTTCTCTCTCCTCTCTTAGGCTACTCAATCTATCTTCCCTCTTTTTTCATATTTCGTACGTGTACCCTTTTCTTCCTTTTTTCTAGTTTTCTCTTCAGTTTTCCCTCGCTTTTTCCTTCTAGACGAGTATCATGTTTTGGTCTTTTTATTCAAACGATATTGGGGATGAGGTACCGAACATAAGACTTCGGATGCAAAATTTGTACCACCATGTAGAATGTGTTCAACCAAAAATGCTTTTGATAACGATTAGCAGATTAATCTAAAAGTGCTTGTGGAACATACAACCAAAAATGCTTTTGATAACGATTAGCAGATTAATCTAAAAGTGCTTGTGGAACATACAAAATATCTCTGATGAGAAATAATAAAATCACTTCTAACAAAAATGCTTAGTGTAAGGCCCTTTTTGATTTACGGAAATGATTTGATGAGAAATAATTTGTCATGTCTTTTCAAGGGATGGGAAATGGAAGATTCATTTTCCATGTTTGGTAATTCTGGGAAAGTAACCAATAAATACTATTTTATTTCCTTTCACATATTTGGTTTGTATATGAATGTAAAACAATGTTTGTTTAATTTTCAAATTATACTCATATGAAATCAAATAAAAAAAGAATGCATTTAATGTTATATTGTAATTCTAAATTGTTAATGGGGATAAAATTTTCATGAAAGATGTGCATTTAATGTTGGCTTATTTTCCCAAACTTTCCTATAAAGAGGAAAACAAAACCCAAGGGGAGAGGAGGGCTTCACTTTCCCCCCTACTTTTCTATATGCAAGGCAACCATTTCTCATGTCTACACTTACCAAACATGGGAAATGATTTCTTGATGTTAAACAAGACCCTTTCCCATGAACCAAACAGGACCTAAGTGTTTAAGCAATCTCAAACATACCCATATTCGTCATGCCGCTCAAACATACTCGTATTCGTCACGTCTTGCCCCGCGCTAAACCTACTAGAATGGAGCAAGAATTATATTTATCCTACATGCCTAATATGCTCTGTTAAGCTGTAAATCAAAATTACATATTCAAACTTGGGTAGTAATCCAGTGGTCCTGCTAGTCTGAGCAGAACCAAGATCGTTGATGAGGTGAAATCTACAAACATTTTTATGGCAACACCACAACATAAACTTGCAAGCTTGGGAGAAAGTTATCAACAAACAGCAAATATGGCATACAAGATCTTTATGTGAACGCTGCCATAACAATAGTGAACTAGTCAGGTGTCAGTTTGGAGCAAATTGTTAACATACAACACAAGTACAACAACATTACAGGAAACGATGGGTAAAATAAAAGGGCAAATAGTACTAAGATCTTAAAATCCCACATCATAGACATTAAACAATTTAGTGCAGAGAAGAGCAGAAGCACATTTGGATGAATTTGCTCTATCTAGGGTTTCTGCCACCTGACAAGGATCGTTCCCTGCGCCTCCTGTACGAGTCTGAATGTTCATCCACCCTCCTACTGTATGGAGAGCGTGATCTTCCTCGACGGTCCCTGGAATACGGATCTCTGTCTGGCAACCGACGCGGTGAATAGCTACGAGATCGTCTACGATCACGATCATGATCACGTCCTGCATCTTTTTAACCAGGGTTTATATGAGATATGAATATATGAATAGTGCATATATTTATGGTAAAGTAAGTGTCTGAATGCTGTGTCAAAATGCAGCACTTTCCCATCTCAAAGGGAAAGAGGCACCACAGACTTGTCATAACAAGGACAGGATGAGAAGTATGAACATCATAGATTTCTAAGGTGATCTTTTTTAAAACTCATCTTTCAATGAACAAATCAAAAGGGGGGCTGAACAGGAAGACGACCACATATTTCTAGCTACTAGGCTCTGCATCCAAAAATACACCCCGAGTGCATATTTCTCAGACCTATAGTTAACACGCTAAACCTCATGTGGTAGTGTGGCCAAAGTTACGTACAGGCATAAGAGTGACAAAAGTTCTAAATGAGAATTTGGTGTCCAACCCGTGTCATCATCTGGAAATAACATGGGTGCAGATGTGGCCCAAATTTAGAAAACAATGGCCCAAGGTCAGTGACAAAATACCATTGCTAGAAACATACAATACTTAATATTGTCTGTACCTCGTTTATCTCTTAAACCTTGATACCTTCCTGGAGTTGGTGTCCTCCCTCGCTTCCTTTTTGCCTGCATATATACACAAAATGCAAGATAACATCACGGCAGATAAACAAGTCAACAATTTACTCAAAGCAGTAAACAGTGCCTTCAATAAGCTGCTGCTTGGAACTACACATTACTTGAAGATAACTGGAAACCGCCTTCCATGCGGATGACTATAATCCACACAATTGGAAGGTCCAGAACGGTGCAACTATTCTCATATTCTTAAAGTAACCCTCCTAACTGTACAACAAGTCAACGGCATGCCATGCTAACCTACTGGCCGCAAGGAGATTTTCTGTCCAACTTCCAACGTTTATTTTAACAAATAAGATAAATAAATATCTTGGATTGATTAAGTAGGATAAGCCCAAAAAGAAAATGCAACAAGAAGAATTTACCATGTCTCTAGGGTATCTTAAATATTAAGGTTAAACAACCATGGCAGACGCTGTTGCCAATGAAGAAAGAGGAATAAAGGGGGTTCAACCCTCGGCAAAATAGTTGAATTTGAATTGATGAGTTTTGAATGTCGACGCAGAACTCATGTCGTGAATGGATAGTTTCAACTGTTTAGAGCTTAGATTGTGAATTCGATGAAGCTACAGTGACCAGACCTGCTGCCAAAACTTATCAGGCAACATTTCTGAAGAAAGCAAATCTTCATAAAATTATAATAGTAATAAAAAGTACAAATAGTTTAGCTGCATACTGCACAGTAACTTTCTTGATCCTTTGACAGAAGCTAATACCTTTTCCACAGTTACTAATCGACCTTCAAGCACAGAACGATTCAAATATTTGACGCAGCGTTCTGCATCCTCAACAGTTTCCATTGTGACAAACCCAAATCCACGAGATTCTCTGGTGCGAGGGTCTGTAACCAGATGGCACTCCAGAACCTGAAACCAGAGCTTATATGTAATTTTTTTCGAAATATGATCTCTAATAAGGTACTC
The DNA here is from genome assembly GCF_002207925.1 of Prunus avium. The sequence continues at coordinate 187,770 of NW_018921958.1, forward strand.
TAAGGTTATTACTTTCCAGATGGACGTAAAGCCATGACTTAATAAACACAGAGCACCTCTCCTTAAATGACCTAGTATTTAAACTCCAGTGAAAGAAAAGAAAGCACATTTTCTCGGCACAAACACTATGTTAGAAACTAGAACAGTTATTGTTTTTACAAGAATCACTTGTAAGGCTTCTCTTGAATCCCATGTAAGGCTTCTCTTGAATCCCAGGAATGAAGAGTAAACGGAAAGGATAGCTGTTGAGTTTCCTAAGAGCAAGTCCAGCAGCTAAGGCTGGACTCGGGCTGGGGGGGTTTTGGGCGAAAAACAGGTTCCAGCAGTGCAGGCTAGCCTGGGCTGCATGTGGGGGCCACGAAGATGGGCTGGCCCAAGGGCAAGTCCAGCCCCAGGTCCAAAACTCGGGCGAGCTGACGTCAGCAACAAAAAATTTTAAAAAAAAAATCGAAAAAAATACAAAAAAATTCAGAATTTTTTTTTAGTCATATTTTTCACTTCCCACACCAAAAATCTTATCCGAAAATATTATCCAAATTAATTGTTTAGGTAAACAAATTTGTAAAAAAAACATAAAAATGAATAGTGTTTGCCCTTTGCCATGGCAACTGTTGGAAACCAACATTGCTTTTTGCAAGGGCAGCCACTATTCAAGTGAATAGTGGCTGCCCTAGCGCCCCCCCTTGCCATGGCAAAGGGCAACTGCTGGAAGTGCTCTAAGAAGTCACTCCCTTCTTTGGAACTCACAAGTCTCCTTTTGTTTCCAGGTAGATCCAAATATAAATTACAATAGCTAATTGAAAAACAAGGGACCAATTTCAAAATATGGTCCCAAACGACTGAAACTTTAATTATTTTCAAGTTGGTTCTTTCCTTACTTTTTCTTTCAAAAGATATTTGTGTAAAAAAGTTGCAGTCATTTGAAATCCCCATAGAACAATAAATTAAATCTACATTAAGTTGTCTCAGGGTAATATGTGTGCCATATACAATTCCAAAACTAAATGTGCAATCACCCGTACCTTCCCTTCTTTGTTAAAGAATTTTTCAAGATCACTGGAGGTGACCCTTGTGGATAAGCCTGTTACATACAAATTGTTTCCAGGATTGGATGCATCAACAGATTGGCTCCTGGAGCAAGAGAAACCAGTTTAATGTTAAACTCAACTCAACAAAGCTCAAACCCACTAATTCGGTTTGAATAAAACCACAAATATTCCAAAATGTGACCTTGAAAACAATTTACAAATTGAGATTTCCAGAATACCTAGAGCGACTTCTCCTAGACCTTGACAATGATCTTGACCGGCGGCCTCTTACAGGTGAAGGGGAGCTGTGTGGTGAAGCAGACCTAAGTCAATAACCACCAAAAGCAAATGAGACTTATAAGTTATATCCAATATGACTTATCTTATTATGAAGTGAACAAACTTGTTACTGCAAACATAACTTAAAATGGGACTCACCTTCTTTCTCTTGGGTATGGCATCTACGGGTACACACATAAAAACAAGTATACGATATTAGATACCCTTCAATATTATGAAAATTTCAGTGCAGCTATAAAGTGAAAACAGATGTCCGCAATGTTCATTCATAAAACCAAAAATGGGTCTGAAACCATATATTCAGATTTTGAATGTGTACATGTACATATATATGCATACACACACACGAACACAAAAAAGATCAAGTGCGCAAATGTATTATCTTTTTACTTTCTAGGAGGTGATAAACACACAACGAATACATAGTTCAGCTACAAATAGGTTTAATCGAGCTCATTGGAATGCAGAATTAAGTTTCCAAAATACCCATATAAAGAAAATATTTGAAATCCCATCTACTTTTCCTGCATTTTCTCAGGAACCAAACAAACTATACAAATCAAAATTTCAAACTTTGTTCTGTTCTTGTTAGATTTAACACAATAATTCGAAATACTCAGTATATATCTATCATGGCCGACATCTATTTAAGTACTTCAAATTAAAGCAGTCAAATACCAATAAATTCTTGAAAAATTGACAGGCATAAAAATCCAAAATGCCTCAAAGACCTTCAAAGCTCTAGGTTAATTTTCAGAGAGGAGATTGAAATCAGGGAAAATATTGAAGGTAGCTTTACCTCTGGGTGGCGGAATCGCTGAGTCAACTCAACTCAGATGCCCTAACGCGGTGGGAGGAAGACAGTCTCAAACCCGAAAGGAGAAGAAAACAAATGCAATTTGGAACGCTGCTTTGCTTTCTCAATTCCCACGTGCAAGTGGAAGAAGAAGCTCCAGCATTTAGTTGGCCACCCACGCCTACTTGACTCAGATTCCTTCTTTTCCTTTTTCTTTTTTCACCAAAAGTTTTATGCTTTATTTAGAATTAGAATTTTCATTTTTAATTTGGACAATCCCTACTTTTACAATCCACCCACATTAGGCCATTTACAAATTACAAAGTCGAATTTAGAGAATAACATCCTTTTGGTCGAGTCATATTGGGAATCCAATCACCCAAATTTAAGTTCAAGGGGAATGATCAAAGTTAGTTTTTAAGTAATTTCCCTCAGATTTAAACTTAGCCGAGAATTAGAGATAGCCTAAACGAGTGATGGTACAGTATTCACACAATTGTGTTAGAGGATTTAAATATTGTCACATACCTCTTATCAAAGATACATGTAAATAATACCAACGGACTATTGGTCTAATGATATTTATTTTCAACATTCGAACAATATCGGAAGAGGTCTCAAAATCCAAATGTGTTAATGCACAAGTTCTAGCATGTGGTTGATAATTTTCTGTGTAATAAATATGATAGGTTGACTGAATATTGAAGAGGTTTATGAAGCTATGGAAAACAGGTGGATCAAACAACACAAGTCCTAATCCAAAACCATGTTACTTGTAGCTCTCACTGGAATTTTATATATATATATGAAAAATAAGCAAGACCATGCATTTTTAACGTTTGATCTCCATTGGTTTATATGATGGTGATGGGAAGAAAGTGGTAGAATAAATAGTTTGATTAAAAGAAGGAAACTTTGGACACAAGTTTCATCGGTCCCCATCATTTCTCCCAAAGACGATTACAACGCTACACATGGTTCATTATTATGACTGAATTGTTCCATCCATTGAGCGAATAGAAAACTAATGGAGTTCTGGTATTGGTCGATGAGAGATTATGATTGTGATGGGACAAAAGCATAGGAGTGAGTAACCATGAAAGGTCACTTAAATTTTATAATTGCACGGCAACTACTGCAATCATAGAGTCACCAAGGATATAGAAAATTTTGGAAGTCCAGGCTCCACACCCATAAATAACTCCGAGGATAGTGCGTCTACATGCGACTGATTTTCAATTTCGGAAATGTAAGTACGTTCACAACGAAATCAGTGCGCTCTTGTAACTTTCAGCTGTTAATGCAAGTCCGTTTACAACACATGCTAAGATACGGCTGGACAGTAGCCCCTATGTACACGAATATCCCCGTCATTTTCCATGACTTTACAACTCACCGAGGGTCTTCAAGAGTTAAAACCACCTATGTACACGAAGGCAAACCTTAGAATATAAGTTTAGTGAATATGAATGTGGATCTTTAACTCAGAGCCGTTGGATTGAAGTTTGAAAGCATCAAAGGGGTACCAAATTTCCTAATTACAGACATTCATCTGGTTGCAATTGAAAATAGCAAATATTTTGCTTTTCCAATTATAACGGTAGCAGCCTCACTGAGTTGTGAGTCTACTGTACACATTATTGCTTGTGGGTTGAAGAATTAGAGCAAACTTACAGTACCAGTAAATGCCACAGAATCAATCGGAAAATGTACAGGGCATCGTCTAAAAATTAATAAGTACGTGAGATCATTTGAAAAGGGACTAAAAAAACACTATGTAAAGGAAAAGAATATAATAACAGGTTTAACTAGAGCTTTAAACAATCCTGGTACATTTCTCTGCATAATAGTATCGACCAACGAGCTGAACCCACACCCTTAGACACCAAGTCCAATCGAGATTACAACTTGTGAAACTATTGAAACATATAAAACCACAAGTTTGAACAATTCAAGGTCAATCTAAGTGGCAATGAGAGAGTTAAAGTACAAAGAATGGCAGAAAGATGACAAAAAACTCAATAGCCAAGGCTGAGTGTACAAATGCTAACAAAAAATAAGAGAGATACAAAAAAATATAAACATATAAAACAGAATCAATCCTTGAGGAGAGTCTCCATGGCTTCAAAGAAAAGAGGTGCCGTCTCTGGGCTTGGAGTCTTGATTGCAATCTTGACGCCGGGGTTATTGACAACTGTGGTCAGTTCAATTAAGAAAGGTATTCCTCGAGGGATTTTTACAGAGAAATAGAACACATCCTGGTTGGCATGTTTGCGCTTCGCAATGAAGAACATGTTTGAAGCCGCTAGGCGGTCCAGAGTCGCTTCAACATTACTCACCACAATTCCAGGGAAGTCCCTTGTAATCTCATTTGAATCTGGAAGGGACCTCCACGTCTGCAATGGGGATATAAGCATCAGGTTTTGTTTGCTACAATCAAGACTCTTAGTACAACTAATTTACAGTACCAGCAAATTATCAGAATCTCTGTATCAATAAGTACTAGATCACTCTACTTTTCCGCTTTTTCAACCCCATTTATAACCTCTGTGCCAGAACTTTGTTTAGTAAAATTCCCACTTTTAACGAACAACCCACTTCATCTTCATTTCACCAAATCCTCTTGAGCTTTTTATTTAAAAGGTAAAATAAAAATTCATAGCATTGCTTTATTAACGTTCCTAATGGGATGCTAGATGTCCATTGATGGTATTCTATCATCTCCCAACCTAGCTACCTTCTATGTTAACAAAACTAGGTAATTCTTAAATGGGTATATAGTAATAATATAGCCACGAAGTTACAAAAAACCAACAGCGATTATCCGCTTCATTTGGGGTTTTATATCTTAGTAGGACGTGAAGTTCCAGCATTGAAGATGCAAATGGCCTTACACTGAAGTTGAAAGGAAACAGAAGGTGCAAGATGATTTTACCTCAAGAAAGTTTGCACGCTCCATTCTCCCATCCTCAGTAAAGAAGACATGCAATGAGATTTTATCGTTAAAGTACCAGACTGGTTGTTGACTGTTTTTCACAGCAACCTGCAATAGTGAGCTTGGAGGACCCTGAGACATATTCTGGAATGTAACCATGGGCAGGAGAGTCCCCGCTGATGTCCCAGGTTGCACTTGTGGAACCTATTAGACAGTAATGTTTTATGTTAACATTTTATTTGGCGAGAAATCCTACTCAAAATCACATGAGTAATATCTACCTGAAGGGGTCCAGCAGCTGCAAGACCAAATGTATTTTTGTTGAATTGAATCATGAACCCATCTAATGGACTCTGTGTGTTGTTCTCAAACAATAAACTGTAAAATATTTGGCCTTCTCTACGTGTCAACTGAGCACTGATTTGTAAACCTTGACCAGTTGATGCTGGTAGCACGACAGGCAATGGAGGTCTGCAATCAAGGTCAGAAAATCCGGTAAGGTTTATCGATAGTATGCTTTGTACATAATGAAACTAATGAAAATCTTTTTTTTTTAAAACTATAATTCATTCGCTCAAACAGCAGCTCATATATAAGTTTATTTTGAGACTATCATCCACAACCATTCCATTCCACTTTACAAAGTATCTATGACATAAGTAAGACATTATGCAACCTCCTTTATACTAACACTTACCCAGCAGGAGAAGCAGGCTGATCCACAGGGACGATAGCACTATTTTCCAGGCCAATCAGATCACCAAGTAAATCTGGTACTGGAGCAGCAGCTGCATGTGCAGGCGAAGCTGGTGCAGGGGCTGCTTGTCTTGCTGCAGCATATGGAGCACCTGAACTGGTTGGTGGGGATGCAGCACTGTCAGCAATATGAGCAGGTGATTCAGAATTTCCTGTTTCACTACCATAGTCCTCATCTTCAGTTTTTTGGGTTGTGGTCTTCACACGGGTAACAAATGCTTCCGGGGGCTTGTGATACACAGAGGATAATGTGGCAATGTTTGCAAGAAGCTCATCAAGAAGAGATGGATCAAGCAGGTTTGAATCATCACTGATCACTGGCTTCTCAGCCAACACAACATCCTTGGCCGCCTGAGAAATAAGAAGCATGCCCATGAGACATACAACTCAATGGTACAGCCCCAACATAATACGTTATTCTAAGTTGTCAAACTATGGTTTTTCTAAAGGTTCACTGTAGGCCAATTATACATATGTTGCATACGCATGAACACTTTAATGGCAATCTGTTGCAATCTTCACAATAGAAGATTCCAATCCCCACGCTCGCCTTCCCAAAAGAAAAAAGAAATATAAATGTGCGCTTGTACAAGTAAAAGAAAAGGCCATGTATGGATTGGATTGACAAAGAAACAAAATACTTCAAGTAAGAGAGAGGGCCAGAAATAGTAGGCCAAATATTAGCTATTATATTGACAAAGAAACTGCAAGTCGTTTTGGCCAAACCCACCTCTGGATCAGTTGATAAAAGGCGCCAATATATGTAGGCCCGATCTCGTAAATCGGGATTGTCTGTTTCCACAGTAGCATTATTCAAAACAACCTGCACATATAAGTCTACAAAGTAAGAATTTTACTTAGATCATATCTAAACAATTTTGGTCCAAGTAAGCAAGGAAATACTTTCAAAAATAAATAATGAATACACCTTAGGCATTCTAATTCATAGTAAAAAGAGAGTGCACTTGCCCCTTAGATATTACATTATATTGCAACAATATAATAAAAAATATAGTTGCTTCCTTGATGGTACTACACATTTTAATAAGTCATTTACTGAAAATGAAGGATAACATTAGTCAAAGAGGATCAATCTTGATGGATAATACAAAAGCAAAACCTGTATCATCTGCTGTGGCCCTTCAGTTGGCTTTTTAAGGAAGAGTTTGACAGTTGCAGTCAGCAATTGCAACTGGACATGTGCAGGCTCTTCAGGGAAACTTTCCAGAAAGCTTTCAAGGAGCTCATCAGCATTGTCAATTCTTTCCGCGTATTCACCAATTATCCAGATCATTGATGCCTTTTGAAGAGGGGAGGGGGGGCGCGAAGAGAGAGAGAGAGAGAGAAAGAGAACACAATAAGTGAAAATTAGAAGGCTTAGGCAGTGAAACCTTTTTTTTAGCAGGTGAAAAAGCAAAACCAGAAATTTTGAGCTGTAAAACTATTTTTTAACAGGAAGAGAAACATAAGTACCTTGGCTTCTGGTTCATCTAAAGTGTCTAGGCTTTCGCAGAGAGTTGCAATAATGGATTCATAGCTGTAATCAAGATAGAAATCCATGACAAAGTTTGGAGGGGACGAAGCCTTCATTATCACAATAATAACTATAAAAGAAAGAATCACACTAAAAACCCAGAACTTACGTATTCGGATATCTTCTAAAGATATCTTTGATGACGATAATGGCCTCTTGAACTACATAGTTTACTTTGATCTTTATCAGCTCAAGTAGAACAGTAATGCACCGCTCAGCTGCTCTTTCTAATTTGATGGCACAGCGACCAATGGCACGGACAGCTTTTCGAACAAAATCCACATCTACTTCTGTAGCATACTCTTTGAACTCCAACAAAACCTGCAGAAATGTTGAAGAAAGCATGATTTTTCGGTATGGTGGCAGCTTTTGATTGTGACATCTTTCAACCATTCAAGTCTAATATGAAATAGTAAATCCTGGAAAGATTTACATACCTGGTCTATATTTCGGTCTGAAGCAAGCTTTATCATGATTTCTAACTTTTCCATCTTTACATAAATTGGATCATTGTACTTGCAGAAGAATACCTAGAAAAGAATTGAGAACTATGTAAGCTTGCCTTGCATGGTCAAAAACAAATATCAGCTACTTGTGTGCATATATGAGCGTGTACAGTTCTGGATCAAGCAGCAAGAGTCAAGACTGACAATGATTTACCTTTATTTCATGGGCAAGGATTGTAGGCCGTCTTTGTACTATAAGGTTGATGTTTCTCAATGCAACATATTGTATCTCAGGCTCAGCAGAGAGTAGTGTCACAAGTGGAGGAGCCATCTTTTTGCAAAGATTTCTGACGACATCAGTACTAGTGATAAGTTCCATTTGTTGGAGGATCATCTGCAAGTAAAAAGGTAGGGAAAAGACAAAACAATGATGGAAGTAATCAAGATTATGATAATTCAAAGCACAAGGACAATATGATTCAGAACATTAAAAAAATGGAATTGTCACCTTAACAGCTGAAAGTACAACAGCACAGTTAGCATGTTGTAGTCGTGGTGTAACTCGCTCTACTATATTTTCAGCTTCACGAGCATCTGCTGCCTTGTATTTAGAAAGAGCATCCAATATGAAAACTTGACCCCACCTGAACATGTACCATAATCAAGTTAGAGAAACAACTGAAAAGGATCTCAACAAAGATAAAACAGAACAACATAATCTGCAGTGGCATAAATAGTAGGTCAGAAGTAAATGTATTCAATGCATAAAAATAATTGAATAAGTACTACTGACAGTACACATACTCTGTGCATTCATTTAAGGCGGTAAGGAGCTTTGATAGAGTGTGACTAGTGATCTCAAAGATGGGTCTATTACTATTCTCTTGAATTTCAGCCAGAGCAGCCACAGCATTTGCTACAACCATAGGATTATTATCAGATATCAAATCCTTGAGAGATTCCAGGAAACCCCTATCCTCAACTAACTCCGCATTTATGTCATAAAGTTTGGCAACACATATGGCTGCTGTCTTGCGAACATATGGATCATCATCCTGTCATAAAGTACACAAAACTAAGAAACAGATAGCAAGACGCAAACCAAGTAAAATACTTTTCAAAATGTTGAGAAGTAAACACTGCAAGCTGAAAACTATTAATACATTTAACACTAAGTTTCAATAACCAAGCATGCCCAAAAAAGTATTAGCTTGAAAAATCAACCTTGAGACACCTCTGAAGGGGATCACAAAGGTATTCTGTAATTTTATCGACACGAATGCAACCCATCGTCCGGACAGCTAAAGCACGAATCAAAGGATTTGGGTCTTGTGAATCCTGCATAATTGATCATGCAACACAAAGTTCATCAGAAGCAAATGCGAGCATTATTATATAAAAGTTTACTTCAAAATAATATTAACATAAAGATGTTAAGCACATCTATTAAAAAGAAGGCTGTTGGAGGTACCATCAGAACAACTCAGCTGTCCTTAACGTCATACTTGGAACATCTCTTTGTCCATTTTAAAGACAGACAATAAGTAGATTAAAGGGAGAATTGAAGACAGAGATGATGTTATTGACTTGAAATTTAAATATGATATGAAGAATCCCATTTCTACTTGCTTTAGCATGATAACCTCTTTTTACAAAACCTATATAATGGGATTTGTCAAATACGCACTCTTGAAGCATGCAATGTCAGCATTTAACACATATGCTTCACCCAATAACTTATGATCAAATGACAACATTTCGCCTCTATTTTAGTTCCCTATTTACTAGCATATAAGTTACCAATAAAAATGTCTGAATTGGCACGACCTATTCACATGAAGGTGTGTAGTGATGAACTGTAAAAGACTGGGGTTTCATTACAGTTTTACCTTGACAAATGTATTCACCGCAAGTATTGCTAGGTCAGGCTGGCTTTTAGCATAATTTATCAGATATAAATAGACCAGCTTCTTCAGCTCCAAATTTTCTGTTTGCATGCAATTCACTACATCTGTGAACAGAGATGAAACATCCTTCCCAACAGTCATTGCAGCGATCACCTTCTTAACAGCATCTTTTCTCTTATCCTATACAACACACAAAAGAAGATTATGATCACAAAGCTTCTGATAAAGTAAAAGTACACAAGAAGGATAATTCTGAAACGAAAACAATGAGGCAAGCACTAGTCAAAATTTTGGGGGAAAACAATACGGCCCTAACACGCACCCGAAGAAAAGAAAAACATAATTTAATGGTAAAAATAAGCGTTTAAAGTCATGAAGATGGGAATCAGACAAATCAAGAAGGAGAAATACTCATACACTAGAAAGATATTAGAAATGTCTACAGATCATGTAAAACTACAATTCACTTTACTGCAAGCAATCAACAATGCTCCGATTTGTTACTAGGAAATAAGAAAAGGAAACCGAATTTAAATTCTACTCAATCTAAGAGAAGAATCTAAAAACAAAAGAGCAGATTTTCTTTTCATTTCCATCAGTTTCTCCCGCCCCAAACAGAACAGAAAGCAAATTAACAACTCGCACTGGATCCGAACAATTCTGAAACCCTACGACGGCATTTAAACAGAATTCGAAGAAATCAAACAGCAATTTAAGCAACAATTCAAAGCGTAAACTAACAGATCTGCTCCCAACAATCCTAAGAGTAAAAAACCTAATAACCTTGTATTGAGAATTGAGCTCTTCCTTGAGCTCAGGGATTTCACCCTTCTTGGTGGTGGAGAAGTACTTGGAGTCGTGCCCGCTCATCTCTTTGCTCGAGTCGTCTCCTCTCTCTCTGTCAGTCTTCAACGCAATGCCTGAGACCAAAATGCTTCGTCTAAAAGAGACGACAGAAGAAGATGAAGAAAAAGAAATAAACCGATGAAGAAATGGCTGTCTTAAATCCGAACCGCTGGGAGAAGTAGCTACTGAACCGGACCGGTTTTTGGTTTTGACAAGCGAGCTCACCTCCTCTAGTTGTGTAGCAAGCAGCTTGGGGCGTGGGGTGTGTATAGAAGAGACAATGGTGACTTGAAAAATATACAAGTAATCGCAAGGCCAACATTACTGGTATCGATGTATGGGGGTGACTTATATGTAACGTGTTGTATGTCATTTTTATCTCTCATTATTGTGATTGATTATCGGGGTTTATAAAGTTTAATCACCCTTGTTCTTGCTCGCTAAGAGATGCCTCAATAATTTTTTAAAATGTATTATTAGGTATAAGCGTATATTACTGATAGATTATGTTAAAATCGCTAGTATTCACAACCACGTCTTCATAATAGTTCATTCTTTGTAATTACTCAATACATGTCAATCATAATTCGCCTCATATTGAGTCTAGCACTATGTGCCTCGAACGAAATCAATATTAAGTAAAAATGTTGATCTATATCACATTAGGTTAACTGATGCACATGACAAGAATACACAAATAACTAGAGGTTATGTTTACTAGTCATTAAGAAACAAGTGTTTAAGTCACCTTACTACTTGGATTGGCTAGGATGATTTTTTTATTGTTACAATGTTGCCAAAATTGCTATATGAAGTTTCAATCCCAACAAAAAAAAACAAACAAACAAAAGGAAGTGTTATAGAAAGTCATCAATCTTATTTGGAAATTAAGACTGTTCATGCCATGATTCGTCAACTACAAATGAACTCAAATTCAAGAGGAGGAAGAATCGAAAAAATGATTTACACCAATGTTGTGTTGTTTTTCCAATTATAAAAAGACTGACATTAATTACCCGCCCCTAAACATTTGGTTCGCCTCAACCCGGTCCGAACCGTTTTAAAAGTCCAACACGTGCCTCGCACGTGGCTTGATTACGCGACCATCGCTTTCGAACTTTGGCGCAGGCGGTTCCCCAGCAGTACAAATTCAACATAACTGGAGCTCTGAGTATTCCGATCTCCCTCAAAGCGAACAGAGGAAAAAGAAAAGCGAAGGAAAATAAAATTAATCAGACTTGAAATTCACCCTAATTCAATTTTCAGTTGCAAAAACAACAATGGGGCACGGTAATTTATTTCCTTTTTAGTGTTGTATTTTCCTTTCAGAATTCAGAGGAATTGACGGTGCCAATTATAAGTTTCAATCTTTCAGGTGATAAAGGCCGACCCAGTAAAAAGCTCAAATTTTCTGCCAAGGTTTTGCTTCTTATTTGTTTCAAACTCATTTTCTGATCGTTTTTTTTCCTGTAATTTCTGCATATATTTATTCCGATGTATAGTGTTGATAAGTTCAGGTGTTATATCCAGGAAATCACACACCTGGATGATGAAGACGCATATTTCGTTGGTGAAGATATCGACGACGATGTTCGAGATGGTGTGTATTTGCTGTGTTGTTCATAGACTGGTTTCCTTTTTTTATATTTGAAATTGGTTTTTGTTCTTTTGATTTTTTTATGGATTTTGGAATGTTGGGTTTTGATTAATTTGGGTAAATTGTGACTGACATTGATTGATTAAAGGTGAAGGGAAAAAGAGGGACTTTACCAAGTTAGAATTGAAACCGGACCACATCAATCGTCCTTTATGGGCTTGTGCTGATGGCCGAATTTTCCTTGAAACTTTCTCACCTTTGTACAAACAAGCATATGATTTTCTCATTGCCATTGCAGAACCTGTTTGCAGGTATCAATTTTTGAGTCCAAACACAATTCTTATCACTGCCCATGTATTTATTTTTTGAGTGATCAAACATTTATTATTTATCGGGACTTGATTGATAGGCCAGAATCGATGCATGAGTACAATTTGACCCCGCATTCGTTGTATGCTGCTGTGTCAGTTGGTCTTGAAACGGAAACCATCATTTCTGTTTTGAATAAGTTGTCAAAGACCAAGCTCCCCAAAGAAATGATTGATTTCATACATGGTTCTACTGCCAATTACGGCAAAGTGAAGCTTGTGCTTAAGAAGAATCGGTACTTTGTCGAATCCCCATTCCCAGAGGCAAGAGTTTTATGCCCTAAACTTTTTCCAGTTATCAGTTATGGATACAAATGTTTTGGTTATTAAATTATTGTTGTAAGTGGTTTGCAGGTATTGAAGACATTGCTTAAGGACGAAGTTATATCTAAATCGAGGATTATCTCTGAGGTTTGCACCTTGGTCTGCCTAGAATCCGTTTATTAACTTCATGTGTGTATATGCAGATTGATCGTTGTATTGAAATTTAGCTAACCATTTATTTCTTTAACAGTATATTTCTGTAATTTCCCTTGTGTGTGAATCTGCATGGATACACATGTTTTGACGTCGATATACATCTGAGTTCTTTTATAGGGTTCTCGTGGAAGTGATGGATTTACGATTAGCAAAACAATGGGTGAAATTGGAGCTGGTCCCAGTGATTTGCTAAATGAAGCAGAATTGGCAGCTGTGGCTGAAGAAAAAGAAACTCATGCATTTGAAGTCGATCCTACACAGGTAGCTTGTTTGTAATTTGAAAACTGAAGCCCCTTATTTCCCATTGTTAGCTGTCTCCCTGGGTCATGCTTGGTATCAGTATCTGATGTAATGGTCCTACTAGGAATAGGAGAATAATAAAACTGGAAAATAATAATGTGATCCTAGCAAAATGATAAAACTGGAAATAAATAACAAACAGGAAACCAAACAAGTAATGGTCCTAATCCAAATTCAATCTGTATCATTGGGTTATGCTACATCAGTATCACAGCGTAGACCCCTCTACTTTATCTTTCTGAAAGTGAAGCCCTTGGTTATGCATGCTTCATGCTGCACCATATGTTGGGCCACTTCTGACAAGGTCGGAATAATGGATAAGTCTGGTGCAGTTTCATATTATCCAGACTCCCCCGAAGAGATATACTTTGTTGCTGTATATAAATCATGAAATTTAATTTATTTCTTGGGAGGGATGGGGAGGGGAGAGGCGTTTTCAGAAAGACATTTTGGTAATTTTCTCATGCATTTGTTGATGTGCTTAGTCTGCAAGTTGAATAGATGGGCTTGTATTTGTAACTTTCTAATGGCAATGTTCCCATCTATTTGATGTAATTAGGTTTCATCACAATAAACAGATAAGCAATCAATGAATGTGAACATATTGCTTTTTTTGAGACTCCTTTTATCTTTTTAAGTAAAGCATTTTATCTTTGGATCTCTGTGGCTTTAGACCAGCATGGTATTTCAATGATTGTCAGGTTGAAAATGTCAAGGAACGTTGCTTGCCTAATGCTTTGAACTATCCCATGTTGGAGGAGTATGACTTCAGAAATGATACTGTGAGTTAATGACTTACCTTCTCCCTGCACTGAATTATTAATCGTTTACAAATCAACCATAATCTAGGAGTTTCTTTTTCTTTTATTTCTTATCACACCCATTGCTCTTTTAACACTGCAGGTTAACCCTGATCTTGATATGGAACTGAAGCCTCAAGCGCAACCACGACCATATCAGGAGAAGAGCTTGAGTAAAATGTTTGGGAATGGTATGGTTTCTTGCAAATTTTAGCATCATTTGAAGAGGTTATTTAATCATCAAAATTCGTTCAATTTAACTATGCTTGTTCTATTTTGGTCGGGATTACCATGCAAAGAATGAATAATAACTTTAGAATGCTTTTCAGTTTTCGGTAACTGTGTTTCTCAAAGAACTGTCTATAAGCAGTAGCATAGCGATGAAAAGAGAACATATCTATCTTGCATTATTGGACACATTTTGGTTTTCCTTTTATTGTTGACCTTAATTCCTGCAAAAAAATATTCAGGAGTTGCCAACTTGCCATGGATTCGGTGTTGCTGTTTGTGGGTTTTTCCACAATGCTTTTCTAATGACTTAAGCAATGATAAACATATTTTGTTCTGGCTGTGAGTTGGACGCTTTTTATTTCAACTTTGTTATTTAATATTTCAGGGAGAGCAAGATCTGGAATTATTGTGCTACCCTGTGGTGCCGGAAAATCTCTAGTTGGTGTTTCTGCAGCTTCCCGAATAAGAAAGAGCTGCCTTTGTTTAGCAACAAATGCTGTTTCTGTTGATCAATGGGCTTTTCAGTTCAAGTTGTGGTCTACCATCCGTGATGAGCAAATTTGTCGTTTCACATCTGATAGTAAAGAAAGGTTTCGTGGAAATGCTGGGGTGGTAGTGACAACTTATAACATGGTTGCCTTTGGTGGCAAGAGGTCTGAAGAATCTGAAAAGATTATTGAAGAAATAAGAAATAGAGAATGGGGATTGCTTCTGATGGATGAGGTAATTACATTATATTGTGGAGTTTGACTCTTTACTTGTAATTATATTATGTACATCTCATATGCATTATAGAATATCAACTGTATCCCCTAGAATGGGGATTACTTCTCATGGATGAGTTTTTTTTTTTTTTTTGGAGTACGACTCTTTACTCATAAGATTATGTGTATCTCTTATGCATTATAAAATACTAACTTTGTCCTTTTTTATTTAGGTGCACGTTGTTCCTGCTCAAATGTTTCGAAAGGTCATTAGCCTTACTAAGTCTCACTGCAAGCTGGGTCTCACTGGTAAGTCTGATAATATTGGATTTGAACTATCGCCTACATTTAGCCTTGATCTTTTTTTGCTTGGAAGTCTTAATTTATTGATCAATATAATTGCAGCCACACTTGTGAGAGAGGATGAGAGGATCACAGATCTGAACTTCCTTATTGGTCCAAAATTGTATGAAGCAAACTGGTTGGATTTGGTAAAAGGTGGATTTATTGCAAATGTACAGTGCGCTGAAGTATGGTGTCCAATGACAAAAGAGTTCTTTGCGCAATATTTGAAGAAAGAGAACTCCAAGAAAAAGCAGGTGTGTCTATGTGTCTATCCTGAAAGTGCTCATACTTGAGGTTTGAGTGTTTTTTTTTTTAATTTCTATTTATGCCAAGATGTAGCATTTTGTGTCAAGCATGTCAGTTCTTTTTGTACAACAGATTTCTTGTTTCTGTTTCATAATTCTTCTCTTTCATTTTCAGGCACTTTATGTGATGAACCCAAATAAGTTCAGGGCATGCGAGTTTCTTATTCGGTTTCATGAACAGCAACGTGGCGACAAAATTATTGTCTTTGCTGACAATCTTTTTGCTCTCGTGGAATATGCAATGAAACTTCGGAAACCTATGATCTATGGTGCCACCAGGTTGTTCATGGACGTATTTTGTATTTATTAACAGTGTTTACTTGTGCTCTCTCACATCTAATACTTGTTAAATCCTTGTGATTTCAGCCATGTTGAGAGGACAAAAATCCTAGAAGCTTTCAAAACAAGTCGGGATGTAAACACTATATTTTTGTCTAAGGTACTCTATCAAAGTTGTCATCCTCTGTAATATGAAATAGATTCCCATTGTTTGATGGGTGGGTGATATGTAATTGCACTACTATGCACATTACTTGATTATGGGACTTCGTAACAAAATACAAAATAATAATAATCTACGAGACATAAGATGGGTTCTTTGCATGATGTGAGTTAAACCATGTTTTATTTTAGCTGATCACCAATTCGGTAAGAGGTGAAACGCTTACGTGCTTTTACTCATCAAGGGGAAAGAAAAGCAAGGCGTGTTGTGTCAAAATATTTAAATTGTTGCACCCTTCCTTTTACTGTCTTTCAAATGAGTTATCAGTCTATTTAGATTAACTGAAATTTATCATATGTCACTGACAATTGGGAGATTTATGATATTTTATTTTGCAAGTTTTATAGAATTCGAAGCTGTCATAGTGATGTTTGATTCAGTTTATGTTAAATTTCAGGTAGGTGATAACTCCATAGACATTCCGGAGGCAAATGTGATAATTCAGATATCGTCACATGCTGGTTCAAGGCGTCAAGAAGCGCAGCGTCTTGGTCGTATTCTAAGGGCAAAGGTTTGTTTTCGTACGGATGTAATCATAGCTTTCTTCTGATTGTCTTGGTCATGCAAATGTTTTACAATTCTTTGCGTCATTATTAATGGTGAATGACATAATGTGCAGTTTTTCTTTATTATCAAATCTGGAAATCAGATGAATCTTATGGTCAGAAACACTAGAGATTTTAATATTAATGTGTTATTGTACATTGTGATTGTGTGAACAGGGTAAACTTCAGGATCGGATGGCAGGAGGTAAAGAGGAGTACAATGCATTCTTTTATTCCCTCGTGTCAATGGATACACAGGTGTGCTTTTAAAAAATTTTAAAAAATTTTAAAAAACCTTCTGAATCTGTTTGAGGTTAAGCATGTGTAAACTTTTCACAGCTGTGAATGTAAACAAAAAAAGAGAACCTTGCACAACCGATATATATCGTTTCCGTTTTGTTAAATCTTGATATTCAATTAATCATCTGTTTGAATACAGGAGATGTACTATTCGACTAAACGACAGCAGTTTTTGATTGACCAAGGTTATAGTTTCAAGGTACATCATTTTGATATATCTATTTGCCCCTTAAGTGTTTCCACTAGCTGTCAAAAGTTGTATCTCTCCTTGATCTCTACAGTTGTGTAATTATCTTTTTAATTATATACTATTGACAGGTTATTACAGGCTTGCCCCCACCTGATTCTGGTCCTGAGTTGAACTACCACCGTCTTGATGACCAACTGGCGCTACTCACAAAGGTAGAATGTTGCTTGTTTCCTAAGCTTTCACTTTAAACTCATTCTTTGAATTAGTGATTTCTGACATGTTCAACTCTCCCAGGTGTTGAGTGCTGGTGATGAGGCAGTTGGCTTAGAGCAACTAGAAGAAGATGCTGATGACATTGCCCTTCATAAAGCCCGTCGATTTGGTGGATCCATGAGTGCTATGTCAGGTGCAAATGGGATGGTTTACATGGAATACAGGTATGCTAATCCAGTCCCCCTGCCCCTCTTTTCTTGTCATTTTTTTTTACTATCATAAATAATCTCCTACTTTGCAGTACTGGGAGACACAAACTTGGCAAAGGCCAGATGAAGAGTAAGCCCAAGGATCCGGCCAAGCGACATCATTTGTTTAAAAGACGGTTTGGGTGAGAACAGAACGAATAGAGGAATGAAGATAAACGAAACCTGAGGCTGATGCTTCTATTCTTACTAATATTATGAGCAGGAATTCTGTATAAAATTCAGATTTGCAGTTATACGCATAAAACGCTGGTGTTGTACATACTTTGATGTTGGTGATGAACAATCCATGATCCAGTTCTTTTAAATCTTGCACTAATTGCCATTGTACTGCGCCTCTCAAGAAATCGCGTTAGCAAAGAAAATCCTTCGGGGAATTTCTATCGATAAGAAAAATCCACCTGAGTGGTGGAGTGTGCTTGTACTCTGGCTTTATATGGAGGTTCTCTGCCGAAGAAGATGGATAAGCTTAACGATATGCTCGCACACTTTTAAAGCTCCTGTAAAATATTTTGAGAAACAAGTTCTGGTACTATTTCGGAAGGGAATTTGTAAGCCCAAAAATTTGAGGAAAACAAGTTGCATCTCTTTTGAAACGGTGATGTTGGCTCATTTCCGTTGTTATGTTGAAGTTAAAAAAAAAAAAAACTGCAACTAGGGGAGATATCGTGTTTCCATTTTCCACTTTCGTGTACAGAGCTATGGTATCACAAAATTGATGAGAAAATTATGTAGTATGATCGTCGTTGTCGAATGGTTCTTTGAAATATTACAATTCTGTATTTTTGACCAAATGTCCCAAATGTGTGTAATCTTTTGATTTTTGAGACAGAATGTATATGTGTTAATACTTTCAAAAGATTTATAAAATAAATAAAAATAAAAACTTTTCTACAAACGTATATGTGTTATAATATGAGTGAATTATTAACATCTGCCGACAATCGCATTTAAGACTAGTTATGACTTTATACAGCCGTTTGCTATGTCGAATTGTTTTGGACTCGACTATGTTGTGGGATCGTATTGGGTGTGTGACTGGACTAAATTTAGTGTACAAAAGAGGTGGGTTTTGCGAGAAATGCTGTATGCAAGGGTTGTAAGCAACAACTTATGCTCTTCATATGGCAAATTACTTGGTTGCCTCTGTTATATTGCCCTTTCTTTTTCTCTCTCTTTTTATGTGTGTTTATCTATC
The DNA here is from genome assembly GCF_002207925.1 of Prunus avium. The sequence continues at coordinate 206,662 of NW_018921958.1, forward strand.
TTCCCGGGTCGCATGGCTACCCTCTTCTCTGTATCTCTCTTTTCATGTGTACTTATCTCCCGGGCTAACACAAGCCTGGTATTTTTACTTGGGGGCATGGAAGTTTCTCTGTTCAGGGTGAAGTTTATGATTTTGTGGATGCTGCAAAAGTCACTGATGTGCAGCCACAAAGCAAGCAGGGGGTGCACCCATATGTTATAGTCTAGCTCCGCTGCTGAAAGCAAGCTGTGTCTGTCAGCATCAGGAAGTTGGTGAGAGGCCCCACAAGGAAAGTAGCAAGAGTTCAATGGATGCCTTTATGGATTCTTTTACAGTGACATGTAGGAGGGAATTTTCTTCTGGTCTGCAAAGACCTAATAAGAAGAGAGGAAGAGAGAAAGAGACAAGCCTAAGCCCATTCCATTTGACTGCTTTTTGGCGACAGTCTTATTCTTCTTCTATTCCTTTGAACCCCCCGTATATTATAACAAATAAATAAAAGAAAAAAGCCACATCAGATCAAGATGCCCAACAACAACTGCTCATCACCATTGCTCTTACAAATTCAAGTTCGAGAGAGATTGAGCTTGATGGGTACAAACAAAAGCAACATACTTGAACAAATCCAACTACAACACCTTTAGCTTGAAATGGACATCACTCCTCCTAACGTCAAGTAGTGGAGAGAGAGAGAGAGAGAGAGAGAGAGAGAGAGAGAGACGAGGAGAATTAAACAATTATTTGCAGTAAAGGATGACTTGTTCTGAGTGAGTGCACAATTCTGAAGAAAGTTATCAATAAAATACATAATTTATACCCAGAATCTATCAAACTAACAAGAAAACTGTCTATATGTATCCCAGTTGAGTCTTTCTTCTTCATATATTCGAGTGGATTTTACTGTATCACCCTCTAACTTCAATTTCCTGTGATGAAGGAGAGAAGCCTAGTTTTCTTTCTTTTGGTTTTTATTTTCAGAACGAAAAGTTGTATCACCACCAGTGACTTAGGACACTAGTTTATGAATAAAGTCGGTCCACTTAATAAACATATACCATTCGTGCACATACTTTGTTATTATATGATTTTTCTTGTTCAATCATTGCAAGAAAAATCACTAGTAAAGTTCTTTGGAACATGGAATTTTCGATGTACCAGCAAGGACCCTTTTCTTGGACCACCAATAGGCCAGCTAAATCAACAACTTTTCCCATCATCACTCATTCATTTTTCTCCACATCTTCTCTTCTTCCTCTAGAAAGCTTATTCTTCTCGAATATCTTTTCGTATACGGTGATCAAATTAGTTTCGTCAAATAACGCGGCAGTACTTTATTATTCAAAATACGTACAAATTTTGAAACAGAAAGAATAATTAACAAACACAAACACACGTATCATTTGATTCGAATCTTATAATTCAATGAGATTGATCCTTCAAACTAGTATACTCCAACTAATTTATCAATTTCATCATCCCTATAGCAATGTAATGATAGGGTACATTGAAGTAGTTTAAAATACTAATTCTTGTTATATAGTGATGGTCAAAAAGAGGGTCTTTGGAATCATTGTTGTGGTTTATGATCAATTTTAATAAGAATTCTTTTTCTTTACTGCTCTTTCCACTCTCTCCTGCACATAGTATCACAGCAAGGGAGAATGATAATCAACTAGCTCTCTAGCTAATTGCTCAATGATACATAGAAAAAAAGCACCCAATTTGGTTCACAAGATTCGGTCTTGTTGTTTTTTCTTTTTGGGGTTTCCATTGGGGATTTCTGATTAATTAGTGATCTAATCATAATTATGTAGGCTGTCAATCTGAAACTTGGAAAACTAGGGTCTTTCTCCGGTGCTTTCTCACTGGTATAATATAAAGAAAGGTTGCCATGAATTCTTCTAGCTAGGTAAGCTACTACTAGTACATTGAAGAAGATGCCAAGCTTGATGAGGGTTATGACTTGAGAAAGAAAAAAAAAACATTAAAATGATATGCCTGCTGCCCTTTATGACCAAATTAAGCATCTATCTTTCTGTTTGCTAATTAATTAATTAATAATTAAATTATAATGATTCCATATTTATATTATATAGTACTGCTCTTGAAAATCTTCTCTGATTAGTGCTAAATCTTCAAGATTATTCATTCAAAATATATATGGGTTCTCTCCCTTTGTTGGCATGCAATGCTACCAAGCTAACCTGCAGCTTGACGCATGGCTAGTTTGCTTTACATGTGACATTATATATAATGCATTTTGTGCCTGGAAGATTCAAAGGAAAAAGGATTCATATCGCTTTGAGTTGATCATGTTTTGGAATAAATACAAAAGTTGCATAATTTGAAGGTCATAGTGCTAAATATTAGCTTCATGATCACCAGAATATATTCCAAATGTATATTCAGTTCATCCTGTGTTTCGTTTACTAGCTTTCATTTATGTCATACAGTTATGTACTCACTAATCCCAAATTTGACTACTATAGTCCTACTTCCACTAATGTTACCTAAACTTCACCACTTTCAATATGAATTCAAAATTCTCACTATATTAATAATATTATCTCGTGAGAGAGAAGTTATGTTATCGGATTATCAATCTAAATCGTCATTACGGCATTATATATGTGTATATTAATAACATTATCTAATCAAACAGTCTAAAATGTTATTTTATTGAATTATCCTTCTAGATGCATTCACACTGAAAACAAAACTTAACTGATTCACAATTTAACAACGTAACATGCCAGACTGTCTAATAAAAGAACTCGCATTACTCACACGTATATTTTATAGATATGAATTGTACAAGTGTCATTGCCCAATTAGAAGGGTGGGATGATGAACTTCATTTTTATTCTCTTCCCCTTTCCTGGGGATAGTTTTATATTATATAAATATCAGTTTGTTTGTGATATGCTGGTGAAGGAAGGATCGTGCCATCCTCACTCTACCAACACTTGAAAGGTTATTTGCTACTGCTTGTTTTAGTGGCCAATGATTTGACAGCACTAAAAAGGGTTGAAACACTAATACATTATTAATTACTAGCCTGAGAAATTCTTTGACTGCCTGTTTGATTGGAAGATAAAATTCCTGCACTAATTATCTATACCACTAATTATATATATGATATTCCTTATCTGAATGAGCTTCTCCTGCATTTTCCCAATTTGGTATATATGAAGGTGTTATAAAATTAGCAATAAAATAAAATAAATTTTCTTTTTTAATTTTTTGAGAAGGAGAATTCATTCATAAAACCATAGACGTACGAAGAGCGACATGATACAGTGGCCTCATTAAAACCTTCTTTGCGTTTACTAATATATGCGAAATCGTAGTTCCGCACTAAAACTCATAATTCAATGACTGAAAACTAAAATATGAAATAATTATAGGATAATAATTGATCTCATACCCATTCGTTCTCTCCGTACGGTTTATAGCTTATATTAAAGAGAGCTAAATAAAGGTGCGAAAGGATATCATTTTGGTTAAAAGAATATTACCAATAATAGAGTTTATTAATTAGCCTAGGTATTAAATTAATAGTAATAATGAAGACAAGTCCCATTTTACCATTCCCTCAGTGCAACATCATGTCTCACTTTGACCATCTGATGTGGGCTACTAATGCTGCATTTTTCCATCAACTTAATCGATTGCCCTACCGACAGAGAAGAAGAAAAAAAACACAAAGTGTAGATTAGCATGCGGTTTAGGGTTAAGAGCATCATGTCTGTGAATATATAGGCATTTTTCTTATATTCTTTCATGGACCAAGTGACAAGTTGTGAATTAAATTATATCAAAGTTAGAAAAAAGGAAACCTATTGCTTGCAAACGTGCAATCAAATTCATAGTCATAGTCGTAGTCATATAGGGCTTGCATAATGTTACTAAAAGCCACTTTGTTGAAAGAATTGCTTTTTTTTTTAACGGCTGATTAAGGCATATTTCTCAAGTACATGAACGAGAAGATGGCCATTATCTTTTGAGTGAAGCATGCCGAGTTTAATGTACGACGTTAATTCAAAAGTGTGATCGCAACACTTATAATTCTAAATCTCTTTTCATCCGTGTTACGGCGATTTATTATAATATCATTGATTTACGCTTTGTTGAAGAAGATTATGAGTTCAAATTTCATTAACCATGATTGTTGAATAAAAAATATTCTCAATCTGGTCAAATCTCTTTCGTCTTTCTTGGCTAAACAATGGCTAAACAAGTGGTGGCCATATGGGTGGATCGATTAGGCCATTCATGACTTTTTTTGTTTTAAAGTTTTAAAAATGGCATGAATACTAATTAGATGATTATGAAAAAATAATTTTATCAACTAATTTTTATCACTCCCAAAAAACCATCGTGTATAATTTTCTTATAAAAACGTAAGAGAAAACGTGCACTTCAAGAATTGTAAGATGAGTAATTTGGAGTGTCAATAACTGTTTTCTTTTTGTTTAGAATGATTATTTTTTTGTGAATGAATATAAATGGCTATTTTTAGAGTTGAAATGGAATGTATCTTATTCAATAGTATCTTATGAGTGTACCTAATGTCATATTCCAAAGATGATCTCAAAATTTTGCTTTAATAGCTGCCAATGGCTTGTAAAGTAAGAGCAATTTGTTGGATAAGCAAGTAAAATTGAATTGGAATATGAAAATAATAAAATAATAAAATAATAAATAATAAAAAAACTGTTATTTAGGTCTCTTTGCCCTCAACAGTTTTAAACAATTTTCTTGTGAGGATAAAGGCAAAAGGCATATATGCCATGTGATATATATGAAACAGTGAATTGCTGGCCCATTTGTAGGAAACTTTTGGTCATTTGGCTCATAAAGATTCATAAAAAATTTCTCCACCAACACCAACATTGTAGAGATGTTATTGGAAAGTGACAACCATATTGAGCAAGCAGAAAGGAAAACAAATTAATTAATTAAAGGATAGGAAAAGAAAAACACAAGTCCTCTGATGCTTTTTGCCCCTTTCTGTGTTGAAAGGATATTGCATTTCATTTTTCTTTTTGGAATGCTAAAAACATTCATAATCTGATCTTAATTACTGTTAAAATTAAAAAAAAATTATAAGAATATCACTGCTAAAATATTTGCAGAACAATTATAGGATCTATTTGGGAGTGCTTCTGAAAGTGCTAAAACGCGCTTTTTGACATTCACAAGCACTTATGTCATCGTTTGGCATAAAAGTTTAGAAGTACTCATGGGCCATATAAGTACTTTTTGGAGAAGTCCATGTTAAGTGCTTTTCCAGAAAACACTTTGATTTCTTATGAAAATTTCATCATCTTTAAATTAAAAATGCTTTTGCTAGAAGCGTTTATGAGCAGAAGTGTTTCCTAAAAAAGTAGGCACAAGCAATATATTGCATGCAGTGCTTTGGAAACAAACCATTTATAAAAACATTTCTTATTTATTATAGATGACGACATATATACAGAGGGAAGTTAGATATTAATAATTAGAAAGACAACAAAAAAACTGAAAAAAAAAAACCTATTAGTAACTGACTTCTACCACCGACAACTACCCAACTACAACATTAAGCCCAGCAAAGGTGTCTTCTTTTATTAAACAAAAAGAAGGAGAAAAAATAAAAATAAAAACCTTCTATTCTTCTTTGCTTTACCCAGAAAGGCTTTTTAGTCATGTTGTGGTCCAAACCTAAATATTCTAAGAAAGCTCCTCCTGAAACAAAAAGAAGCCTTTGTTGTTTTGCTCATCTATCAAAGCTCAAAAGCCATAGTACTGAAACTGAGTTGCTCCAAAATTGTTCATAAACTCTCCTCCTCCTCCTCCTCCTCTCACTGTTCCATTCTCTTCTTCTTCCACATTTAACCCTTCCACCTACCAAAAAAATAAAAAAACCACATCAAATTTCGGGTCACGATAATATTCTATTGTCGAACTTACGACGAACATATAAGACTGTGAATCTAAATCGCACGTTCAAATAAAAATAACATAGTCAATTATCTAAGAACATTACCCCTTATGCACATGCAACCACATATACTATTCCATTCTGTGAAGGTTAAAAATAACAAAAATTGAAATGTGGAAAAACATAATTACCCAGAGTTCATCTTCGTCTTCCTCTCTGTTACTTGAACATGCAGCCTTGAGAACCTCACCAGTTTCGTCGTTGCGTGCAAATCTGCCACGTATGCGGGGTCGGTTGTCCGCTAGTGTTTTTCGACATGCATACTTTTTTTGGGTACACAGAAGAAACAAACCAGCCACATTCAGTTCAGTTCAGAGACAAGAATCTAATTAACATGCATAAATTAAGGTTGTTTCTAGATTATGAAGATGGGTTTGTGTAATTATGTTTGGTTACATAGAATTAACTAATTAATTTTTTTTTTAATAAAAAGTTTATGATTTACCTTAATGGTCTTGTTGAAATTCCTCTGCGACCTCTTGGCTCTGTACTTTGAAATTTTCTCTTTCCTCTCTTCTGCGCTATACCTCCCCATTTTGAAGTTTGCAGCAGCTTCCTCCATCACCGAGCTCTCTCTCGGATTGCGGGCTGTTCTAAAATTCTACAAAGAATTTTGTAACAAAAAGAAAAAAGAAGAGAAGGGTTTAATTACACAGAGCAAATTAAAACAGGGGATTAATTAAATTTAAATGTGAGTTTTTTTAGAGTAAACTGACTTGCAAATCTCCAGTGCTAGAAACCCTTCTCATTTGGCCAGCTAAAAAGCTGTTTTCAGGAGAGCTCAAGGCTTGGTTTTGAAAAGTTGAAGATTCCATGAGAGAATCAAAGCAAGGTTGGAAGACAAAACCAGGCTTGCCATCGAAGGAGTTGCTGCTAAAACTCCTCTGCATAAACTTTGCCACATTCTCTGCACCACTGTAGCTATGGGGACCAAAAACTTGGTTATTATTATAAGCGTTTTGGTCAAGAGCTAAATGGCATTGCTCAGTTTTGACTTCCAGAGCATCGAAAGCAGGGAAATTTGGCAACCCATTTGCCAAATTTGCGCAGTTTTGATCCAGAGGGTTCAGATGGGTTGCTTGGCAAAGGCTCAAGCTTTCCAATTGGTAACTTGGGGGAGAAGAAGAGAGGATTGTTGGAGAGCTTTGGTCGAGTGAATTATTATGATGAGACTGGTTTTCAACTGGGTTTTCGTTGCTTTGGTGATCTGAGATTGCTTGGAGGATGTCAATGTCTGAGAAGGGAGAGAATGGCTCGGAGAAGAACTGGTCTGGTTCATAAGAAGCCATTTCTGAGCTTGTAGAATGGCGGAAGAAGGAGGCATCAAGAACGTAGAGATCAGAGGAAGACATTGGAGCCCAATTCTATGGTTGAATTGAACTCCCAGAAAAAAATGAAACTGATGGAAGAAAGTTAGGAAGTTATAGACCGAGAGGAAATCTGGGGAAGTTACAAGAAGAAAGTGTTTGCTTTGATTTTTGTGTGTTTTGGTTTTGAAACGGCCAAGCTCTACTGACACAAATTGAGCTGGTAGATTTTTTAAAAGGCTTTTTGGGGGTTACTGAGGAGCAACAAGACAAGGAAAAGCCATTTCTCGTCTCTCTATCTCCCTCTCTCTCTCTCTCTCTCTCTTTCTCTCCCTCAAAACGAGAGTTTCAAACAACACAGGAAGAGACCAGTCCACTTCTCTGCCATGCTATAAAAAGGACCGCACTTTGCACATTTGCCCTCCTTGTTTATCATATTTAGAGAAGTTCTCCAAGGCTTTTTTCTTTTTATCAATTATCCCAACCCTTCCCTTTTTCTTTTGTTGGCATAATTTTATCTTTGCAAGTAGTAGATTTCTTTATTTGTTTTTAAAGAAGTCAAATTGATTAGGACATATTGAAACATAAATCAACTTTAAATGTACGGAAGATTGTTGTTGGTATTCGAGGTAACTAGTTGACCTGGAAAAAAACAAACTAATCGTGAGATATCAATGGACAAAAGTGATATTGAATCATAAAAAAAATACGAGAAATATCGATATCAATAAGAAAAGGCGAACAACATCAGTAAAATCATGAGATAATGACTAACTTAGTACTAACAGAATCGAGAGGCACGGTAGCTATACAACCCAATTGCCGATGATTAGTTTTCTAGAAGAATGAGAACGTTCTCATGATTGCACGCGTTATTAAATGTTGTCAAAAAAACGTCTCATGAGTGAAGTATATCTCATTAATCATAGAATGCGGTGTTCTCCCACTATAACAACGACAAAATTGACAGACAAGATGCTTATATAAGGGTAAAAGACAAATTGTTGTATGTTGTGTAATCTTCTCACTTCTAAACATTGTAAGCATTTTAGATTTAACTTAAGAATACAAAGATCTTTGAGGTTTGCTACCCAACCTTTGTGGTTGGGGGACCTATTAACCCAAGGTTAATGGGCGTGTTTTGTGCGAGTTCACCCACTAAGGTCAAAGGTGAACATCTCACACCATGCCTCACTCAAGAAGGTTTCAATCAAGCAACCAATCATTTTAATGCCCTACTTAGTTATAAGCCCACACTACTAGGCTTAGCACAATACAAAGATCTTTGATGATAAACACAACACTAAAGTTACTTCGAAAAAACACTTTTCTTGAGTTTTTTATTTTTGTATTTTCATTTGAGATAAATAGAGTTGGTCAGTTAATATATCAAATGTTAAATCCATGGAACTTGACGGATTAGACATTTATACAAAGGTAAAAGATAAACTCCTACATTTGTGAAACTTTCTAACTTCTAAATATTGTCAGAATATCATAAGACTTTAACTTAAGCAAACGAAGTTCTTTAATCATAAACACCACACTAGTGTTACTTTCATAACATTCTTCCTTATTTCTTGCACTTGAGGGAGATAGAGTTGATGAGTTTCCTCTCTCAACTCATTTACAAACTTACTAAAAATTGGATTGTCTTCAAATGAGAGTACTCTTGCAATTACTCTCTCATTTTATTGGCTAATTATGGCAAAAGATAGAGAGTGATTAATTTAAATGTGACCAATATAGAGCGTTAGTTAGATTGGTCCAAATTTTTGGTGAGTTCCCCTCCCCCTTTCTAACTTTTGCCAAAACAAAAATGTGAACTATAATTAGGGATGACAACGAAACGAGACGAGATGGAGATGGATTATATATTCTCACAAAATAAACTGGATCCCATCAAGTAATATGACCACTTACATGGGTTGATGAAGGGACACAAAGCAAAGCCCAACTCTCAAATACGGGCCAATGCTCAAATTTCCATAAAAGCAACTTCTAGAGTAATTCTTCCACCCACAAAACTAATCAGCCCCACCCAAATTGACACATAATATGCCAATAAAGATTTAGTACACACATGGATATTCCAGCCGGACCCGTAAGAAAAGGCGTTGACAGCCTGGCATTAGACCAATCAAAATAAGTTAATTTAACTTAATTTATTTTAATTCCGTGTCCATCGGCTTCATCGGAAATGGTTAACCGCGTAATACTTAATTACGTGGAAATTCCTTTTCGTTTTTTTAAATTTTTCGTATCTTCTTTTTCTATTCGACGCAGAGTATTTTCTTTGGCTTATTACTTTTCCTTTCTCCCTTCTACTCATTGATTTAATAAATAAATAATAAAAGTCTGCCGAAGACTTTGATTTTTCATTTCTTCCGTTGGCTCTTTCTTCTTCAGATCATCCCTTCTCCTCCTCCTTATTATAATCAGCAGAGCCGGCGGCATCGCCAAAGTGGCTGCTCTTGCTCTTCTTCTTCGTCTCCTTCAATTTCTCTGTGAGTTGTGTACGGAACAGCAACATCAGCAGCCATGCCGTCGCAGGAGTACATGGACAAGATGCAGGGGCGCCAGAACTATCGAAATCTCTGGCACTCTGACCTCATGAGCACCATTCAGGCTGACACTCCCTGTACTCTCTCTCTCTCTCTCCCTCTCTCTCTCTCTCTCTCTCTCTCTCTCTATACATTTGATTGGTTCAGTATCTGATCTGCTGTGAATGTTTGTTGCAGATTGCTGCTTTGCGGTTTTTTGGTGAGTGCTTCTCGATCTGCTTTGCTTGCTTCTTTACCGTTGCTAGATCTGATTTCGTTGTCAATTTCACTGTTTCACTTCCTATTCTGTTTTTCGTCATTCTCGTTGCCTTCGTTGACTTGCTCTTGCACACTTTGACTTCAAGTTTTTTTTTTTTTTATAATTTTTTTTGGTAAATGTATTCTTCAATTAAAGTTGGAAATTGAGTAATTCGTTCTGAATGACAAATGCTTGTTCCTCTGCACAATGTATCACTGCATGCTTGCTTTGAATTGCTTCGTGTTCTAAGTTTTACTGGATTTTTCCTTGTAATTTGAAAGCTATGCATCTTGTATTATTTCCTTAGGTATTTTTATAGATAAAATTCATTTACTTATCAAAATGGAAAAAGAATAGAGCAGAACCATCAGTGTATTCTATGGTGGCAGGATAGATGAAATTTTCCCAGCCACATCCTAAATTTTAACTACCATGGGACTAGTATAATATATGGTGTGGTTTGAATTCTTCTGCAAGGACAACTAATTTGTATAGATCTGCATTGGATGGAAACTAAAGAACACAGAGTAGAACAAGTAGCAACCTCAATGCACTAATTTTCTGTCATAAGAAAAAGAGATACTACTTAATACTTTTGGTATATGGTTAATGCTATGTAGACTTTAAATTAATTTTGATGTGTGTTGCCATGCCTTTATAGTTATGCATTGTCTTGTGATCACCTTTTGTCTTGAGAGCCAACTCCTAGACTTCTCCAATTTTCCATTTGGGGTTTTAACTTGGAATCGGATCTTTGATTTCTCACCATATACGAAAAAAAACTATTCAATCATGCACTGAAATTTTGCCGCCCAGTATGGTGCTTCTAATTTATTTTTGTTTCCCTGTAGTGCACCATGTGCATCATACTTGCTCCGCAAACGGGCTCTGTATAATGACATGTCAAGGTAATTTATACTTTGAATTTCCTCGAATCTAAATCTAAAATTAGCTATGTCTCCCTTTCTTTGATAATTGTGCTTTTGCTCTCCATAGATATGTATGCTGTGCTGGTTATATGCCCTGTAGCGGTAGGTGCGGGGAAAGTAAATGCCCTGAATTCTGCCTGGCGACTGAGGTATAAGATTTAATTTTATGACACTTTTTTGTTTAGTAAGCGCCTTAGTCAAATCCTTGGTGTAATATATATGTCTTACATATCATAAATTTTTTCCTTCTTACTAGTAGATTTTACGATGTTCTTAGGTGTTGCTTAGGTTCTTGCCTTTGGTATAGAGAAGACACATTGATAGCTATTCATCTAACAATTATGGATGAGTTAAGTATTTCGCCCTAAGTCCTGTGCATATGGACATGATTAGATTTTCATTTGGATGCATCACATCCAGAGAAAAATACAGAAAGTTCAGCTCTGTGGGATAACACTAGGTGGGGTTTTCCTATGATAAAGGTGGGATTTCAGATGACAGAAATATTAGTAATTAGAACATTTATAGGGGAAAACAGAAGAAGTATGGAAGAATATATCAAAGTAATTAAGCCTTCAACTGTTCACAACACAATGTGATGTTTTAATTCCTCCAAAATCTATGTTTTACAAGCGATACCTTCTTCATAAACTTTCAATAGAACCCCTACTGACTCATTGATGCATGGCAGCGGCTATAAGCTGCTGTCCAGTGACCCAAACATACCCAAAATACAGAGAATAGAAGGATAAAGCAGTAGAATCGAAGTTGGAATGAAGATAATTGAGTTCTAGGGCAAAATCCCAATAGAAACTCTATGGACTAAAGTCTGAAATTATATTCATCAACAAAAACTAAATACAAGAGTCTCTTAATAGCCTATTTATACTAGAATATAGAAAACCTAATTGACATAGGAAATTAAAAACCTAAACAGGAAATTAAACCAAATCCTAGTAAGAATAGGAAACAAATAATAAAATAACGTATTAATTTAATATAACTAAAACTTAGCCTTATTGGCTGATGCCCACTTAGATTAGTATAGTCTAATAGTTGCTCCTGCATCACTCATAGAAATGGTAGACAACTCATTACATTGTAGAAAAGTACAAGAAGACTCTTAAACAATTTAAAAAGTATTTAACCCAAATATTGGCTCTTAATAACTCTTGCCACTGTTAGACTAACTCTGACATGACATCTAAAAATATACTGAATCTTAAAATATATTTAGTAATTACATAAATGGATTGGCTTTTTGTATCTTGTTCTACCTTGGAAAGCTCTTTGGACTGGGAATCTCTTGACTGAATTGGGCCAAAAGGGTTTCTCTTCTTGGGCTTATAGAGAGGATTTTTATTTTTTATATATTTTTATTTTTCTAAGGAAGCTGGTATTACTGCATCACCTGATAGAGCCTCTAGATGCTTCTGTTTTGGCTAATTATAAGCTCCTGGGACGCATAGGGATTGCAATACTACCTTTACACTATAGTTTCGTTAAGCTTTGAGGATAGAAATTTAGTGCAGAGAGCAGAAACATAACAAGGTCGGAAGGGGATCTGTTGTTTCTAATCTCATAACCAGAATCGGGTGCATTTATTCAATGAGAACAAACCAATCCATATGTTGTCTGATTGCCATTGATCACGAATCATGACTTTGTCAAATTTGGCTCTATCACTGTGTAATTTATGCCCAATTAAGTGCGCCTTTTAGTTCACAGAGTTTCACATTAGAAATTCAAATTATTATCAATTATTTCGAAAGAGTATAATGAGTGTCAAAATTGTTTTGCTGGTTTCTTGCTTGTTTGTTCCTGTTTTGGCTGTGTTTTTTCCCTGCTGTTTGTTTGTTTCTGGGCTCTGTGCTTGTTTCTTGTCCACTCTTTTGTTCCCCTTTCCCTTTTTTATATAAAGTTTCTATTCAAAAATAAAAAAAATTAAGAGACTGCAAGTAGAGAGAGTCTTGTTGTTTATTCTTTCTTTCCTTGGGGTATGTAAACAACCTTTCTTAGTCAGTTGTATACTTGTCATTGTCAGAATTTGATTACTCATAGTTGGAGCTGCAGAGAGCTTCTCTTCCCATAGTTTCTAATTTGACTACTATGCTTGATGTTCCAGGTTTTCCTGTGCTTTGGGAATTCAGTGGCCTCAACCCGCTTTTTGTTGCAAGATGAATTTAATATACAGACAACGCAATGTGATAATTGCATTATTGTAATCTCTCTCTCTCTCTCTCTCTCTCTCTCTCTCACACACACACACACACACATATTCAACACAGAGTATCTCTGTTTGGAAATCTTTATAGCAGAGCTCCATTGCACTTCTGATTTAAAGTAACCGTGCTATTCGGCTGATAGCCATATTTGCCCTTGTTAACAGGGTTTCATGTTCTGCCTACAACAAATTGCGTGCATTTTTTCCATTGTTGCAATGATTGTTGGGAGTGAAGAAATCTCAGAGGCATCTCAGTTACTGAACTGTTTGGCTGACCTGGTGTATTGCACGTAAGTTCTTTTCTTTTTCCCATTAAACATTCTCAGTGAACGTTGATCGGAAGTTACTGATTTTTATTTTTTATTTTTTCTGTAGGGTCTGTGCATGTATGCAGGTAAGCAAGTGGCTTTTTCTTTTTCTTCTTATACTTCACATTTTTAACACTCCCAAATCTTAAGCTAGAACAAAACTTAGATGAACTTCATTGTCAGCTGACTTTTGACTTGGGATATGCAGACCCAACACAAGGTCGAAATGGACAAACGTGACGGCAAGTTTGGGCCACAACCTATGGCAGTGCCTCAATTCCAGCAGATGTCTCGCATTGATCAGCAAGTTCCTCCCTCAGTTGGTTATCCACCTCAACCGGCATATCCGCCTCAGCCGGCGTATCCACCTCAGCCGGCGTACGGGCAACCTTATGGCTATCCACCTCCCCAGCAGGCTAAAGGCTATCCACCAGCTGGTTATCCTCCAACTGGCTATCCACCAGCTGGTTATCCTCCAACTGGCTATCCACATTCCGGCCATTAACTCTAGGTGATTTTTGAGTTCGAATCACCATCTATGGTGGCCTTTGTATTCAATTGTGTTACATGTTGTTGGTCTGCAAGTATTGTCACCGTGAAGTTCCAACTTGTGCATCAACCGTGGCTCTTCTTGGAGTTTTACTTGCAAGATGGTTGACTGATACAGTTACTCTCTTTTTTTTTTCGGTGCTTTGCTTTTTCACCTTCTTAAACTTGAACTGCCAGAACCTTAATATACAAACGCGAGCTTCTTGTCCATCTTTAACATTTTTCTCTTTCGCTTTATGGTTGTTTGTGTGGACTTGGGCTAGTATATGAAAAATATCATTTCAGTTTATTAAAAGTGAGCATGGTTGAACTTGGTATTGGAGTTGTTGGATTGCTAGACACCCAATGTATTGTACTTTTTCTCATGCTTGTAGGAGAATTTCTCCTTTTAAGTTATTTAAAAATATTTATATAAAAAAATTGTTTCCTCAGCCATTGTCTTATCTTTCTGGGGTTTTCGTTTTCGTTTTCGTTTTTCTTTTTATCTTCACGGAATATCAAGATATGCAGTGCAAACTAACAAACGAAAAAGTTAGATGAAGTGTTGTTTTATCAACTCGCAATTTAAATTACATATTTGGAGTAGATCGACTGTATTGCACATCTAAGTAATGCGTGGACTTTGTTGGGTTTATTGGACGAATGAAAGAGATGAACCGGTCAGCTCTCTCAGTTTTGGTTGTAAAGTCATTTCAATGGTTAATCAAGTGCATAATATAAAATACTGAAAGCTTTGGGAATTTGAGATCAATAATACTTCATCAAACAGTAAGCTTAAGCTACGTGTTTAATACCTAGCCTAATTTTCCAACAATTTAATATGTTTTTATTTCTAATTATAAGGGATGAGATCGAACTCTTGACCTAATTTAATTCTTATGTATTTTTTTTCCACCCACCCTCATCACTTAAGTTTATTGTGAAGACCAACAGAGCCCACTACTAAGCCCGAACCAACTCTAATGAACTTATTATGATGTGAACCACATGTAAGACTATGTATATCCATATTTATGACATATATCGAGTCAATTCTATAGTACTATGTATATTTATACTCATGACTTGTATCGAGTCACACAACCCCACATGCCTAACCTCAATAATGAAACAAACCTCAAATCCAACTAACCCACCAACCCATATAAATCTTGTACCTTCGCGATGAGTTAAGGTAACACTCAAATCTATGCCATTAACCCAACTAATTCTAGTACTAAGCATGTTTGATGCGTCTACCCAACCCAACCATCCATTTCTATCCTTTTAGCTCATGCATTACGTTTAATCTTAATCTTTGAACTACCCTTGACGTTGTGGCATCGTGACCCTTTGCTTCTTTTTGTCTCAACCATAGCCCCAAAATTTCCTTTGGACCAAAATTATGTTAGTATCTAAATTAGTGGGAGATTCTCCGATCAGTATTTAAGTTAAGGATTAGTTACATACTTTTAATTTCGGCTGTTGGATTGTATTTAAAAGACTACCAACACATTTAATGAATGCAATCCAGCAGTTAAGATTAGAAGTATGTAACCAATTCTTGGCATAAAATATTTACTGGAGAAAAATTCCTCAATTAATAATCTTGGCAGGCCCACGAACATGTTTGATTATATTCACTTTTTGACTGTTTTCATATATTTCAAATTTTTGCGTGTTGATTTCGTTTTCAAGTTGTCAACTTATCAAACTAGTCTTCGTGTGGGCTTTTCTCTTTTCCCACCAAAAAAAAATAATATGGAAATACCATGTATATGCTTGTACGTTTGTGACTTGAAACAGACGCTTATGTATTCTATACGCAAATGGGGTATATGATTAAACCATTTTGTGCGGATTCGATGAAGGTGAAAAACATGTCAAACTAATTCAAGCCATGAGCTTTTACTATTATTATACTATTAATGTTGGAGTAATGATGGAGACATCAAAACGGAATTCGAAATTTAAATCCTAAATGATGTGACAATGTTTTATTTTTAAAGTTCTAAGTTGGTGATTAAAATTTGAGAAAAATTTGAAAATTGTTATGTAATATTTTATAATAATTTCTTGCACACTATTAGAGGAACACAAATAATTTTATTATAAAGGAGTTTTCCAAGATCAGAAGGGCGACTGACTGTAACATATCTTGTACTATATAATAACATTATTGTCTGGACCCTCAAAGAGCCAACAACCAAATTTTTTGATGACTCTAGTATTACTCATATGCATAATTTTTATTTTAAAAAAAAAATAATTATGAGATTTTGGAATGTTCCTTTAGTTTTAGAATAAGGTATTTGAGCTAACGAGGTTTAGCCCAATGGAAAATGGTCTTGATTTGCAGACCAGAAGTCTTAGGTTCAAAACCTCATTGCATCATAGTTGTGTATGTGTGAGAAATCTCTCTATTTTATAATTTAGACTATCACATGTACTCAAAAAAAGAAAGAAAAAAAAACGTATTTGAAAATTGGAGCATGTTTTCCTCAACAGTTTTATTTTATTGGAGCAGATGCTCTATAAAATAGAAGCACTCTATAAGAGTACAAAAGATTCGCGACCTAAACCAAACATAGGGAAACAAAAGAAAGAAAGAAAAAAAAAGAATCTTGGACACCTCTTCAAATTGCTGGCATGGAATATCAACAATAACCCTAAGCACAAAAGAAAATTAGAAAAATAAAGATATGTAAATTGAAAAAATTAGAAAAATAAATATATACAAATCGTAAAATTAGAAAAATAAAGATATGCAAATTGAAGAAAGTGATGTTGCAATTAAGAATTGTAATTACTTGTGGGGTTCAGCCAAAGAAAAAAGAAAGCGAAAGCCTAACGCGGTCTTTGAAAAAATGTACAAAAATTAGATATATCTAGAAGCATTAGGTATTTCTTTGTTAAAAAGAAAACATAAAGAGTATGTATTAAGAATCCCTTGTTGTTTGAAAATCATGTACAGGCGGTGGCTTTTCTCCATGCCATGTGGCTTATGAGTCAATACAAGTCTTTCAACTCAATACTTTCATAAATCGCTCCCATAAAATCAAATCTTTAATCATCTAATCATTTAACGTCAAATTTGCATATCGTTGTCAGTCAAATAACAGCTCACAATAGAATGTATACATGGGTTAGATTAGTTGGCCAGGACAGTGAGTCCGTCCTTCTTATACCCAAGTTCGAATCATCGTCTCCTCCGTAAATTAGATTAATTTAATAATAAGAATCAAATGAAACCTAATTTGTTCATGCGGGCACAATTTGTGCAAGGTTATGAAAACCATTTTATAAAGGTTTTTTTTATCATAAATGGTCCTTGACGTTTACGAAATTATCACGAATGATCCTTAAGGTTTTTTTGTGACACTAATAGTCCTTAACGTTTGGACTTTTTATCACAAATGGTCCCTACCGCCAAAAATTCTGTTAAGTATATGATGTGGAAGATAAGTGGAGCCCACATGTCCAATCACATTGTGACATGTGGATTAAATAAATAAATAAATATATTTTTTTTATGAAAATCCATTAAAAAACCATTTAGAGAGTAGAGAGAGAGAGAGAGAGAGAGAGGCTAAATGGTTTTTTAATGGATTTTCATTAAAAAAAAATATTTATTTATTTATTTAATCCACATGTCACGATGTGATTGTACATGTGGGCTCCACTTATCTTCCACATCATACACTTAACAGAATTTTTGACGGCAGAGACCATTTGTGATAAAAAGTCCAAACATTAAGGACTATTAGTGTCACAAAAAAACCTCAAGGACCATTCGTGATAATTTCGTAAACATCAAAGACCATTTGTGATAAAAAGCCTTTTATAAATTGATATACAAAAAAAAGAGAAGATTCCCGGGAAACAAAAAGAAAAATGATTCCCGGAAACCTGGAAAGATATAACCTTGAAGTCTGAAACTGATGATGATATCACATGAATATTAAAACAAAAAATCTCCATTTTTTTCGTATATAGTGACAAGTGTTCACATCTAAATTTTATCCAATGTGAACCCACCAACTGACAATGTCACGCTCCATTTCATAATACCATTAAGAGATATTTATAAAAATACCCAATTCTAGATATGTATTTATAAAAATACCAAAGCACTATTTAAATATAGAAACATACTCAAAATGGGTTTTGGGTATGTGTGTAATGATGGGTTTTGGGTATGTTTATAAATGGGTTTTGAGTGTGTGTAATGATGAGTTTTGGGTATGTTTATAAAGTGTTTTGGGTATTGAGTATTTTTATAATTTCAGCCCACATTTTGGGTATTTTAGTGAAACTCCCTAAAATTAATGATTTACAATATACACGCCAAACCCCAAACTAACCCTACACCAATTTTTATCACACACCCTTTTTTTTTTTTTTTTTTTTTGTCTGAACCGCGAGGTGGTCCTGGATGGGCCCCAACTATGGGTCGCACCTTTAAGCCTTAACCACAATCCAGACTAATCCTCGCTCACACCGGATCGGCCCATAAGGGGTAAAGTGCTGGCCAAAATGGTGACTCCATATGAGAGTATCACACACCCATTTCAAACTGACCAAATCAATTAAAATAACACATCACCAAAATCATATTTTAACCTTTTAGAATCTTAGTCACAACTGTAAAAGTGAAAAATAAAATAAATAAACAATAAACTGTACAAAACTATCTCATGGCATTGTACTCGATCCTCATTTCATTTCCCATTTTTCTTTATCCAACAATTTCCTATATTTACACAGTATTACATGAACTTCGTGGTAAAAAAAAATTTACCACGAACATTAGAATTCGACTCAACTCAATTTCGAAATGGAATTGTGGTTGTAGATGTGACTGGAGTTCGATTCTCGTTCTTCTCTCGGGTTTTTGTGCTACAAATCTAAACCACTATCGGTGTAGGGATAAAAATCGTCATAAAAATCGGGGATCCCAGAAGCCGCCCAAAACCTCTCATTGAAATCGCCCTGCATATCGTCCGATATGAACGGCGTACGACAAAGCGGGCACGTCTTCTGGTCGTACCCGACCCACCGGTCCACGCACCCTTTGTGGAAGATGTGACGACAATTCGTGAGGCGTCGTATCTCGTCTTCGCGCTTGAACTCGTACAGGCACACGGCGCACGACTCGGGCGGGTCGACCAGGTCCGAGAACTTGACGACGGGCAGGATTTCGCGGATCAGAATGGCCGACGCCGAGTGGAACTCGGGGAATGGGATGGGCGGGTCGGCCCAGGCATTGTCGGGTTCGATGAAATCTCGGAGACCCAGTAAGGAGAAGAAGGTGGATATGAGTTTTCGGATGAGACCCAGAAGAGAGAGAGTATGGATGAAGAGCTTTGGGAGGAAGAGCTCTGTGTATCCCACCACCGGAAAACCCATTAAAGCTTTGAGCTTTGAGCTCTTGGAGCTTCTTATGGAGTGTGCTTTGCTTAATTCTCTGTGTTTTGTGGAGATTTTAGAGAGAGAAAGAGGGGTAGGTATAGAGAGACAGAGGGTGTGGAGTGAGGAAGAGGAAGGGTTATATAGAAGCCATGGATGAGGAGGATTGAGAGTTGTGGTTGAATGACATTAATGGCCTCCAAGTTTGTGGAGAATTACAGAGCCAAATCGTATTCACATTTATTTTTTGTACATATAGAAGAGGTTAAAAAAGCTTTTGCCTCTCCTTAATTAATTAATTAATCATATTCATTACAAGATAAAACAAGATTACAGTTGTTTACACGACAAGATTCAAGAAGATGATGTTAAAACATATAGACCCTGGTCTTTTTAATTTGATTAAATTAAAATATAATTAAATTGGGTTTCACAAATCAACGCAGGTAGGACTTGTTAGGTTAATAAATTGTAATTTGTAATTTAAGAGACAAGTAGCTTCACTTGTCAAAAGATTTAACGCACACTCCACGTACCGTGTTCGAATCCGGTTGTTGAAATTTTGGATAAACCTTTGATAATCATAATGTTTGGTATAACCAAATTAATGGGAGCCATTTTGTTTGAAAGTGCTAGAATTCTCCTCCTCCATTTTGTTTAGTTTTTCCTCTCTCCCAAAATAATGGGAGCCAACAACTAATTTTAGTCTTATTAGGAATTAATTTTCTAATGAAGTGAATTAGTCGAAGAAAAATCTGCATAGATAACTCCTGGACTATGAATAACGTGCCCTTTGAGTACAGGGAACACTGATCACAAAAAATCCTGCGATTTGAATGAGGCATGTCCATGAAACATTTGTCGTGGCCCCTAACTGATAAAAGATATGTGAGAATATTATGAGAAACAAACAATTTATGTTGATGGGTTTCTTGACGGCAAAGTTTCAGAGTCATCGATAGGGTTCATAGTTTGGAAATGGATTTATCAAAGCGGCACTCACTTAAACTAGATTTATGCCAAAGATTATGTCCCCTTGAATACGAAGTTAGTGGATATAGTTAAGCCAAATTTTCTTGCTTAATTAAGTTTTAGTAAAGCTATAACGTGGTAACCGGCTAAAACCTTTAACATGGTTTGATGGTTGGTGAGGTATCTTAGAGTGAAAAAAATACGGCAATATGATTAGTTCATCCATTTCTGTACCGACGTACATGTTATCAATACACTCCAACTTTGTTAAAATACCGAGCATCATAAGCATACAATAGTTTTGGTGCTGAAATGTCATAGACTTGAAGTGGCATCCCTTAATTTAGAAGTCCCCTCAGAACAGGTTAGACATTAACAAATCAAATGAATAAGGGGAATGCATAAGAGCTGGTAAGTGCGATGAGTCTCATGACTAGCTATTGGTGATCATATTTGGTGCTTTGACAAATCATGGTGTCATTGTCCCATCTTAAATGGGATGGGAAATGGGGGCACCACCAATACATCAACTGACCTTATGCCTTTGATTTTAGACAGACCTTGAGGTATCCATCACTTTCTTTTCTCTCTTCACGTCCACACACATAATGCATGCCAATAAATATATCGTAACGTACAGTTGTATAATTTTCTGCAAATTTAAATGTTCTATATTCGTTATCTGACACGGGCATGAATTTGATTTGTAAACTCAAACGTCCTATTCACACCATATATGCTAGATATCTAATCACTTCTTCACAAAGGACCCACTAATGTAGTGATTTGAAGCAATTGCTCTCCAAGAAAATATCATGGATTCGAGTCCTAGCATCCGTGTAGTGTATGTGAGTTTAGTAAATAATTGACGCTCTAAATAGGAAATGTACTTAAAAGGTTTGTACCCTAAGAGAAGGGAGCGTGAAAAATGGTTTTTGGTAACCAAGACTTTCCCTGCCATAATTCTAGTAGTGGCTCTTTGATTACATGTCAGTCAGAACGATAACAGTAACAATTGCTTGGAAGGGGCCAATCATATATAAAGTGATGAAAATCAAAAAATTCTTCTTTCATGAGAGAGAGAGAGAGAGAGAGGACAGAGGATCTGACAAAGGCGGTGGTCTTGGGGGTGGGTGGGGAGAGGAGAGGCCTGCAGGCCAACCATCCAAGCAGGATGGGCTGGAATCTGGATGATGCAGAGAAAAGAAAAGGGAGGCGTGGCAACATTTGAGCCCAAGTGGGTGGGGGTGCACCCAGCTCCTATTTCTCCAAAACTCCCTCTCACTTGTGTCCTATGCATCCAAGACATCTGTGGCCCAACAGACACATTCAAACACAGTCACCATAAAACTCCATATGCCCCCCCCCATATTCATATAATATATATAGAAAGAGAGATAGAGAGAGGATTAAGCCTGGTAGGGGCCAACTCACCTCACCCACCCCGACACCAAGTCACCACCTTTGCTCCCTTCTCTTGTCTCATTCTCTGTCTTTGTATCCGAACATGCCCTTCACCCTTGACCTATTGCTTACCATCTGTCTATTATGATACTCAAATAATGGGGCTTGTTGCTTGTGATATTTGTGCTTCTCATATTCCATGTACATCCATCTATCTCATTCATGTGATCCATGAAATGGATCTGATTTTCTTTACATAATTATTCAAATCTAGAACGTATGAGTTTAATGCGTTGGATGCTTATCATTTTATCAGTGAATCACGTGTGCAGATTCCATTTTTGAGTATCTTAGTGCTAGAATGCCGTCGTCGATTTAATTACTTCCTGTGACTATACACTCATTGACTATGTATATGGTTTGCAACTTCATGATGGAGATTACTTTTGAAAAAAAGAATTCAAGCCAAGTATTGAAATCATGAATTTGTTGATATTTTGCAACCTCGTTTGGTAATGCTTTACTTTTCATGCACGTTTCAACTTTTAACCCTAAGCTGTAGTTCTAAAAGTTCAAGCTGTTAAAGTTTGATTAAGAAAAACAATCCCAACTTTTCATCAAAAAAAAAAGAAAAACAATCCCAACTTCATTAGCTAGGGAGAGAGAAAGGTCCCAATTCAATTGAGGCACAGGAGTAGACTAGTAGTAGGCAATTTGGTGAGCTCACTGGCATTCATTTGGCCCTATTAGGATCAGATTAGCATGCAGGTAGGCCAGCTAAATCCAACAATGATGGCCTTAATTTAACTCTAAGCATCTTGTACTTTCAAGCAAGAGTGTACCTTTTTTGCACATTATTTAATTTAATCAGTCAGGGATCATGTTTTAAAAAACATGATCTGTACGGGGTTAGTGCCAAATCTTGCCCTATAGCATATATTAAAAAAACTATGATCATCTCTGCAGAAATTGCCTGCCACAAGGGCTAACTAAGCATCACAGACTTGTCTACTGGCTGGTTATAAGATCGAATTTCATCCAACCTTGCCTGTCAGAAAATGTCTACACAATGTCATGAAAAATAACTAAAAAAGAAGAAGAAAAAAACTTATATTTAATGGGACAATTAGGACCAACTTGCAAAACGGTCTTCTGGGGTCAAGCTCAATTTGACATGTGAGTGCATGATGATTATTGAAAATGACTAATTAATCTTAATTATTGTTTTTTTAATTCTGTTTTTTCACCCCCTTCCAGCTAGGTTTGATTTGAACCTACTTGGCCTGCACTTGGTTAATTATAAAAGACAGAGGATGAGCTAGATGAGCTTGCTAGGGCACAGCTGCTTGCTCACAAGCTGCATATGGATTCCTTTAGACAAGTGCCTGTGCCATGTTGATTTGCTTTTAGCAGAGATTGCTCGCAGCTTTACTGTATACCCACGTTTTGCTTGTGGAACAAACAAACCTCTAAAATAATTTTGGTGGAATTTCTTGGGGAAGGGCCCCTATTTATAAGCCTATAACTAATCAAACATATGGCAATAATGTGTTACATTGTCTTCATTTGCCATTATTAGTGAGGTCTAATAGTAGTCCTTCTTTGTGCCTAACCTATCCTTTTTTTTTAATGCTAAATGCTCTCACTTTCAGTTTATCTTCTTTCTTTTCTCACTCAGTATCGCTTTGATAAAATGTTGCGAATTTTGTTTATAAATTTTATTCCAATGAATGATTTGTTTGGGATGACAAAAAAAAATTGGGTATGAGCATATGTAATTTAGCTATTGCTAGAGTAATGATATTTACGCTCCCGATTTATCATCCGACACTTTTTCTATAAATTTATAGTACGAGATGACAAACTAGAAGTGTGATAATGGCTATAAAAAATACATGATGATCAAAATGGGTTAATGAGTTCAAACTGAATCTCTCTTTCTGCTGGCTAATGGAAAAACCACTTTCTCTTGAGCTAAGTGCTAATCTTTTCGGCCTAGCTAATTAGCTAGAGCTAGTTACTACAGTATGATGTGAAAAAAAAGGTTAGGTTTCTAGGGCTTAGGTTGTTGGGTGGGAGAAGCACTCGGAGAAAGAAGATAAAAAAGAATTAAGACCCCAAGGGAGATTTTTGCCAGACTTACATCTTGATGGCCGACTGTAATCAAAGATAACGAAATTAGCAGAGACAGTAGTCAGAATGGTGGGTCATCTTTGGCATGTGGGCATGTCTGGTGTTTTTGTACCTAACCCTACTCCTCCTGGAATGTTTTTTTGTACATCTAGCCATCGATCTAAGCTCTACATGTGACTCTCAAGCCATGTATAAACTCAAATATTGTGCTTTTGGATTCATATGAGTAAAACTATTCAGATTTACTTGATACGTGTGGTTGGTAAGTGATTATACGATAAATATTGTTATCACATTGTATTGTATGTATGTCGGATATTTTTGATTTATTGAATTCGTTGATAAATTAAATCAAACTCATCAAACGATACATACTGTGGTGGTAGTGATGTTCACTAAATAATGGTGGATTGTCTTCTTTTTGTCAACGAAAATGACACTTTTTCTTCTCTATAAGAGTTTTCTTTTTCAAGAAACAAAACAAAAACTGTCTCAAAACTCAAACACTATTGTTCTTAATCAGTAATTTTGCAAAATGTTTGGCAAAATCCTAATTTACAGTGATTGCCTTCAAACTCAGAAGCTAATTAACATTCACAAGTACTGCAGCTGATTTCCGGTACTATATATTGAATAAAGCTTTCTTGAAATGGGGTCCAAAACTTGTGTAATATTCTAGTGCTAAATAGTATTTCAACAGCTAGAAAGATAAGGTAGGGAAAAAGAAGCAAATATATATTCAACTACTACTAATGAAGGATACTACTTGCCTCCTTACCGGTAAGGAGATACTCACATGTTACACTGCGATTGACAGGAATGTAAGAGCTCCTACTTACTTAGTAAGGAGGGAAGTATTTTCCTATAATGAATTGTTTAACGGTCATTACAGGCTTAATTAATTATAAATTACTTTCAGTCATTTTCCACTCTATATTTTGTTAAAGACTTAAAAGGTATTGCTATCAGCCTAAGCCTATCATCACAGCAAATAAATAAATAATAGAGAAAGCTATTATATTATTTAGAAATGCTTTCATAAGGCTGCTAAAAAGAACTTCCAAACATGCGCTAGGCTTAATCATCATCATGAGTCATGACAAATAATTACAAATACAATATTTTGGTCACAATCCATTTTTGGCGCCCATCATGTGACACTTTCTTTAAGGTTAATCAACATCAAGACAAAATAATTACAAATTTCAATTTTTAAATTTTTTTATTTTGTAATGTGGGTCTTAGTATAATTATGTGAATTTGCAACAAATTTAAGGTCAAATTTCAGTGATAGATCATTGTCCAATTTACATTACTGCCCTGATCCATAAGAAGGGGACAAGGAACTACCAAACTTTAGAATTCTTGGTTTTCATTGCCGACGGGTCTAGCACAGTGAAAAATAGTATTCATTTGCAGACTAATGATCTTAGGTTCGAAGCTTGACGACATCTTAGTAGTGTGTGTGAAAAATCCTTATAATTTAGATTATCGCTTGTATTAAAAAAATAATAATAATTTGTTTTCATTTAGTAATACAAACCCAAAGAGCACATTCCCTAACAATTATACTGGACCACCACCATCATATTATTCAAAAAAATAAAAGACAAGAAAAAGAAAGTAAAACTCTAAGGAGTCTTGGGCCCAATCTTAAAATGTTTTCCTTATTGCCTTGGCTTTGGCTTCTTTTTGGACCTCATTTCTTTTTGCCCCATCAAATAAAATTGTAGGCAAAGGTAACTATTTTGCTCTTGGTTTCGAAGATTAACAAGTCTGTAGGCCCAGCCCATTTGATGACATATATAATTATGAGTGGAGTAAATTGTAATTTATTTACTTACCAATTAACGGTGGTGCTTTTCAACTTTGCTATATTAGAGAGGAGCGAGTGAGAGGTTTTTTTTCACTGTTGGATTGTATAATCTCATTTAAGTTAGTTTCCTCTCTTCCCAAACATGGGTTTCAAGTGTTACTTAAGCTAGTCCAATCCAATGAGGCATACCAAACACAACCTTACATGATTATCTTTTTCATCGTATCACATGATATAAGAGATAGTCACATAATTATGTACAACCAGTGATGTAACCGCTTTTAATGGAGTACTGTTACTAAACCTTATATAAAAATGAGAGAATCCATATAAATTAGAACCCGAGAACATCAGCCAACACATTTGGTATGATGTCTGAAAGTTGAAGATTTATAGTTGGTTTAGGCTAGAATATGCAAAAGACAACAAACAAAGGTCTATGCTCTCAAGTGACAAGTCTTAACACACCATAGAAAAAATACGAATGCAAAAGCTAAAAGTGAAGTCTCTTCTTATGGATTCGACACATCCAACCAAATGCTTGACCAAAAAATAAAGAATGTAGAAAATGGTTGTCTTTATTTCTTCAATGAGAGTTAATACTAGTTGTTCAACCTCTGCCACTCCACAAAATCATGCAATTTACCAAAATGAAGGCCACCATTTTTATCCTGGTAATTTTCTCTTCTACTTTATAGTCAAAGAAGAATAGTGGGTAACCAAAATTATTAGGGTGGGCCAAGACTTCGTTTAATTCTTACCTTCTTGCTTCTGTTTTTGGGGAGAAAGTAGGGAATTTTCCAATGGTGTTTTCTATACAGCTAAAAGCAAAAAGAGCATGACAAGGAGTTTGGTTGAGCCACCCATGAGAGAGATTTTGAAGGAAATTTTATATCAACGAGAGAGAGAGAGAGAGAGAGAGAGAGAGAGAGAGAATGAAACCAGAAAATGCCATGGTATCAAGAGAGGCACATCAGATGAAACCAGAAAATGCCATGGTATCAAGTAAAGTGAAAGCAGAGATGAACACAATGAGTTGTGGTTGGAAAAGTTTAGTATATCTTTTATAATAATCGAACAACCTTTTCGTTTTCCGTTATAATTATCAAACTTAATAAAATAAATCGATCTAACTTGTGATTTGAGCACCCCCTCCTTCACTTTCTTCCACCTGTTGATGCAAAGTTTGCAAACCCTTTTGAAGTCAAAGATATATTATACAATGGAACTTTCATGTCACGTAGCTTGGAAACAAATTAAAGGTATCTTGGTTCCATACCATGCTAATGGATAGTTTCTTCCACACTAATTATCTTTCTCATTTCATTTGTCACTCTCGTTGTTAAAATGTGAAATTCGTATAAATAATAGGTTATTTCTATCAATGTTGTTATTGTTGAAATTCAACACAATAAGTTAAGTGCTGATGTAAGTTTTCGGTTCTCGAATATAAACGTGTAATAATACCATTGAAATTGGGTTCATCAGATATATACTTGACACTGTTTATGGAAAATTATAATATTGTTTCATGGACCATGAACTTTTTCAAATTGCTTGGGGAGTGGCTTATGCCGACCTATAGATATGCTTAAACTTTAGGCTCCTTGTGCAGTTATAGTGGATATATTACTAGCCCCTGCTTGGTCACTCTCAATCATTTTCAGGCTTTAAAGTGCAACATGAATTTTGTGGAGAGAGAGAGAGGAATTATTCAATACACCAACAAAAACAATAATCTAAATTATTACAGCTTAAACAGTGCAATCCCAACAATAAGTTCCTACTTTAATGCCATTATTAATTGAATTAAAATTAAAATTACTGTGTGAACATGCCAGGCAGAAATACCCCATTTAGATATTTTATCCTTTTGGGAGACTCAAAAAGAGTAATTGAATATGACATCATGAAACCCATGTCTGAAAAATCATCACAAATCAAACCCCTTTTGTACAAATGGAAGCACCCAATGGCCCCAAAGGGACCATAAACCCATAAGGAGTGCCCCAAAAACTGAAGCAGGCAAGCAGATGCCAAAACCAAGCAAATACCAAAAACAAACATCTGGCACATAGCACAATCAAACCAATCACCAATTGAAGCAACCAATGAATCACAAAAGACATTGTCACAAGATTGCTGATTCTGCATCAGCATCAGCATCTGCTGCACAAAGAAAAGAAAAGAAAAGAAATCGAAACCAAAACCAAAGCCAAAGCCAAAGCCAAACACTTTGTGGGGCTAACCGGCCATTCATCCTATGCTCTATGTGCGATGCTTCTTCTCCCCCCCTCCTCTCTTGCTCTTTTTTATTCTGACACTTCCAAAGCTTTTGCTCTCAGCGGAGCCATCAAGAAAAAGAAATCACAAAAACCTCAGCTTTTCATCTCTTTCTCCTCTAAACTCTCTCTCTCTCTCTCAATACTGACAAACAAAGCCAGATATTTAGGACCCTCTCTCTCTGTCTCTCACACAACTTAATGCTTTCTCAGTCTCTCATTGCTGTTTTTTTTCATGTTTTTTACTTCTGATCCATCTCGTTTACACCGCCATTTTTAATTCACTTTCTTTGTCAATACCCAAAAGAAAACTAGAAAAAATATACCCCCCCAAAAAAAAAAAGGAGGATAGACCCATCTCTAAACTAAAGGACAACAGCAACAACAATTATAAGGCACATTACATTTTTTTGCGATTTTCAATATTTCATGGCAGCTGCAGCCACCACAACTACTAGTACCACTACTCATCTCAAGTCTCAAACAAACCCAACTAAACCCAAACGCCGCAGGTGCCGCCAGACCCATCTATCTTCCTCACCAGCACCTGCTCCCAACCCGACCCGAAAACTCGACCCACCCACCATTGTCTCCCCAGAGAGCTCCTGGTGCTGTTTTGCCTTAAAAGACTCGAAACCCGTCTCTGTCCAGCCACGCCAGCAACAGCCCAGTAACCCGAATCACAAATCCGACCCGGTTCAGGCTTGCCCATCTGGGCCATCTCCTTCTTCTTCGCCATCCTCGTTCCGGATCCGATTCGCTCCGGGCAGTCGCTCTCCGGTCATGGACTTCAGCCCCGCGTTGACTAATGGGCACTCGGGTCAAAACGACTCGTTTAATTCCAGCTTCACCAGATTTAATAGCATGCTCACTGCCGGGTTATTGAACCCGATGTCGCCGCCGCCGCAGCCCGATAAGACGACCCGGTCCAGCCCGACCCTTTTCGAAATGATGGCCAACGAGCCCGAAATGGCCCAACCCAAGCCCCAGATCCACCAGAATGGCGTCGGTTCGGGAAGCGGGCGCAAAACCCATGTGGGTTTGGTCCAGGATAAGCAGGCGTTGATGATGCAGAGGGTTTCTGATCTCTTGCTGGGGTCTCGGAGCCCCGGGAACCAGTTCAACGACCCGTCGAGCAGTGACATTAAGCTCACGTTGAGCGCCAAAGATGGTTTCAGCGTGTCGATGAATGTGCACCGTCAGATTCTCGTTGCGCACAGTCGGTTCTTCGCGGTGAAGCTCTCGGATAGGTGGGTCAAGCAGCAGAGAACGACGTCGTCTTCGTCGCCGTACAATGTGGAGATTGCGGATTGTGATGACGTGGAGGTTTATATCGAGGCTTTGAGGTTGATGTATTGTAAGGATCTGAGGAAGAGGTTAATGAAGGAGGATGTTCCAAAAGTGCTTGGCATTTTGAAGGTAAAGTTCTAATCTTTATTTTGTGTTTAATTTTCTATTTTTCTCTGATTAAGTTGCATATTATGTTTGATGGCTTAGAAAGTGTAGCTTGCTTGGTACATACTTAGAACAATTTTAGGTGAGTGGGTTTGTATTTGGAATGAAAATAGATCAAAAGCCAATTGTTCAATTCAACTTTCTTTGTATCTTTTTTAAACTTAAATTTGTCTTTGGATTATTTATTGCAAGCCAAAAAGGACATCCTGATGATGTGAATGATGACATTGTGGGTGTTCCGCGTGCTTTAGGTTTCGGCTGCAATTGGGTTCGATGCGGGTGTTTTATCTTGTTTGGAGTACTTAGAAGCTGCCCCATGGGCTGAGGATGAAGAGGAGAAGGTGGCATCACTGATGTTTGAGCTCCGCCTTGAAGGCGTTGGAGCTGGGGAAGTACTGAAGAGGGTCTCTGTGGAAGTTGCTAATGGAACTGAAGAGGGTAATGACAATGAAGAAGTTCTTTTAAAGCTTCTGCATGTGGTTCTCGAAGGAAAAGATGAGAAGGCAAGGCGTGAGATGAAAGGATTGGTGTCAAAGATGCTTCGTGAGAATTCATCTCATAATGATCTCCGAAAAGAGTCCTTGTACTCAGCTTGTGATGGGTGTTTGCAATTGCTTTGCCACCATTTTTCTCGGGCGGCAGAGTCAGACTTGCAAGATGTGGGGCAGATTGCAAGGCAAGCCGATAATTTGCATTGGATTTTGGATATTTTGATTGACAGACAGATTGCTGAGGATTTCTTAAAAACATGGGCATCTCAAACTGAATTATCTGAGGCACATTCCAAAGTGGCTGCAGTTTATAGGTATGAAGTTAGCAGAGTTACTGCTCGTCTCTTTGTTGGGCTTGGGAAGGGGCAGCTATTGGTTTCCAAGGATGTGAGGTTCTTGCTTTTACGTACTTGGTTGGTGCCATTTTATGATGATTTTGCATGGATGAGGAGGGCGTCAAAAGGCCTGGATAGGCACTCAATCGAGGATGGTCTAAGCAACACAATTCTTACCCTGCCTTTAGCATGGCAACAGGAAATTTTGCTGGCTTGGTTTAATCGGTTCTTGAACTCCGGCGAAGATTGCCCAAATATACAAAGAGGATTCGAAGTTTGGTGGAGGCGAGCCTTTTGGAGGCGGAATGGTGAGCAGGAAAGGTCACGGCCATTACGAATTACAACTGCAACCATTGAGAACTCTTAGAAGTTAATAGTTCCACAGTGCAGGGAAAATGGTTCCCTTGGGTTCGGGTCGCTATACTCACCTTTCTTCTTAATTGGTTATCTTTTGATCTTCTTACTTTGAAAACCATGGCTGGAACCCCCTTATGGATATTTGGCTTTCAGATTGGTGCATGATGTTATGGTTTGACTGAATGTACCTAGGTTTAGTTGGGAAGACGATAAGACATATTGGTGCATATCGGGGCAATGTTCATATTTTTTTGGGATAAAATTCAGAAATTGCTTGTTTGGTTCGATTTGTTACTTATTTTGGTCTTCCTAGTCATCTTATATGGGACATCATTTATATTGGGTGACATCTAAATAGTGATTCTCTCTCTCTCTCTCTCTCTCTCTGAAAATAATGTTTATTAGCTAACTTGTCTTTGGCATATAACAGTGGGACTAAACCTGTTATATGCTCTACTTTGTAATATGCTGGTTTCTATAACCATGTTAGTTCTGGACTTAGGTTTAGCTATAACTGATTGAGTGGCTCAGAAGTGGCGAAATACGGATCGATTGATGGCTTGTTTCTGGTGTGGTGGTATATGGATGGAACGAAACAAGGGGTTTTTTTAAAATTCTAGGGGAAGCAGAGGACTTGGGGGATGGAGTCCGTTTTGGACATCCATTTGGAGTTGTGTTTCCTTTGAATTTTGGGATGTCTCATTCATGCTTATTCGTGCTGAATGGAAAATGGAGGTCTCTTAAATTTCTCTTTATGTTGGTAGTCTAGATATTTTGCAATGTTACTTTGGCTTTGAATGCACAGCTTGTCCACTGTGTTTGTATTGATATAGTTTTTTCTTCTTCTTTATATTAATAAAATCTGAGTTTCTCATAAAAAAATAAAGGAAAAAAAACCTTAATTTCTATCAAGTTAAAAAACGTTTGTAAATAACCAAGGTGGTTGGTGTGAGTGGTTCGGCACTCTCATTCCTTAAGAGAGGTCAGGGGTTCGATCCCTGCTCTCGTACGGAGTCACCACTTTGGCCAACACTTTACCCCTTACGGGCCGACCCGGTGTGAGTGGGGATTAGTCTGGGTTGTGGTTAAGGCTTAAAGGTGCCACCCATAGTTGGGGCCCATCCAGGACCACCTCATGGTTCAGACCAAAAAAAAAAAAAAACGTTTGTAAATAAAAGAAGAACAAGAAAATGGAGATGCGGGGTATCGATCCCCGTACCTCTCGCATGCTAAGCGAGCGCTCTACCATCTGAGCTACATCCCCTTCTTGAAAGATTAAGTCGGTTTTAGATGTTTGTTTAACTGTTATAATAATTTCTTCTATCAAGTAAAGTTAAAATCGTTTGTAAAGCTTAAAAAAGAACAAGAAAATGGAGATGCGGGGTATCGATCCCCGTACCTCTCGCATGCTAAGCGAGCGCTCTACTATCTGAGCTACAT
>NW_018921958.1:238834-298656 GCF_002207925.1 Prunus avium
AAGAAAATGGAGATGCGGGGTATCGATCCCCGTACCTCTCGCATGCTAAGCGAGCGCTCTACCATCTGAGCTACATCCCCTTCCTGAAACCTTAAGCCGTTTTATATTTTTTATTTAACTGTTATGTAATAATAAACATTGAGAGTTGGAAACAGCGCAATCACATGTAAAAATTCAAAAAGGATTTTAACGTTCACAAAGGGGATGTAGCTCAGATGGTAGAGCGCTCGCTTAGCATGCGAGAGGTACGGGGATCGATACCCCGCATCTCCATTTTCTTTTCTTTTTTAAGCTTTACCAACGGTTTTAGCTTTACTTTCTGACCAGCAAAACCTCTATGAATTATGTTCCATATTTGTCATGGATTTTGAGTTTGTTCTCTGGTTTAAACTTCTCTGTAAAAATAAGAAGACGAAGAAAACACTTGAATTTCTTTTTTTCCTGACTTCTGAGGTTCAATTTACAACATGCTACTTCAAATATTACCACATACAGAGTTTCTCCTAAGCTAAATCCTAAGCAACTGCTGTTTCTTACTATATATCTTCTTCACTCGCTGCTGTTGATTTTGTTTTCATGTTCATCACCACAATCGTTGTCGAAGTGCGAGAAGAAGGAATTTAGTGTTGGGCAATCATAGTTCAGCTCCCCAGGTTTTGCATATTTTTGCCTGAATTAGAACCCACACACCAAAAAAAAAAACACCAAGTTCAGAGTACTAAACAGAAATGAGACCTCACTACAATGAAATTTTGCCTTACCATTCCTGATCACTTAACATTTCATCTGTCAATCCAAATTCCCTTAGCTCTTCTTCTGTGTGGTGCACTAACAAGCTGTACCTGCAGATATCAGAGTTTTCTATAGATGCAGCTTAACTTCTGAATCTCAATTCCAAAGAACACAGCAGCAGAGGATTTAATTAATTACCTTCCACCATAACCTCTTTCCATAACAACCACGCCTCCATTGCCAAAGTTATTCAGCCTCTCAAATTGCTCCACTGTCCATTTGTACCATCTCATGAGAAACACTCTCAGTGTTAGGCCATGTGAAACTATTACCAAGTTAATGTTTGGATTTCTCTCCCCTGGTGGCTGAAATCGACCTATATCGATATCTGCTCTCAATGTTTCTCTGAATCCTGCATTGTCTCAAGAGTTCTTAGGCCTAACATTTCAAACTGATCAATAAATTGACAAAATTGTAGAAGCTATACCTGTAATCCTGTCATAAACATCCGCTGCAGATTCCCCATTAGGAAACCGGTAAAAGAAGCGACCGTAAAGCATTCGAATGGCTTTCTCTAATCTCATCTTCTCCCTGTCCTGAAAATTCCCTTTTCATGGAAAAAATTGCAACAAAGTCCTGTTAACATAGCCTTGTTAAAAGTAGTGTTCCTATTGTTTTTAGTAAATTGACACTTACCAAAGTCTTGCTCTCTTAGCCGAGGTTCTTCTCTCATGCCAGCAATTCTTGAGCGCTCAAATGCTCTTCCTAAACCCTTTAGGGTTTCAACTCCCCTTCTATAAGGGGACACATAAAAGTAGACCTTCCAATTATGCACTTTGTCTTTCTCAATCATTTCCCTGATCCTCTTCCCACATTGCTCAGCATCCTCCAACCCTTTCTCTGTCAGTCCAATCTTTGGATCAGAAACTCTTGTATAAACACTCTCATCTACATTTCCTTCACTCTGCCCGTGTCGAACC
This sequence comes from Prunus avium, assembly GCF_002207925.1. Next base: position 240,547 of record NW_018921958.1, read on the forward strand.
AAGATTATCCGGCGCGGTCTAGGAGGGGGAGCTTTAGTACTAGTAGCTGACTTCCTATGCAAGTGCTTTTCAGGAAAACTAGCCAACCCATTATCAGAATGTTCAATGGCCTCCCTCTGGCTCGTACAACATTGGATTGTGTTGAAGCTAAATACCCCATTTTTCAGTGGCTTACAAAGTGTGAGAGAAAGAGTTGCATTTCTTGGGAAGCAAGAATTGTAACACAAGGAAGCAGAGAAGCAAAACTGAGCCATTGCCATGAGCAGCAGCACTGACCATTAATTGAAGAATTTCTAGACTTCTAGTCATATACTGCAATATTCTGCTGAAATTTTATTTATTTATTTCTTAGCTTGCAAATCCAAGGCAAGTGGTCCTCTGAGCCTCATAATTTCAGAGAAAACAGTTCCAATCTTGAGGATGGAGCTTTCAAAATTTTCCATCTTAGCTACATCAATCAAATGCCAATTTTCAAAAGAGCCTTCGTGTACGATTATAAATTGAACTTTATCTGACGCATAAGTTTTTATGTGGTGCAAATTGGTAGGGGACCCTTTCAGGTTTTGTTGTTTTGTTGTGATAGGGTTGTTGGTGGAAACAGAAGGGCATGATGATGAAGTGATTGTGGAAAAAAAGAGTAAGGTGCTTCCCTCCCAGCAAGGCGTCTTTTGTCTTTCTGGTGGAGGGGACCAATCTGCATAGTGCCTTTGGGTCCCAGTTGATTGTCCTGTCTCGTGGGATGACTTATTAAGTGTTGGTCATGCTCTGATTTGCACTGCAAATTATTTTTTGTCCATAAGAACTGAGAATAAAAAACAGGTATAATCCCATTTTGATTCTTGGAAACTTAAACAGGAAGGAAATTGTTATGGTGCCTTTAATTCTTTATTTGTTCTTTCAAATTTAACCAATTTTAATTTCCTTTTTGTTATGTCCAAAATGATGAAAATAAGTCAACAGTGACTTGTAGACCAGTGATGGTTCGAACCTCATAGCACATGTGTGTGCGTGAAACCCCTCTTCCCTTTCTTCCCATGTAGTTTAGATGTCGCTCGTATTAAAAAACACAAAAAGGCAAAATCAGTCTAATGGATGGACCCTTTTGCTTGTAAGAGTAGGTTGGCCTGATTTTGTATGGATCTATATATTTTATGGGCTTCCGTTCCCTCCTTAACATGAGGAAGCCCTTGAACACAATTTTGGGCTTAGGTTTGAGGCTGTACATTTTCCAGGTTAAGAAAAGTTGATGGTGCCTGTGATATTAGTCAACAGTGCAAAACATTTGTTACGCATGGAAGTTGTAGGGCAAGTTCGATTAGCACCAACCAATCATTTATATCTTTCTTCTAGAGATTCTGAAAATCCCAAGTCGATGTTTGTTGGCGATTTTAAATCCCTAGGCTGAAACCAAATTCTTTAGTCAACAAAGACATATTACACCTTTATAAGATTAGGTATGAGGTCCTATTCTCCAGACCAAAAAAATCTATAGACTAGTCGTTAAGCAAACATAATCTCCTATTAACACTTTAATTATCAAATTCATGATATATGGGTAGACTAAGAATTTCTTGTTAGCAAGCTCTTGACCATGACTAAATATATACTATATACTAAACTTTGGTCAGTCCATGGAAATAAAGTATATAATGTTACCACAATAATTCATCAACATATGGGACCTAATCCTAGAAACCCTTCAAAAGGTTGGTCTAGGTTGTCCTCCACACTATCTACATGGTCCTGCTTCGGCAGTTGTGCCCTAAGGGATAAGGTACTATTCCAACATGCATATATGCAATAAACCACCCTAAAACACAATTGGTTTCTTGTCCTTGTCAGGACAAAAGAATGGTCCCCCTATTCTCTTCCTTGTCAAAAATCAAAGGGGCAGGAGGTTTTTAGTTGTTGGTGGCACACTGTGCTAAGGTGCAGTGTGGAGGTTCGAATTTGAGATCATTAGTATGTAAGTCGAGGTCTTTTTCTATTAGGCTAGACCCCAGTGACAAAGAAGTAGGAGGTTTATGTGTAGGGTATGTAAGTAGAGGTCTTTTTCCATTAGGCTAGACCCCAGTGACAAAGAAGTAGGAGGTTTATGTGTAGTGATGAAGCAGCCTCGGGGAAAACCATGGGCTGTAAAATTAACCACCTATAATCTCTCCTTATTGTTTTCTATGCGTTCTTGCACCTTGTTTTTGTCTCTAATATACGCAAGCTGTGTTCTAGGCCTTCCATGTGTAAAAGTTGCATTGGAAACCTCTATAAATATATATTATGGTAAAAACACCAAATAATTTTGATAAAACTCTTCTGGAAAAGGCTATGTGCCCTTTTTATTTGCTAAAAGTGATGCTCATTGACAGAGATGTTTTCGATTATTTAGAGGAGCTAGCATGTAGGAGTATAAGTAGCAACAAACAAGAACTTTCCATTTGAATTCTCATCTTAGTAAACAATGAATAAAGTAGTTCAAGATTGACCCTTGGGATTTTTGACAAAATGCTTAATGTAGACAGTAATGCATATTTTAGGTTTCAGTTTCTACCCAGCTTAAACACACAAAAAGTAAATAAAAAGGTTATTAGGGGATGTTAATCTAAGACATATTATTATGAAACCAGAAACCGTTAAGAGGAAATTTATAGCTAGAATTAGCACAATGCCTATGAATAAAAAATACAAGATGCAAAAGACCCACTAGTGTAGTGGTTTAGAGCAATTGCTCCTCTAGGCAAGGTTTTGGGTTCGAGTCCTAGCATCCGTGTAGTGTGTGTGAGTTTAGTATATTATCGCCCATTTCAATAGAAAAGGTTCTAAAAAAAATATATAGGATTAAACATATAAAAGACATTGATATTTATCAAAGAAAAGAGGATTCAAATTTGGGATCTACTCTTTTCATATTGGGAAGAGCAAAGCAATACCACTAGACCAGGAACTAGTTGTTACATAAAAATGTACAAAAAAGAACTTCAAATTGATATTGTTGCTAATGCGGAAATTGATAAATTTAAATAATAGTACCTTCAAATTAATTCCAGAGTTGTTCATCAAATGATGTCCCGATCTATGTGCTTGATGTCTTGTTGAAAATAAATGAGGCTACATTTGAATCGAATGAAACACTACCATATATTTGATAAACATAGTTTGGTGAAGAAATTTGATGAGCAAAGCAGTACTCAAAAGAAATGATAATATTAAAGAGAGCTCCAAACAGGAGTGTGAAGAGGGTTAGAAACCAAGAGCTCAAGTCAAGCAGCCCACTTGCGTTAAAATACAAACAAATAATATATGATTAAATTAATTTGAAAAATAAGTATTATTATATATACAGAAAATAGTAGCTTTCGTTGGATAATTAGGTTAATTTGAATAATAATCATCCAATAACAAGGGTAGCAAGGTCTCTTAAGAAACTTGTTGTGATTGCCAACCCAAAAAGATTAGTATATCCAAGATAATACATGCAAGCTAAATTAACTTATTAGTGAGATTCAGCTCAACCATCAACAATGTAAGGGTGGAGAGAAAAAAACGAAACAAGTCTACATGTTAAGAGACAGATTTGCAAATCAGACAAGAAGCTAAAGGCTACTTATTTCTTTTGGGTTTTTGTCATTTTTATTGACTTTAGTCTTGTTGCTGACTCATCTTGCAATTACAAAGAAAAAATATTTTACATATCTTTTTTTTTTCTTTGATATCTTAGAAAAAAGAAGAAGGTGATTTTCTAAGATATTTGTAATTTTATTTATGGGCTACATGACGCAGCGAGATATAAGAAATATAGGGAAATTGAACGATAACCCTACAAGTAATAATGTCCCCCGATCAACTCGGCAATGTGTTTTACATCACTACACTTCATGCAATGCAACATTTAGGGTATGACAAAAACGTGATATATCTTAAGTTGAATCTTTGCTGCATTTGAATTGATCAGTCAACGAAAAATTATTAGCAAGTCACAGAGTTCTTGGACTCGAAAAACTTGCCCTGATCTTTTGATTGTATCTGCAGTCAAACGTGCAAAATTGAAAAGCTGATGTATTGTTATTAAGTGCTCTATCTCTTTCATTTGTTTTGTTTCTGTGGTCTTCAAAAGTGTATGTATGTAAAGAATAATGGAGCATTTTTCTCTCCACGCTAAAATATGATATTTGTTTAGCGTTCACATACACGGATCCACACTCCTTTTTGGCTTAAGGTATTTGAACGTTGTGGAAAAGCAAGAAATATTTTGGTGCCCTTTTTGACCTTGTTCAAACCATCTTATCTTGGTGCCCTTTGGGTTGTTGGGTTATGTAAGTGTCGGTCTACTATACTGTCTCGTGGTGTTATAAATTTAACTAGGTTAATTAATAGTATGAATCTATTAAAGCGAGTCTCATATTAGCGAAAGATGTGTATCTAAGACATATAAAGAAAGAATATTGATGCTTTCTACTTGTCCTCATTTATCAAGATGGTGGTAGTATAACCTTACACCAAATTTAAAGTTTTCACAGCATGTTACGCCATCAATGGTAAATGCACGTAGTAAGAATTCAGGTTAGCCGTGCACTTAAATCAAACCATATCAGAAAATTCATTTCAATGTAAATGGAATATCAATTCTTTTGTATGGAGGAAGCCACAAAGGAAATGAAATCTGTATAATTTTCTTGTGGAAACCAAAACAATTGATCTAGTCTGCATGTCATTTTTGGAGTCGTCTGTATGAGAACGACACCATGAGAAATGTCGCATACTAAAAATGTTTTCCCTTTTTCTTTTTTGGCCAATCTCAATCCTTTAGAATTACAAATGGCTTTCACTGGAAAGCTTGCAAAAACATAAGATGTATGGAAGTAGGGCACTAGATAGAAACATATATACCCGTCAGAAACTCTCTGTCAAGGAAAATATAAATTAATGAAGCAAAACTTGGATTTGGGTTGACATTCCGAAGTTCTATATGCAATGAAATGAATCGATATCATTGGATTGTTATATATATTGACAATATATTAATTTTTAAATGTGAATATTTCAATTATGTTAATACATGTCACACATTTTAAACAAACACGTTTCTCTTATTAGACAGTCTAATTTGTTACATCGAAAGTTATGATTGTTGAAAAGATAAAATCATGTCCAAATATATAGTTCATAATTTATACTATGAGAGCATAACACGTTAGATATATGGTAAAATTTCTCATCTTTGTATGTTTGTTATAAAAGTTAAACATCAATTGGGTTCCTAGGAGAATGTTTTCTATGGTGTGCACCTCTATATATTTATCTATATGTATATAAAAAAAGTGTGTGAGGATATACTAATATTCAATGTCATCTCCTTCATCTTCTTTGCCCAATGTCATTGCTCTCTTCCGAGTTCAATCTACCTTTGCCCTTTATGCAAAATTCTTTTCGGCTGACCTTGTCTTTAATTATATTATTGAATTGGTCCTACCAAGTTGCACTTTTCCCCCAATTCTTTTCTTTATATCTACTTCATATTGTTGTTAGATCCTTAAGCAAATGCAATTGGGCAATAAAAACATACTTAATAATGGTGGAAAACCTCTTTAAAGTAAAACTGATTTTTGGCCAAAAAAAAACAATTTCAAACAGGATCTTAATTTAGAGATAATAATTGATATTGAATCACAAAGGTAGTGGTACTAAATTCACAAACGAAAGTTCCACTTCACTGCGTACATGCTTTACAATAACAAGAAACCTCCTTCTTTTTCCCCAATATGTTCAAAGCCAAAATTCAAAATCATTAATGCATGGACTAAAAAGATGAAAAGAAACTAAGATTTCTCTGGTCATAGTGTCCTGGTGTTTGTTCCTTACCGTTACATGCAAATCATTAAAAAAAAAATTGAAAAATTCTAAGATTGCATTCATAATTTAGTCAAAAATGCCACTAGCACAAAAGGTTAATACAAACTAGCCACAAAATGGCGATTACAATAACCGAACGATCTAACATCAGAATTAAGACAATCTGGCGCACCTCCACTAGATCATTAATATTTAAAGGTGCTAAAAAATAATATATTTTGGTGTATTCATTAAGGTTGAGTTTTCATCAAATTCCATTGTTTCACTTTCATTTGTATTATAAAAGAAGAAAGGGGTAGTAGACTTAGCTTCTTTCTATCTGTTAACAAATTGATCGATCGATCTAGACCCTTAATTGTTTCAATATGGATGAGTTGTTGTTTGGTTGGTTTCTGGCTATTGCCCCAGATAGCATGCAACCAGATCTTGACAGTCCATTCAAGAACAAAAATTGGGTGGAGATTTTGATGTCTAATTTTAACGGCTATGAAAACAAAAAAGGGCCATTTTTAACTTATGCTTCGGACTTTATAAATTGATATTATGGCTGCTGGCCTACCACAACAAAATTTTCCATGTGGGTCGTCTTTATGCGCTACACACTAGTGCCAAATTGCTATTTTTCTTCGTCCCCTTTCCACCAAAGTAGGAATAAATGGAAAAAAAATAGTGAAGATATGGTTACCCATCAAACAAGGGATGTTGTGTGCTTTCTACTACTAATTAAGTTCTTGTCTAAGTGAGGATCTTGCTCTTCCACACGACTTAACTTTTAATATGATTAATTTATTCGATCACACCATATATTTTTTGACCAAACAAGCGATGGTACTTTATTAGATCAATTGAAAAAGTATTGAGAGAGCCATCTCATCAATTAGCAATACGACGGACATGGTAAAGCTTCCCTAGTGACCATAGTCAGTTCTAGAGCTAAAACGATATGGAGAGAATAAATCACACAATAATTTTAGTTACCTAACAATTTTTTATAATCGCGAATCTTTGAATTTTATGATGAAATTTGATCAACAACAGTTATTCATGAAATTTGAATTTATGACCTTTTTCAACAAGATGGATATTGACTATTAGCTAGTGTGTTGCTAAACTAAATTGCTATTGGCCATTAACTCTTAATTTCTTTCAAGTGAACTAGTTAGAGGGATTGGATTGGATGGTTGAGCAAGTTGATTATAATCTAACTTGGGATTATAATGATAGTTGTAATGGTGATTGTGATTCATTGGTGCCTTCGCTATCACATTTTGGCTTGCCAAAGAAGGGGGAAGCAAGGTATTAATCTCATATATATGCAGCCGTCATTATGCCAAAGGATGGAGTTGATTATGGAATATGGAAATGAATATCATGATTAGGGATGACAAAGACAAGGGAGGAAAAGCAATAACCATTGTCATAATTCAATGGTAACGAAGGTCAAATAATTTATGGACAAACATTCATACATTATAATATTCCAACCGTTTTGCATGCTCTGAAAAGAACACATATGATAATGCTATATCTTTATAGTTTCTTGCACACGAAATCATTTGAAAAAAATAAAAATAAAAAAACCCTTGATTATATAGTTTTTTGACGGCCTTGATTGATTTGTTAATTAATCCCCTAAAATGTAATTAATAATGCTAATTCTGGAAACGGTGTAGAATCGAGGATGCATCTTTTTTAAGTAATTCGAAGTCTCTGCTTTTCAATAGACTAGCTTGCCTTTTTCTAGCAGTACTATTTCTTACCACCTTGCATTATTTAAGATGTTACCCATTGAGGGTTTTTTTTAATTTATTATTAGTTTATGTTAGATTAGATCCAAGCAAGCAAGTTCTAGAAATTGGTGAAATCGAATGGAATCTTTGTGGAAAATTAAAACTTTCAATCCCTAGCTAAAGCCAATATTTAATGAGTTTCCTATCTTGAACAATTAAGTAACAATCATTAAATTAACACTCATACGGCTTGTGGACAACACTCAATTAAATTGGAGTTGAGGTCAAGTTTGAAGCTTGTTGCTTTACTCTTTCGATCAAATGATATTTATCTCTGCTTAGTTGAAAAAGATCTCATATATGTTTGACTCACATGAATAGCGGGAAAGACGATATCAAATCCGCACCAAGACTACCTAAGCCTATGTCATGTAGCTAATAGTGCAGTGCCAAAATTTGCAAATTGTACACTAGACACCAAATTGTCCCTACAACCATTATATCAAACACACCGTACCCTCCAATCCATTGGCTCAAAAGGCCCCAAACAATAACTCAACAACGCCCTTGGATCTGCACTTGATCATCATCATCCTCATCCTCATCATGATCACATCACAAACTGTAACCTGTTCTTGTTCTACATAAAAAAAAGCTGCAATACACAGAGTGGCCCTTTAGTGCCCTATAACTATAGGGCAGGATGGTCCATGCAAAAAAAACATTATATAATTATTATCAAGTACCTTACCTTGCATTGCAAGGACCATGGACCACACTAAAAACTATATACTGGCCTATAAATACAGTTACAAGTTCCAAAAAACAAAACCCAGTTCAGAAAAAAAAACAGTACATCAAATCTCGATGCACCACCACATTGCATTGGTCCAAAATTTTCCGACCTTCACAGCACCCGGCTTTTATGGGGTTTACAGCAAATTGACCCACCAACAAATTGACCCTCCCAAAAGGAAAAAAAAAAATGACCCTTCAAAAGTAGGGTTGGTTTCTGGTTCGTACAGATTGATTTTCTGGCCTAAAATTCATGAAGAGAGAGAGAGAGAGAGAGAGAGAGAGAGAGAGAGGGTTGGTTTCTGGTTCGTATACATATTGTCATATATATTGACAATTTGACATAAGCATTTTTGAGGCATTAACATATAAAATCTGAGTGAAAGTTACGTAAGGCTGAGGGCTAAACACTTCAAACTCCAGTTTTGTACTAGACTGGTGTGGTGTGGCAGAGAGAGGCCAGAGATGGATGGAGATGTATCATTTGGGGACTGGGTTTTGCTATGTTACGCAGGGGTGCGTAGTGTGCACTAGTACCTCTGATTTTGAAGGAAGGAAGGAGGGAGGGGGAAGAAGACAAAAAGAGGGGGGGGTGAGGTCAGCGTGGTGTAGGCGTAGAGTAAGAAGGAGGAGAGAGGAGAGAAATATAAGTCAAGCGGCGGAGAAAGCTTCGTTTTTGAAGGACCACCTGCTTTTTTAACAGACCACAAATTAAAGCTGCGTGGGGACTCTCTGCCTTCTCACTCTCATTCTCTTCTGCGTGTGCCTCACGTGTTCTTCTATCATAATAGTAAATTGCATACAAAAAGCATGCAACACAACGATTATTATTTATTTCTTGGAAGAAAAAAAAAACGATTATTATTTATTTTAAACTTCATTTGAAAAAAAAAATGAAGTTTTTTTTATAGAAAATTATTTTTGAGTGAATTTTAGGATACGGGCTTCAAAAAAGAGAGTATCATTAATAAATTATGTTATGTTTGAGAGTATCAGCCGATTTAGTTAATATAATTTTTACTTTCATATAAAAAATGAGATTAATCTCACATTATTGTGTTTGGCGACTTAAGATTATTCTTATGTTGGATAGGTAGAAATAATCTATTTTCATTTTTCAATTAAAAAATCAAACAATTTGAATTGACCCTAAAGCTCATATGATTTGTCTATTATTCAAAAGAAAAAACAAATGAGAACTTTTTTGTTTATGAAAATGAGAAACATGCTTGGCAAACCGTTGTTGGAAACCCTTTCAAACAATTGATTTGAATGGTATGTAAATTTATGGTTTTGGAAAAGTAAACGCATAAATTTTTGAAGACGACTTGAAAATGTAGAGATTCATTAAATTACTTTTGAAAATGAGACTTATAACATGTGTGTAGTCCGAGAAAACAAAAGGGCTTAGCTTGTTAGGCCCTTCAAACCTAGATATTGCCTAAAGTTCTAAATCACAAATTGGCCTTTCAAAATACCCCCTAATAACCATTTCAATTTCCTTAAGAACATGTGGTAGGGAAGTTAACTTGAGGAAATTGTGGTGATAGGGTGTGTGGAAGATGAGCAAATAGTGGGTGCGCGTGGAGTAGGCATATTTTATTATTATGAAAGATAAATAAAAAGAAAAAGAAAAGATGCTGGTCCCATGCAACAATATGTTATGTGTGTAATGTGGTATAGAAAGAGAAGGGGGATGGGTGGGCTACTTTAATACACCGATTAATGACAATTAGATGGCAAAACAATGGACCACCTCATCTCATCTACACACAGTCCCTTATTTTGGGAACATTTTGCATAACTCTAGGCGCATCGATTCTCTCTCTCTCTCTCTCATTTTTTGGTTCATGGAAAAAAAGTTTACCCACTAATTAAGATGAGGAAAAAAATGAAAAACAACAAAAAGAAGGCAGGGCCACCATTGTCCTGTCACAGGCGCATAGCCTCACTGAAACCCATCTGAAAAAGCCTGGAAACAACTCCTACATGGGAAGGACTTCTTGGGATTTGATCCCATCCAATCCGACCCAACAGAGATTTTTAATATAAAATGATCATATTATTTTGCAATTGGGGTTTTTTTTTTTTTTTTTTTTTTCTTTTTAATTTTTGGTGGATGATTATGTGGAAGAGAAATGATTAAAGTAAATGAAGAAGAGGTCATGTGGCGGCTTGTAGTTTGTGTACTCTGTTGTGGTAAAAATAGTCGTAGTACTAGTACTTTGCAAGGCAGGGAGGGTTTAATTTTATTTTTTTTAATGTTTAATTTATTGTATTAATTAAAGGGTTTTTCATGGTTTAACAGTAATTTAATATTGTTGGGTTAGGAAATAATTGAGGTGGGGGAGGGTATTAGAATTCTCATTCTAGGAAGTCTATTTTGGAGGTATTTATATCATGCATTGACCCACTTGAGAGAGAGAAAAGGAGAGAGAGGGAGGCCATATATGATGGAAATGAAATGATGAACATGGTTAGGGAAGGTCATCATCAGACCTATCTGATCTTCTATTTCTGAGGAGATATATTTGATCTTTCTTCCTAGGTTGGGCTTTCATGGCTTACCATGTTGGCTTATTAGGAGAAGTCTTCTGAGAAAAAGGAGGCAACTCTTCTTCTCTTCCTCCTCCTCCTAGCTCCTCCATCATCCAAACCACCACCACCACCACTACCATCTTCCACCTACTCTATTTTCCTGAACAATCAACATATGCATATACTGCACTTTGTAAGCCCCTCTTCTCTTTTCTGTCTAATGCAATATTGTTAGCTTAACAGCAAGCAGCAAACTTTATTGTCCCTTCTGTTCATCTGATCAAAGTGATTCTTTTAATTTGGTTTTTTCATAAATTTTGGTTCTTGATCTGGGATATTGATAATCTTCAGCTCTGCTCTATTGGGAATCTAATTAGTTTCTCTGTTCTTTTGTGGCAGGGGATCTTGTTGGAATTGTAATTGCAGAAAAAAGAGTATCTTTCAGTCAAAGAAAAGCAGTAGAGAGATAGAGAGAGAAAGAGAGCAAGAAAGAAGAAGACAGTAACTTTCATGGCTGGACAACTGAGTGAAGCTAAACCAAGGGACATGGTCTCTTCTTCAGTTGGGTTCTGCTACTCTGATGTATCCAGCAACCCAACCATTCATCAAACCCAGTTCACCAATCAGATCCAAGACTTCGGCTCCAACCCAGAGATCTTCAACTTGACCACAGGAATGGAGATGATAGGTTTCCCAAAGCAGAATGAAAGTAACAACAACTCAGCTATGTGGAAAGCTGGCTTCTTTGGCAAACCAGGGAACCACCAAGCAGGCCCATCTTCTTCAAAGACAATCAATGAGTCAACAAGTTCTGATTTTTATCATCACCAGCATGAGTTTAACAACAAGCAACCTGATTTCTCAACTGGGATTTCAGAAACAAGCAGTGATCATCATCATCAGAATCTAATGGTAGGACCTCAACATCAAGACTCCTCTGGGGCTTGGCAAGAGAATAGGTTCCTTGTTGATGATTCTTCTCTGAGGTGTGTGTTTCCATGTGAAGGAAATGAGAGGCCAAGCCAAGGCCTTTCACTCTCTCTTAGCTCAACCAATCCTTCTAGTATTGGGTTGCAGTCCTTTGAACTGAGGCAGACCAATCAGCATCAACCTCATCAGCAAGACCAACAAGATGATGATGAAGAAAATGATGATCACATGAGGTTTATTTCTTCTACTTCAAGAGATAGTGTTGGTCTCTTTGGAAAACCATCAGCAAATATGCAGCAGCAGATGAATATGATGCAAGATGGGTTTTTGGGAAAAGCTACAGCTTCTTCAAGTCTTCATCCTGAAGGGCTGTTCCATCTCAGAAACTCAAAGTACTTGGCTCCTGCTCAGCAACTTCTCAATGAGTTTTGTAGCCTTGGAACCAAGCCAAGTACTGATCACCACCATCCATCAAAGCAAAAGCCCCACAAAAACAAGCTGTGGGAACAAGAAGACAATGGCACTACTAGTTCTTCAAGAAACAAACAATCCAATATTTACTCCCTTGAATTTGTGGAGTTGCAGAAGAGAAAAACCAGACTGCTTTCAATGCTAGAAGAGGTAAACATATACATGTCTTTCAATATTTATTCATTTAAAGTTGAAAGTTAAAAACTTTTACTGGGTGGTGGTTGATTCTTGAGCTAATTAAGCAACTTGGGGTCCTTCCAATTAATACCCACAATTTAATATTTCGATTTTTTATTTTTTATTTTTTATTGTTTATATTGGAAAATTTATAACTTGAGATTCTTTCTCAAACCCATCTCTACTGGTTTTTTATCATCATGATCATATGTGTGTTTGTTTTAGGTGGAGAGAAGATACAAGCACTACTGTGATCAAATGAAGGCAGTGGTCTCGTCCTTTGAAACTGTGGCTGGTGCTGGGGCTGCCACAGTGTACTCAGCCTTGGCTGCAAAGGCCATGTCACGACATTTCAGGAGCTTGAAAGATGGGATTGTGAGTCAGATTCAGGCCACAAGAAAAGCCATGGGAGAGAAGGATCCAGTGGCTCCAGGCACAACAAGAGGTGAAACACCAAGGCTTAGGATTCTTGATCAAACACTTAGACAGCAGAGAGCTTTCCAGCAGATGAACATGATGGAGAGTCATCCATGGAGACCTCAACGTGGCCTTCCCGAGAGATCAGTCTCTGTTCTTCGAGCTTGGCTCTTCGAACACTTTCTTCACCCGTATCTCTCTCTCTCTCTCTCTCTCTCTCTCTCTCTCTCTCTGGGTCTTTATATGAGTAAACAACAAATTAGATTTTTGGGAAGAATCAATGTTATGTGAAAAGAAAAGAGAAAACAACAAACACTTTGCTGATGCTGTTATGTTGATATAATTTTCTTAAGGCCGCAAGAGTTTTGGGATCATCAAGTGATATCTTGTATGGTCTCAATCATTTTGCTATTGAAAAAACAATACAAACACTTTGGTTGTTTCCATCCACCACCATTCAGATTCCAAGTTTTTCAATTTTTTTGCGTCATTTTATTTTCAATCATTTATTTGCTTGATATTTTCCTCGGCCCCCCACCCCCAACTCTCTTTGTTGTATATTCCTTTGTGGGTCACTAGGTCTCATTCTACTTCATGGGGAAAAAAAAACCACCATATCTCTCTCTCTCTCTCTCTCTCTAAAGAAGTAACAGTTGTATTTTTTGTTGTTTACAATACAATAGAAATAAAAGAAAGTAACAGAATGTTTTGTGAAACTTTTGCAGGTACCCAAGCGATGTTGATAAACATATCTTAGCCCGCCAAACGGGTCTCTCAAGAAGCCAGGCACGTCGACATCCCTCTCTCTCTCTCTCTCTCTCTCTCTCTCTCTCTCTCTCTCTCTCTCTCTCTCTCTCTCTCTCTCTCTCTCTCTCTCTCTCTCTCTCTCTCTCTCTCTCTCTCTCTCTCTCTCTCTCTCTCTCTCTCTCTCTCTCTCTCTCTCTCTCTCTCTCTCTCTCTCTCTCTCTCTCTCTCTCTCTCTCTCTCTCTCTCTCTCTCTCTCTCTCTCTCTCTCTCTCTCTCTCTCTCTCTCTCTCTCTCTCTCTCTCTCTCTCTCTCTCTCTCTCTCTCTCTCTCTCTCTCTCTCTCTCTCTCTCTCTCTCTCTCTCTCTCTCTCTCTCTCTCTCTCTCTCTCTCTCTCTCTCTCTCTCTCTCTCTCTCTCTCTCTCTCTCTCTCTCTCTCTCTCTCTCTCTCTCTCTCTCTCTCTCTCTCTCTCTCTCTCTCTCTCTCTCTCTCTCTCTCTCTCTCTCTCTCTCTCTCTCTCTCTCTCTCTCTCTCTCTCTCTCTCTCTCTCTCTCTCTCTCTCTAATATTATACAAATTTCCCCACCACTTAATTTATATTATTATGGGGCATATCTTCTTAGGATCCATAGTTTAGTTGAATAATCTATGTTTATATCATATTATAATTCGTAATCATTTATATTATAATATGAATCCGTGTCACCAATCATATTATATATGTGATGCCTTTTGTTGTTACATGGTGTTTCAACAGGTCTCCAATTGGTTCATTAATGCAAGAGTTAGGCTATGGAAGCCCATGGTTGAAGAAATGTACTTGGAAGAAACAAAGGAGCGTGAAAACAACATGAACAACTTGACCTCCTCAGATGGGATCACAACAGACCCCGGGGACAGCAGCCGATCGGGTCAAAACCCGCTTCACACCCGACCCGAGGATAAAAAACCCACGCCCGACCAGCTCGTCCGAATGGACTCCGAGTGCCTCTCCTCCATCATCACAAACCCAGAAAAAAACCATGACTCCAGAAGCAGCAAAAGCACCCTCTTAAACCACCACATGCACCCACAACAAAGTTTTGGGAGGGTAAATGAGTCATTTGGGACAATGGAGCTGGATTTTTCATCCTATAATCACCATCAGCAACACTCTGGAGGGACAGTTTCTTATGCCAATGATCATCATCACAACCCAAATCAGGGTTTCAATGGTGGAGGCGTGTCGTTGACATTAGGGTTGCAACAGCATGGTGGGAATGGGGTGAGCTTAGCATTCTCTCCTGCCTCACAGAGCTCTCTATTTTACCCTAGAGATCACATTGAAGAATGCCAACCAGTTCAATACTCTCTCTTAGATGGGGAAGGCCAGAATACTTTGCCCTACAGAAATTTGATGGGGGCACAGTTGCTACATGACTTGGCAGGATAGGCAAAACATTGCTCAATTGGACAGTTTCAAGAGGTTCACTATGGTTTAATTTAGTTTATGTCACAAATATGGTGAATTGGAGATTGGTAATAGATAAAGTAGTTTTAGGTATAGATGGATATATATAGCTAAATACTTGATACATACATAAAGGGCTATACTGGGTTAGGCAACAATTATATGATGATCTTCACTTTCATGGCAGCTGGTATAGTTTTTTTTGGGTCCTCTCTCTTTTTTCTATATTTTTTTTTTTATCTTTTTCCTTTTTATAATTGTAAGGACATGTTTATTATTGGTAGGCTAATTTGGAATTGCCTGTGATTTGGTCCAAAATTATACAATATTTGTTTGCTCTTATGAGTAGAATATGATTTTCCAGAGATTTTAATCTAATTAAGTAGTTATACGGTCATCTCTCTTTAATTGCCTTTCTCCATTTGTGGTTGGGCTAAGCCAACCGACGATTGATTGAACAACTTGTGGCTCTTTTTTTAGTGAATATTTGCTTTTTTTGTGGCTCTCTATGTGGTGGAAAAAATTAAGTTTAGCAGCACAATTTGGTGTTGGATCATCCTTGTATGTAGTTTCTTGGAGATTAAGACATTTGCTAAAGGAAATTACAAAATATCGTGATCCTTTTTTTGTGTGTGTGTGTGTATTTGTGGTCCTATAATTCATGAGCCTCGTGAAGACGATATTTTCATGCCAATAAGAATTGGTCACCTTTTTTTGATTTGTCAACTTTGGGATTGGTTTATGCTTCTGCTTTTGCAAATGGAAAAGTTGCTTTTATTGGTTACCTTTTTAGGTAGTGTGAAGGGCATTAGGGTTTTGGGATACAACTACCCCTGTACGTGCACCCAATCAAAATTTTCAAAATCAACCAAATTTCTCCTTCGCATGCAGAGTGCAGATCCCAATCGAATACTTCACCTCTCTGTGAAATAGATCGAATACTTCACCTCTCTGTAATATAGATATTCATGAAATATTGCCTGCACATATAAAAACAATTTAAAAAATTCACCAAATTAAGATGTTTCATATCATAGAAGATGTCAATTATTATAAGATGTATTAAAAGATTATATATTGTTATTACCTATCAGATTGTTTCAGGTTTTTGATTAACTTAGGTCACTGGGGAAGTTTTAACTCGTGTCTGTCATATTGTTATTGGGATGGCTTCCTTTACAATCCATGTCATTTATACTATTATTCCTATTGATCTAATAATAAAATTCTATCGCCTTTAGATTTCTTTGTCAAAAAATATATATAATCAAGGAAAAGTTGTACGTAAGTACGTGGTTCAATTCCAATAACTATCTGAAAGCTATGTAAATATGCATGATTATATTATTGACATGCAACAAACAAGTCATGCATATGATCATGTGATAAATTTGAGCTTGACAAACAAGCGCATGATTATATTCTTTTTAGGAATGGCCCCCCATTAAATTATGCTTTCCCGAGCATAAAAATCACAGTGTTTTTTTTAATAGAAATTGCTTTCCACAATATATACGGAGCTTTAGTGGAGGGATTCCTCAAATAAGTTTATTTGAAAGACACCCTTATAGGGCCCACCATACATTTTATTTCATTAATCCGAACAGTATATTTTGTAGATATTCATTCGAAGATCATCTCTACAAAAAATCACTTTGAATCCGATATCATTTGAGCACTCAAATAAATTATTGAAATTTTAGTATTTTCTTCAAGCACCGTGTTCATTGATTTTCTAGGACACCATTAGATGTGTAAATGGTTTCCAATTTGTCTAATTTTTTGCAATGATGATTTATGAATAAAGACTTTAAAAAAATAGATGATTTCGATTGTTGGAAACAAATTTGTAGGATACCTAAGGGGTGTCTCTCAAATAAAATTATTTGAGGAATCCCTTAATAGAAGGGGACTATATATATATTTGGTTCATTGGTAAGTTGGTAACACAAAGTAGTAACAATGGTTGAAACGGTTGCAAGAGAGTTGCAATGGTTAGTAAATTGGTTTTTATTTTGTTTTCCTTATGAAAGATATGGTTCTTAATTACATGCACATTGAAGGCGAACTAAAGTCAGGTTTTCCATGCCTATTTATTCTGCTTGTTACCAAAACGGGTTGACAATGACTAACCACAATAACATTATGGAGAAGTTAACAGAATATACCATATTTTCAAAATAAAATTATTTGGCGACTGATCAGTTATAGACAAGAGGGCTTGTTACTTGTAACTCCTTTTGTTTTCCAAATACATTATGTATCATGTGATTGAATTATTGTGACTTATGAAGGTACATTGACAAAGGAAGGAAGATTGGGTTTTAAATTCCCGCTAGCGGCGAGAGTCATTTGGAATTCATTCCAAATGGAATTTTGATACTAATAACTAGCCTTTCTTCTAGTGGCACTTTATTTCTCGACATTATAAAAGATCTCGAGTTCGAATCGCTCTTTCGTGTTGAGAAAAACTGAGAGATATAGATGGTCCTATTTAGGAAGCACTACTGGATAAGGACTGGTCCAATTTAGGATGGGCCCTGTCCTACTTACGTTTTGCACAACCCAAATCAGCACCCAGAAGAGCCAAATCTTATTGGGCTGCTAGAAGATACTGGGCTCTGGCCTGGATGTGAAAATTATCCAAGCCCCATCTGGCTGAAATTTCAGCGCTTCATTATTGTTTGTTTGTTTTTTAACTTTTTTATATTGGAATGGTTGCATAATAGAAATGAATTGGAAAATTGAAAATTTAGGAAATGAATATAAATCAAGACATGAGAGCATTTTTGCTCACCACTTTAACTCAAGAAGTATCATCACCACTCTTCTCAACACTTGACGTGTGTTCATGAGCATAACTATGATTCTATGAATACAAAGCAAAAAATTAACTATAGTTAAGTCAATGGACACGAGTCAAGTGTTGAGAATGATGGTAAGTAAAGATACATATTGGGTAAAAGTGATGAGCAAAAATATTTCCTAACCTAATCTTAACGGGTGTTAAAACATTTGGGCTTCAAACACGTGTAAGCAAAGCATAAAATTCCAAATGGGCTCAGCCCCAAATTGAAACAAACCAAGGAAAACCGGACCGACCTAAATCGGTGCAATTTGGTTCAGTTATAAGTTGCATTTCCAGTAAAAATCGAATCAATCTGAACCAACTGCAAATTGAACCGAACCGACTCGTGCTCGGCCTTAATAATTATTGAAAAAAAAAGACAAAAAAAATGCGTAGGATCCTTTGTAATGGCAGTATGGGAGAGGCCATCAGAGATTCATAGGCCAGGGCTGGTTAATATGTGCAGAGGAAATGAATTATTACAAATAGGGAAATGGGGTACAAGAAGTTAAGGCTAGTCTGAGATTCGTAGGTCAAGAACCACTTAATTACTAGTAAAGTTTAACTTTAGAGAGTAAAATCAGCTGCAAACAATTGTGATTTGTGCCTTTTTTTAAATATTTTTTTAGATTTTATTTTTGACCAAAAATAAAGAAAAGACAGGATGAATTGATAATTGATGCGTGTGAAGGGATATGGTTATGGGCCATGGATGAACAGACATGCAGGGACCCACCTCAATTCACCTCGTGAAACCCTAAAAACCTTCTCCCGACACATTTTAGGTGGTGGATGGGCCCACTTAAGGTTTTAGCCTCACTCTCTCACCGACCCGGCCTTCAAACACAAAGGACACTGAAGTAGGTCAATCGCCCTAATTGATTTTCTTCGCAGCAGTTTAATAGGGTTTGAAAAAAGAAAGTATTTTACGTGCATTGATGGAAAAACTATTAACGAACATATCATATCATGTTTTATATGCACCGACACTTTTGTAGATGTAGTTTCTTCTTTTCTTTTTCACTCTTTTTTTGTTCATTTTATTTTATTATTATTATTTTTTCTTTTATATAAGCGATAATAAGGAAGGGGGGAATCGAAATTAAAGAATTGTTTAACTGATGCAAAAAGGTGTAGTGGACTATCTTTATGCAAAGAAACATTATAATTTAGATTATGAAAAGTGATTTTTAATTTTACATCTTTTCACTACAAAATCCGTTACCTTTTGAGCTTTCTTCTGCTCTCATCTTAAATTAAAAAATAAAAATTACAACTTCTGTTAAAATAAAATAAAATCCAATAGATGGTTGTAAAGCAGAGGGTGGAGTGTGGTAGGCGATTGTAGCCAATACTCCTCAAAATAATACTTTTATAAAAATAAAAAAATAAAAAACTTGTGTTGATGTGGTTAACGTTTGCCTCTTCAATAATTGATATATGCACAGCCAAATTTGCTTCTATTTAACCCATCAAACTGTATGTTTGGAAGATACATTACAAGTCAAATGAGAGAGAGAGAGAGAGAGAGAGAGAGAGATGAAAGTGTAACTTGATCTTGATGGGGATGCTTCTTACTCTCTAAGTTGATGATGGTATATGCATGCACCAGATCAAAACTTGCCATACTTCTTTTTTATTTCTTACTGAAACATAGATACTATTACCTCTAATAATATAATAATATTTGTGGTCCTGTAATAAAACAAATATTATGCATAATTAAATATGTTTTTGCATCCTAATAAAAAATTTCTTGAAGCCCTCCCTCTCTGCAAAAGACAGGAGTAAACTTCAATTTATATGTAATATAATAATAATAATAATAATAAAAGGAGAGAACGAAGCAGTGTTTTGTTCTTGTTCTTGACTTCTTCTGATGTTCGAGAAATCTAAACCATGCTAATTAAAATTCCTAAAAGTACAATCAATCCAAGTGAGCTATGACTCAATGACTCATTCTTTTGGTCTGAAACCACGAGGTGGTACTAGATGGGCCTCAACTATGAGTGGCACCTTTAAGCCTTAACCACAACCCAGACTAATCCCCGCTCACACCAGGTCGGCCCATAAGGGGTAAAGTGCTGGCCAAAGTGGTGACTCCATACGAGAGCAGGGATCGAACCTCTGACCTCTCTTAAGGAATGAGAGTGCCGAATCACTCACATCAACCACCTTGGTTGACTCAATGACTCATTTGACTTGGTCACGTTAGGTTTTTTTTTTTCTTTTTCTGTTGGCAACATTATTATTTTGAGAGTGACACCAGACACCATGTTCATGTTCCTAAATGTCAATTTCACCTAATAATGCATGATAGGAAAATAATAATAATAATAAGGTAAAGAATAAAGTTTGTGAGAAAGCAAAACGAAAAAAGCGGTGGAGGGGAGGGGCCATTCGGGTGCTTAATAATGTGCCAGAGAATCATGCTACTAGGAGAACCATTCCTATCCAATACCTCTCTATATTTAGGTTATAGGCTATACCTATATCCTTAGCTGGATTTTACGAGAATGCCATTGGATATGAAATCCAGTCATTCTTATAGCTGTTAGATTGACGAGTTCATTCATTCATTTGGATATGAAATCCAGTCATTCTTATAGCCATTAGATTGACGAGTTCATTCATTCATTTGGGTATCAAATCCAAATCTAGTCATTCTTATAGCCGTTAGATTGACGAGTTCATTCATTCATTTGGGTATCAAATCCAAATCTAGTCATTCTTATAGCCGTTAGATTGACGAGTTCATTCATTCATTTGGGTATCAAATCCAAATCCAGTCTCCAGTCATTCTTATCGAGGCAGACGATGCGTTGAGAAAACCTCACTCTCAAAATCAAGAACGTTGCATAAAGAAGGGCAAATTGCATCGGATGGAGCAAGAGAAGTAGCATTTTGGATTGTAATATTTAACTTTCGCATATGTAATCTATGGAAAATCTAGGTCCTGGCAAATTGGTCAGAAGACAAACCAACATGGTTAAAAGTGCAAGTTCCAGAAATGGAATGAATGAATTTTGGCCTCATGAAGCAACATAACATAAGCACATGGATCATAGATTTACCCAATCACACCATCATATTCATACCAAACACCAACATGTATTGTTGTTGGGAAGAATTATAAATGAATAATTTAACTGCTCAGACAATTGTGGAAATGTATAGCCTACAACTTTTGTACATGAACATTCTTTTTTGCCTTTCTAATGATTGTTTGACAGTGGAGAGACTCCCCCTGACACAAAATTTGGAAAGTAAAAAGATAACAAATTAAGAAATAAGCCTAAGAATCAATTGGAGGAAGGGAAAGAAGAAGCAAGAAGAATAAAAAGAAAAAAGAGAAAGAAGCTGCTTCCATTCTACATTGATCAAATGGTGCTATATTTCACTGATCTCACCCTCTTTACATAAACCAACATCTATCACCATTGTCCCTTTCTTCTTTGACTCCATAACCCTGCAACAATTTCTTCTCGGAGACTGCCAATACACACAGACACACAAGAAAACAAAGCAAAAGAAAACACATTGATCAGTTTTCACGGACATCAAAGAGGCGGAGGTGAATTGTAGTGCAACTGTGAGTGTCGAAAATAACAAGTTCAATGGTGATAGTTTTGGAACAGAGGATGCAATACAAGCTCTTGAAAAATACTTACTCTCTCCCATAGATGCGGGTCAGGCTTCTTGTGAACCTCGACTTTGTCAAGATCAGCAGGATCAGCCATCTTCCACTTGCAGTGGGGATGAGGGACACGATGCTGGACGTACTCACTGATTGTTGAATTCATCGTAGCATTAACTCTTACCTTTGACATATAAAATACAAATGGTTTCTGGCAAGGGTTTCGGCTAACTGGACGAGTGTTGAATGCATATGCTGTGTAATCTGCTCTTTTGTACCAATTCAAAAATGTTCGAGAAGGCATTTCCATCTCGCGCGGTGAAAAGACTCCTCGAAAAATTTGAACAGCAAATCCCCAAGAAACAGAAATGGTCCAACTCTTTGACTTGTCATAGCAGATTGATTGTTGCATGATTCCTGCTGAGTCCAGCTTCACTGGTACAAGAAGCCGCTGAAGGGCTTGAACACGGGTCACGTTGGGGAAGATGGGCTCAACCACATCAAGGTGATGCATTGTCACTAAGGGTGCCACTGGATGTGCTGCAAGGAGCCCGAACAGGTTGCCGTACACATCATACTGAGAGCCATTGATAAGAAAGACACTCACTGTAAGTTCACACTAGATTGATATGAATCTAAAATTTAACCCTGAAAAAAAACCACTACTAGCAAAGGAATGTACAAGCACACTACTGTTAATTCACTCAACCCCTAAAACTAGTACCACATTTTGCAAACTAGAGATGAGGCTCTTGCTCTATTTAATACACTAATTGGAAGAACCCCCAAGTGAAATTGGACAACTAGACTCAAATTTTCTTAACCAAAGCCTACAGAACTACCAGTCAAACACTTAGTGCCAATTCCATAAACGTTTCACAATTCGGGCCATGTGGGCAACAAAAATAAGACGGCTTCAGAGTGAGCGAGAATTGCTCAGAAGCGTAAAAATTAGGGTCCCATTTTAGCTGTCCCCATTGCAAAGTCAAAAGCATTACCATTCTAGAACACCATGTTTAATCTAACCCCTAGACTCTCCTAATGGAATTTAAAGAAAAGAAAAAAAATACCGAAACCGACATTCACTAATGAACTCCCTCCCTTGCCAAAATGAAAGCTACATTCATTCAAAGCACGATACATACTGGATTATACCGGCTTGCAACAGATTTGAGTCATTTGACAGTGCCTGCCATAATTCGATGCCAAAATTGAGCTTAAAGTCACTCAATTCAATGTAAAAGAAAAATACCAACTGTAAAAAAAATGGACCACAAGAAAATTTTACCCTTGAAAAAGAGGAATAATAACTACCCCCATAATTGGGTTGGTAGAAATTTAAGTTTTCCATTCAATTCAATTCAAAGTTTTGACTGTACAATGCTCAGCAAATGAGCGTGACGTCCACGACCAGCAACTGCTCGTGGGGCAAGAAGTTTGATTTCTGCGTGTAGTGAGCTGTGAGACAAAAACCTGGTCTAAGCCTTTGCACACATGGGCCCCATCTCGTCACCTTCGACCCGCGAGCATTGTCAACATTGTGCAAATCACCCGCTTGATGTTGGATCCCTTCAAAACCAACGTTTGGTTTATAGACCAATATTATGGTCTAGCAAACCGACACAAATCAACTATTCGACTGATATTTCCCGAAATCGGAAAGTAACGTACCGGGAACGGAATTATCGAACTAAGAAGATGATTATCAGACGCACGCTTTAATTAATGAAACTCAGTAACTTAGTAGGGAAGCCTAATTAAGTGCACCTCCATAATTAAAAGCAAAAGAGACAACTTGGCCCAACCGACATTGACCCTAATTCGTATCGGCCGAAACTCTGAAATCTTCGTAGATTTCAAGTCTAATCCTACATTCCATTGCTGGAATTCAACCTGGGATTTCGAATTCAGAAAAAAAAACCCAGATAAAATCAAACCGGATTACAACTAATTAAAGCGAAAAAAAAAAACCCATTTAGTGTACGGACCTGGTGAAAGCCGAGTTCTTTAGTGAGTGGGACACCGAGTTCCGCCATGCAAGCCTGCATTCGGTCATCGGAGCCGTACAGTCCCGGGTACCTCTGTATGCACCGGTCTTGCATTTTGCTCAGAGCTTTAGCCAATGGGTAGCTGATGGCGAAGCCGCCGCCGCCGTACGCCATGCCGTAAGAGAAGAAGATGTTCTGCAAGTGGCTTTCCGATAAGCTCCCAATATAATAGTACTGCGTGTGGTCGTATTTCCTCAGGACCCTCACGAGATTGTCGGTGATGAAAACGGTGTCGTCGTCCCCCATCACGAACCACCTCACGTCCTTGAGCCCAAGACGCAGCGTCTCGGAGACGATCCGAGATATCCGAATCGCGGACCGGTGCCCCTGTTTGTTAGTGTAAGCGAACCCCGAGGTGTCGCCGGAGATTTTAATCGGCGGGAGGCCGAGGCCTTCCGGGTTTTTATCCTCTACTTGGCGGTCCAGCCAAACTATGCCTCTCATCGACTTGGGCTTGTACCAGAGCTTGATGTAGTTCTTCCTCTGTTTCCAAAGCTTGGCGGAGGCGGCAATGCCGAATACGATGTCGTTTATCTCCGTCGGGTGGTTTTCGTTTATGGGTTGGTGGGTTGTGAGCTGGAGAACCTCGGCCGTCCGATCTTGGACGGCTGTGATGTTGGTGGCGGTGGAGGTGGAGGTGGAGGTGGAGGAGGAGGAGGAGAGGCGGACGGGGTTAAATGGGTCATTTTCATCGGAGCAGGCGGCTCGGGAGGTGGAGACGAGCTTGAGCGTGTAGACGATGTAAGTGAGAGAGACGCAGAGGATGAGCCAGACGAGGAGTTTAGGGGTGGCTCGAGATTGAGAGCCGGGTCCAGGAATTGGGGTCCCTGTGGAGCTCCGCATCTGATCCCAAATTACTTTCTCCTGATCTTTCTGGCTCGCTTTCATTTTTCTCAAGCCCCACTGTAGCTCCAAGCTCAACCCTTTTCACTACTCTCTCTCTCTCTAATTGCTGAAAGCAAACAAAAAAAATAAGGGGTTCTGCAACATTGGTGTTGGAGATTGGAGAATCTTTGGTCCCTTTTGGAACCCAATTGGGGGAAATGAATGAGGGACTCAGATCTCTCTGGAATTTCAATCAGTGGTGGTTAAAGATTGGAACTTTATGGAGAAAAAAATTGGAGATTAATGTGAATGAGAGAAACCCAGTTGGGGAAAATGGGTTAGGAGTTTTGCAATTCAAGGCAATGAGAGTGAGGAAGAAGATGAAGATGAGTTTGATGATGGTGGTGGTGTTGTTGTTGTTGCAGAGAGGTAAAGGTGAGAGCTTGCATTGCTGCCAGGTTGCAGAAGGCTCCACATCCCCGAATAGAGCTACACCGGAAAAATAAATATTTATGTTTGTTTTTTGTTCGTTTTTATTTTTACTTTTGATTGTTTTGCAACATGGAGAAGAGTGAGATGGGAGTGATTTGTGTCTGAGTGTTCAGATCCGTCTAGCGTGTGAATATGAGAGAGAGAGGTAGAATGTTTTGGGGGTGTCGGATCTTCTAATGTTTGGGTCCCACTGGAGAAGAAGACAGTGGAGATTCAATCTTGGGTTGGGTTGGGTTGGGTTGTATTGGGTTAGGTAACTTGCATTTTGGTTTGGGCGGTTTGGGTCAGCCTCACTGAGAGAGAATAAATCAACACTAAAAAAAATATTATAAAATTACACACGTATCCAATAAGGGCCTGAAATTTGTTTACTACACTAATCTAAAGATATCGTGTGCCTTGTCTTGGCCTAATGGCCTGATTGCAATTTGCTAATTTCTGCATTAGCCTCTAAATCTAAAGTTTTCTTTTTCTTCTTTTGGTTCTTTATCTTTGAATTTTATGTATAAGGCCATTTTCTCCTTCTTTTAACGCTTCTGTTGCAATTTTATGAACTTGTTAAAATTATATCCTCAACTAATGAAGCCAAAAAGAAAAGAAAATATGTTTGTAATTTACCTAAAATGTTCTTCAGATTAGCTAAATTATACTTTTGGTTTAATCCGCAAAACTTTAGTTCTTTTACAATGGTGAATTTGAACTCCACACACTGATTCCTTACCAAGTACACTCTTAGTGACGGAATTCAGTGCACATTTTTTACCTAGTACAAAACTGGCAGGGAAATGATGCCTAGTATATTGTACAATTAGTGGTTGACTTTATTTTTGTGAATACCATAATGCAATAGGATTTTATGAAACATGTAGAAGAGATAAAAACTAAGTGAGCCTAATAAACTGCTAATTAAGTTCCGACAATCTAAGCAGTGAGAATGAGTAGATATGGGCTTAGCCAAGTTGGTTAGAGCAGATGTGCTCCCCATTATGCACCCGAGTTTGAATTCCCCTCCATATAATTTAAATTAATTTAATACATAATATCACTTGTATACAAAAACCAATGAGAATGAATATTTTTTCATAACATACAAGTTTAGTCCTTTACATGCATAAAATATGGTGCTCCTACTATTCTATCACATATCTACTAAGCTATGTTGACTTTGATGGTTTGAGGGTTCTTGGAAGACACCTCCACCACATTGACGTTTTGCAACCTTCAACTTGTTTACTAGGGACATATGATACAAAAAATTGATATTGCTTGTGGAGATTTCTCATCACACAAAAATTATACACTATTTTTTAGTCTTTTATAATATAATCAATCTTTGTATGGTGAAGATTTTTCTTATACCCAGATAAATTCTCAATTTATAACTTATGTGACATGAGATGAGCTGAATGAAATATTCGCATTATAATATGATCGGAAATTGAACTACAACTACTATCCTCATAAAGCTAATCAAGTGGATTTTCAATTTAATCATTTTTTACATAGATAATTCTTGAAAGAAAAAAAAAACCTAAAACATGAATGATTTTGATAATTAGATTACTGTTTAAAACTAAGATATCTTTATTTGAGAAAAACAGAGATGGAGAAAGGCTCCACGCCGAAAAAGAAAAAAAAAAGGTTTCATTCTGTTTGCTGGCTATGGGGTTCGAACCCATGCGCACTTATGTGCAGAAGATCTTAAGTCTTCCCCCTTAACCTCTCGGGCAAACCAGCTTGGATACCATCCCATATGCATTCGGTGAATGATGCATCACTCATTTTTATTAATCTTATAGTAAATGGTTGACGTTTTTGAAAATAAATTAATAAATGATAATTCTTCCCTTCTTACCCATAAGGAGGAACTCCTCCTTGCCTACTGATGTGACTCAACCACAATCTGTCACGTGTCTCTTTTGTTAAGAATAATTAAAGTGAAAAATAAATGCACATTTGAGAATATTTTTTTTAAAAAATAGACATCTTATATTGTGGTTGAGCCACATTAGTAGATAAGAAGGAGTTCCTCCTTATGAGCAAAGAAGGAAGCATTATCCTTTAATATATACGATAACACATAATAAAGGACAACCCTTTGAAAGATTTTATTGTATAGAATAGACTAGCTACTAGCCAAAACCTTACTAAAGCACCCTCGCATGACAACTCAGACCACGTAATTCTGCGACTACCCCTGATAAAGACTAGACCTGCTTATATTTTGGTATTACATAACTCTTTCATGATACCACCATCCATGTGGGTGTATTCACCAAATCGCACGGAAGAATCGCTTGCATTCAAATCTTATCTTTGTTGCCTTCATTTTGCAGCAGAACTACTTACATATTACATGGCAGGGATTTTTCAGCTAAAGAAGGAAACATTTTGATCCACAACCTCAACCTAAAACAAACAAGAAAAAATGAGAATCAAGACAATCTTCTGAAACAAATGAGGCTGAAGGAACCAACTTGGCAAATGACTGAAAGACTCGTTGCCGGATCAATTGCGCAAGTCTGTCCGAATAACACCATTATTTTGTATTCTCTAATGGACCAATCCGCCGAGTGTTCCCCACACATAGAAATGCTGCACTGGCTTCTCAAAGAAGCTAATAAGTTTCAAAGTTCGCAGCCCATCCCACACTTCACGTTGCCTTTTAAAAGCCACACAAACATATTTGTTCAATTTGAGTGACAAAGTCAAAAGAATTTTCCACAGAAAAGAATTGATTTGTAGGCTAACAAAAAATCTGAGTGACAAAGTCAAAAGAATTTTCCACATAAAAGAATTGATTTGTAGGCCAAAGAAAAATCAAATCATGATATAAGTAAGTATTCCCAACATTTTCGACTAAAAAATTTATATTCTTATTGCTGAGCTTAGTTGGTTGGATTTTTACTTTTTGTTGTATTGTTGTGCCCTTTTGTGGTTTCGTAATAAAATTTAGGGTTTGTCCAATATAAGTCCATACAATTTCTACTTCCTAGATATATAATTCTATAAATCTATGTGTAAAACCCAATTTTATACTTAAATGACCAGTAAGATATAAGCGGTTATAGTATTCCTATGTTTTTACATCGCTATCATCAGACTTTATATTTTATTTATAATGTACTCCAAGCATTTCATTAACTGCCATAATTGTAATTAAAACTCCCTATTAATACCTAAAATGCAAATTAAATATAAAAGGGAATTAAAAACCATAAGGAAGTTTAAAGTGCAGTAATCTGTAGACAGAGAAAACTTTTATCTTGATGTGAATGGAAAAGTCTGGCTTATTATGCTTCACAATTCAAATTCACTGTATACAATTTTCTATTTGATTCAACAACAAAAAAAAACAATTGTTGTTTTTCAATTGTTTTTGGATGTCTACCCTACATGTAATATAATATAGTAAGAACAATAGACGAAAAAGAAACTAAATGAAGAACCAAGGAAGAACTGCACTTACTGTTTGACTAGGGTAGCAATACGTCTGCAAATGTATGTACAAAGATTCCCAATCTAATAGGGTTTTATTTTTTAGGTTTATGTGGGTTTTAAATTTGAGGGCATTTGTGTCTATTTAGGTGAGTTTTTTGCTATATTTGAAATATTTTACAAAAACTGACATTTTTAAAATTGGGGGTCAAGTTTTGGTTATTTTTGATAAATTCTCCTAAAGCAACCCCATGTCTCACTCAAATCACATCGTTTGTCCTTTAGCTAAGCCTTAAAAATAGAATTAAAAGTTCGATTTCCCCTAAAAGCCATATTAATCTCTGATCATTGTGACATCTCAGATCACATAACTCTCCGATTACTTTTTTTTCGTTACATTGGGAAGAAAGAAACTCTTTGGAATTCTGAACTTGGGTGTCAAGCAGGGGGAAGGGGGAGGCCACTACTGTGGTACTTGCTCTCGACACTCTCCGACTACTTTCATAAAGACTAGACCTGCTTATAATTTGGTAACATATAACCCACTCGTGATACCATACTTGTGAGTGTGATGCCGTATACTCCAGTCGCACAAAAGAGTCGCTATTGCATTCAAATCTTTGTTGTCCTTCACTCTGCAGTAGGAATATCTGTCAGTTGGGGTGGCTGTCATAATATATTCCAGTGCTGTTAATTAACGGCCAGTATGTTGTATCAATGGGGACAAAGGAAAACAAATCCACACTCTTCTACAACAATCTAACCTATCCTTGAGCTCTGCATGGACCAAAATGGCAGAAACCAAAATATAAGAACAAAAGTTTGCACAGGCTAAAGACAGTGCCCGTGAAGAATCTGTGCAAAGCTTAATGATTATATCGATTTATTATTTTATCTCTCTCTCTCTCTCTCTGCAGCCTGTCTCTCCTCTTCAATATAATTTGAATTTCTGTGGAACATTTGTTGGTGTGGTGAGTGGGAAAGTGGTTGATGATGTGGGTAAACATTGTATCTGGATATTGAGCATCAACCCTAAGATTGACTGTTGATGGTGGGTAAACAAAAATTCTATTACCATATGATCAGTAAAAGGAATATCCACATCATCCATAACTTCGTCTGTTGATTTTAGTCTCGTGTGTGCGTATGAGGCTCACAATGCATTAACGAACATTAGTGCACCCTCACCATTACATAATTCTTTAAGAAGCAATCTCATAAAGTGGATTGTATTAGTGACGTACTTATTTAGTATACTTTGCTTCAAAAAGGTCTGTTAGCACCAAATCTCAATGATGAAGTTGGAGCAATAACCGTGGAGGGTGCATAATTGGATGTATGCTAAACTACTCTATCTGTTTTTCTTTTTTCTGAACAAAAATGATTGTAGAACAGTTTGATAAATTATCATGTTTCGAATCACACTATCATACAACCAGAAAATACTTTTTATTGGTCAAGAAAATGGTGGCAAAGTGTGCAACCAATCCAAGTCGGGATTGTTTACGGCAAAACCAGAAAATTCTTATCAATAATAATAAACCTGACATATGCAATTCAAATATAGGTCAGCAAAAAAAACAAAAAAAATAAAACTAGCCACGTGAAACATGTTAAACAACAAAAGTTTCTTGCAATAAACGTTAGGTTCAAAATTTTCTCTGGGAAAATAAAAT
Source organism: Prunus avium (assembly GCF_002207925.1). The sequence continues at coordinate 270,607 of NW_018921958.1, forward strand.
AAAAATGACCAAATGCATACAAGCCCATATAGTTCATGGTTATCACTCACTACCAGGTGCATTTAAATATGGACCAACACCATTATCATTATCATTATTATTATTTAATATAAGCGATATTCTAAATTAAAGAAAAATGGAGTTTCTCACACACAAATATGAACCAACACCATTGATTATAAGGTTGAAAGTTTTACAACATTACTCAGTGCACCACCTCTTCATTTCTTTTGGTAGGTAGGAAAAAATGGAGGGTGACTCCACCAATCAATTGCTATTTATACCCTTCCTCAAATGGGCAGGCAAAGGAGTGGAAAGAAAGGATGATTGGTTGGTATCTCACCACTTGAGTAAAATTATATGCCCAACCAAAATGACACATTTGCTTGACATAATTTCGTGTTAACCACCAAAATCATTCTTCTTTTGGGTTTTTAAGTTTGAAAAACCCCACTTCTTTACTTGTTAGTAGCATCAACAAACTTGACGGTGGGATGTTGTTAATGAATATAAATCTTCTCTTTGTCATGGCCTTTCTTTCTTGGCTTATAATCCAAGTGGTCCATTAAAAGGACAACTTGGATTGGATTGGAAGTGAAGGGTACTGAAGACAAAGAGATAATCTGACTTTATTATTTGTACCAATATCCGACCCTTATCTCACTATCATATTTACTGATCATCTCTATTATAAATGTGGATCCGACTCCACAACCTCAATTACAAGAGTAATTCTTTACGTAAAACCAGTTGTAGACAATATAAATTACAATTCACAAAGGTGGTCAATATTTACTAATTTACGAACTCCAATTTCTATAGATACTTTCTTTTCTAAAATAAAAATTAAAAGACAAAGGAAAGTTGCAAGCTTTACATATAAGGCTTTGGCCCAAAAAACCAGGGCTTCGTAGAAAAGAAAAGCCCACCATTCTTTCTTTTCGATCCATCAAAGCTTTTTAGCGGGAACGAAGATATCCCTGGACGTAGAAGCAGAGGAAGCTTCATTTTCAGCAAAACCATGAATGAAGAAGCTCATCGTACACCTACCTATCAGAGCCTTACTGCGTCAAGGTCTCTACCCAGAAGCCCTCCAAGCCTCCACATCAACTTCACCTCTCAACCCATTTCTAACAAACCAAACCTACGCTCTTTTTCTTAAGTCGGGTCACCGCCTGGACCCCTTCCTCGCCTCAGCTGTCATTTCCCAATTTGCCAAATTGGGTCTCTTTTATCACGCCCTTCTGAAGATATCTCTGGACGCAAAAGCAGAGGAAGCTTCATTTTCAGCAAAACCATGAATGAAGAAGCTCATCGTACACCTACCTATCAGAGCCTTACTACGTCAAGGTCTCTACCCAGAAGCCCTCCAAGCCTCCACATCAACCTCACCTCTCAACCCATTTCTAACAAACCAAACCTACGCTCTTTTTCTTAAGTGTGGTCACCGCCTGGACCCCTTCCTCGCCTCAGCTGTCATTTCCCAATTTGCCAAATTGGGTCTCTTTTATCACGCCCTTCAGTTCCTCAACGACACCCCTGACCCGGATACAGTCTCTTACAACGCCCTCATTGCTGGGTTGGCCCGCTCCGGCAGACCCGGACCCGTTTTCGATCTCTTTGATCGGTTGAGGCATGTGGGTCTCAGGCCTGATGCTTTTACATTGAGTTCTTTGGTGAAGGCTTGTGATGGTTTGGAAGAGAATGAGATTGCCCATGGGGTTTGTTTGAGGTTGGGGCTTGGCTATGGAGGTTTTGTGGTTAGTGGGTTGGTTGAGAATTATATGAGGAATGGGGATGTTGGGTCGGCTGAGAAGTGTTTTAGGGAGTGTTTGGTTGTGGACAATGTGGTTTGGACTGCTATGGTTTCTGGGTATGTTTGGAGTTGTGAGTTTGAAAAGGGTAGAGAGGTTTTTGTGGAGATGAGGGGTTTGGGTTTGGAGTTGAATGAGTTTAGCTTGACTGCTGTGCTTGGTGCATTGTTTGATGAGAAAGAGGGGGAACAGGTTCATGGGGTTGGTGTCAAAATGGGATTTTTATGGGGGTGTTCAGTTCATTTGAGTAATGCAATTATGAATATGTATTCTAGGTGTGGGAATAAGCAGAATGCCGCAAAGGTTTTCGATGAAATTACTGACCCAGATGTTGTTTCTTGGACTGAAAGGATAGGAGCTGCTTCTGATGGTGTGGAAGCTTTAGAACTGTTCAAAATTTTGCACTCTGGGGATTTGAAGGTAAATGAATATACAATTATAAATGTATTGTCAGCCATTGTAGGGCTGGGGATGTTAAATCCCGGTAAGCAAATCCAAGCACTTTGTCAGAAGCTGGGGTATTTACGGGTGGTTTCTGTTGGCAACGTGTTAATATCCATGTATGGGAAGTGTGAGCAGATTGGTGATGCTAGGTCCATATTTGATGATATGCTTTGCCGAGATTCTCTCTCTTGGAATTCTTTGATTGCTGGATATTCTGAGAATGGACTTGTTACTCAGGCTTTGGAGGTACTTCGTTGCATGCGTGATATCTCATTACAGCCTAATGGGTATACTGTGGCTAGCCTTCTTGAAGTCGCCTCCAACTTGAATTCCCCAAGGCTGGCAACGCAAATCCATTCACATGTGATCAAAATTGGGTTCATGGTGGATGATCGTGTGGTGGCTTGCTTGATAGTGACATACGGGAAATGCAATTGGATTGATGAATCAAAAAGGATATTTTATGATATTAACAAGATAAATTTGGTACTTCTTAATGCAATGGCAACTAGTTTTGTCCGTTCCGGTTGTCATGCTGATGCTATCAATTTGTTCCATATCTCGAGGGGCTTGAAACTTGAAGTGGACAGTTCAACTTTCAGTACTGTCCTTAAAGCTTGTGGTGCTATAACTGAGTTGGAACAGGGAAGAGTGATTCACTCCCTGGCTCTTAAAACTGGATTTGATCAAGGGAGCTTTGTTGAAAGCGCTATTATTGACGTTTATTGTAAGTGTGGAAGCATAGGTGACGCAGAGAAGGTGTTTAGACATGCTTCCACAAACAATTTGGCTTCTTGGAATGCGATGGTGATGGGATATGCTCAACATGGTTTTCATGATGAAGTTTCGGAACTATTCAACAAGATGTCTAAATTTGGAGTAAAACCAGATCATATAACTTACCTGGGAGTTCTTACTTCATGTTGCCACGCAGGTCTTGTCAAAGAAGCTTGTAGTTACTTAAACTCAATGTTTCAGCGTGATGAGCTAATGCCACATATAGAACACTATGCTTGCGTGGTCGACCTACTTAGTCGACTTGGACTCCTAGAAGAAGCAAAGAGGACCATTGATCAAATGCCCATTTGCCCTGATGCTCATATATGGCAGATTCTTCTATCGGCCTGTACAATCCATAAAAACATGGACATGGGGAGAGTCGCAGCACAGAAGCTTCTTGAGTTGGAGCCTGACAATGAATCTGCTTATATTTTGCTTTCAAATCTCTATGCCTCAGCCGGTATGTGGAGTGCTGTTGGAAAAGTGAGAAAGGAAATGAAGGAAAAAATAGTCTACAAAGAGCCTGGTTCTAGTTGGCTTCAAGTTGGAGGATTGCTTCATTACTTTTTAGCTGACGATAAATCACATCGTGATAGTAAAGAAATACATACGGAGCTAATAAGGTTGTTTCGGCAAATGTCAGTGACATCAAAATTGGAAAATGACGGTCCAAGTTTAATGATCTATGACTTATAAAAACACATCATGAGAGTAAAAACATAAATATTGAGCCATTCACATTGCTTGCTTGGCTACCCCTTCTGGCATCCTCTGGGTTGACAAGTGAAGTACTTGCCATCTGATCAGGTTGGTTTTTCAATTTATGAAGTCCAGTCACATATGCTCTTGCGTTTAGTATTAGACCATATTGCGAGGTTTTACTATTTTATCCAAATATGCACATGTCTTCTTCCTTTTTGTTTGCACCCCCTCCAATCTCTATATAACATTGCTCATCAATTCTCTGTTCTTGGTTATGGATTGCATAAACAATTATTAACCTGCTTTCCAAGGTTATTTTCCATTGCTTCAACAGTTATGAGTATAACAATCAAACTTATAATATCGTCATGTTCTGCTAACATTGTGAATTGTGGCCTTGTAAGTGTTTAAAACTACAAATGAATTTAGCATCTTTGACACAAAAATATGCTTGAATGTTGGTTTCTGTTGTATAATCTGTGCCACTCGTGAAAGCCAGATATAGCCATTTCCTTGTCATTTTTTTGTTTTTTTTTTTCCTTTCTTTTCCCCAGTAAATTGCTATATGAGACTAGAAACTATCAATTGAGCTTGAACGGAATAAGAAAAACAAAATGATATAAGAAGAGCTAAATACATTAATAAGGCAGTGATCAACTGATCATACATTTTTAGAAAATGATATGAATCTACAATTTCTACTGATCTTGCTCTCACTAAAACTGGGTTTTCCTGCTGCGCTGTTTGCGATCTGAAGAGGCTTTGGAGAGCACAGAGACTATGGAATGAATGGCATTTGCAGCTATTCTTGATTTTATCTGTCCCCGCTTTGGAAGAGGCTTTCTGCTTCTGAAGCTTTTGGCAATTTCAGCTGCAGGAACATCAGAGACCTTGCTATTCATTTTGTGATTTGAAGAAATGTCGAATTTTCTTTTCTTTTCTTTTTTGCTTTAAGACTGCTTTTTTGTTTGATGGATGTGGATAGAGTGGCATTGGTTGGGAGTTTATATAGAGCTCATTGTATCATCAAAGGATGGGGGTGGATTGATCCGGGAAGATCAGAGAAGACTAGAAACAAGCTTTTTCAGACTGGTGTTTGTTAGGGGGCATGCCAGCGAGATTGTCTGGCTGTACAGAGATTCTTTTCAGCTCAACTTGAGACAATATAAATTTGTGTGATGATTTGGTGACTGATTATGATTGATTAAGAGTATTATCCATAGTTTAATGCAAAAGATTGGTTTGAGCTTGTCTTAACTTGAACACGTGCGGGTTATGTAGGAGCTCTGGTGGACCTTGAGGCTGGTCCCTGGTTTTCTTTAGTGGATTTGCTGAAAGGACTAGGGGAAGACAGACTTTAAAACAGCGGTAAGAATTTAATGGTTTTTTTAATTATGTTTTTGTCCGTGTTAACAGATGATTATATAATTTAAAGGCAAGTTGTGCGGATAACAGGGAGCAGAACATAATCCATTCATGTACATTTGTAAATTGTTTACTTCTAATGAATGTCCTTGTTTTCAGGGAGACCTTCTTGGAAATGTCAAACGGCCATTCTGCTACTTACAGGTGAAGCTATCTTGTTCTATTATTTGAATATGTTTGTTTTTTGGTCGAATTATTTGAATATGTGTGTTGTATTGTATCACATGGTTGGGTAGATTGATCCCCTAGGAAAAAGTCAAGTGAGATAGAGAGAGAGATGAAAATGATGAAGATTGTGACTGTTATTGATGCTCATTCCTTTTACTATAATTGTTCCGTATTATACCAAAAATGGAAAATAGTGAGAAGATCCATTTTAGACAGAGATTATGTATTGAAATTTATGTCTTAGCTGTCATCCATGGAATAAGAAAAAAGATTTGTGGTTATGCTGCTGTATGAAATACTTCACATGTGCTTGTGCTTCAGTACCCTGTTTTCGGCGTAGCCTGCAGAAACCAAAAAAAAAAAGAAAAGAAAGAAAGAAAGAAGTTTCCTCATCTCTTTGGTTCTCTCTCTCAAACATGTGCACTGAATCAATGGATCATCATGCAGGATTATTTAACTTGTAAAGTTTATTTTGTCCTTTTGTACAAAAAACAGAAGTATACCTTGTCTTTTATGTATAAATATGTAGATTTGCATTCTTAATTACTAGGGACGGGAAAATTCGAACATGAGACATCTTTTACTTGAGGTCGTAGTAGGGCGCCTTTATCAGAAAGTTTGACGTGTACTGTGGATTTTCAATCTAAAAATTCAGACAAAATTTATCTGAAGCAGTGATTTTGATTGACAGTGTCAAACTGTTTGATAATTTTCTCATCATATTATGTAAGCTACGAATATGTCCGCATATAGTTGTGCCCTAACAACCATATAAACATAGATGACATATTTTGGGGAAGAACACATTGCAATCGGCAACTAAGGGCTCCCAACCAACCATGTCCAACAAATTTCAGACTGTATTTTCATTTTTCAGTAAACAATTGCAGAATGATTGATTTCCGAGATGGCAAGACCTAAGCCCCTATGAAGTTAGGGCATCTAGGCATACATAGGGGTATCTAGGCCCATGCAATTCCCTGTCATGCTTCTTAAACCTCCACATCTTGCTGCAACAGTGCAATTGGTTAGGGTTGTGGTAGGGTTTCGTTTGGCCGGCTTATATTTTTCTTTTGCCTATATATACAACGTCAATCAATTCAAGACGCAAAGATTCCATTTTGAATTCAAATTTATTAAACGTCTGGGAACATACAAACATCTACACATAAAGAATTGCTGATTATAACAAGTGTGACACTATGTACATAGGGTTGCCAATATATTCCCATTGAACAACGTGGCACAAGTAGCTTATGATTTATTTCATATTTTATGTCTAGTACTTTGTTGATCACATCGATAAGGTAAATTCGATATGATGAACAATATAATCAATAACTCTGATACAAATAATTTTATTTTTATCGACTCGTTGTGATGCTTCAATGCTATATCCTCGGGAAAAAAAATATGATTCACTATTACTAGCAAAACCAGGGTGATGCCTGATGTGGTGATACTTAGATTTCATACCAAGGCACAAATATAGGCAAAGCAATCTAATGGAACTAAAACCATGTGGCGATTCCTTGGTTCAGGTAGTGGTGCAAATGTCCCTTTATTCTTTCCTCTATTCTGTCACACTAGTCCCTTGTACATATGAATGCTACATGATAATTGTTTGCTTCTCTCTCTGTCTCTCTCTCTTGTTTCAACTTTGGCACAAGGCAATGGCTAATGTTCTCAATTTCTCAGGCAAAACACCAAGTCAGAGAATGTGCCTCAAACCAATGGCAGGGCCAGCCATTGGTTCCATGGCCATTCAAAGAACATGCCAATTTGAGCAGAACAAAAGAGATGCTCTGCAACATTGCATCTACGTGAAACGGAAGGCAGAAAATAAACAGTTAAATGACCACAGGCTCTTTCCTGTCATGGCAGCAGCACAGAGAAGCTCAGGCATATATCCAAGTTCTCCTTCCCCATCAGACACAATCAAGAAATTCTACAAATGCATCAATGAGAAAAACTTAAAGCAACTAGGAGATTACATCTCAGAAGACTGCTACATTGAAGAATGCTCTTTTAACACACCATTACAGGGCAAAAAGGTCAATGATCTTTGTTCTTCTTGAAAACAAGAAGATCATAGTTTTCCTTGCAACTAACATAACCTAAATTGCATTCTATGCAGGAGGTAATGAATTTCTTTGAACAGCTGATTACAGGCATGGGTCAAAATGTCAAGTTCTGCATACAACACGTGTGCGAAGGAGATGAGCTTATAGGAGCAGCAAACTGGCACATGGGTATGTGTACTTAAATATGCCATTGTCACTCCACCTGAAATAAATCTAGTTCCATTACATATCTTGTGTATCTTCAAACTGGGTTATGTTTGGTATTGCAGAATGGAAAGACAAACAGATCCCCTACACCCGAGGCTGCAGCTTCTTTGAATTCTCCAAAAAAGGGGAAAAAATAATACTCAAGTACAGAAAGACAAATGTATTTCTTTGGCTTTACATTCTATTAAAGATGAACAATGCCTAACTGATTCTGATTGTCTACAGGAAAGCCCAAATTATCATTGAATCACCAATCAAACCAGGAAGTGTAGTGCTGGTAAGTCTGCCAACTACCGTCAGAAAGAATCCTTTGGCCTCTATCATCACAATAAGAAGAAAAAAATTAATAAAGTGAAGATTATTGACCATTTGATTTTTTTCATTATGTGTTTGTCCCTGTGGGGCAATTCAGAGTCTGTTAAAGACAGTGACTGCACTCTTTGATGGTTTCCCAAAAACTACCGAATGTAAGCCGAATTTAACTAAAAATTTCAAAACCTTAACTCATCTTATATATATATATCAATCACAGCATGACATAACATCAAGATATTTCTCCTGCAGGGTTCCTAAAGAGTCCTCATATCGTTTTTCAATGGTTATGGAAGATATACACAATACTTTTCGCACCACTTGTAGACAGCTACTTAAGGCTTTGGAACCTTGCAGCTCGATTGCTCAGCTATGCATACTACATTGTGCTTTACATTGCAAAGTTTTTCTTCAAGTAGAGAGGATCAGACAATGCCAGCGTTAGAAGGACAGATAAATCACCTTTCAGTCATCATTGTTATCGCGACTCCACCACGTTTCTAGCAGAGAGAGAAAAAGCAATGGTCCGAAAACCGGTGGAAGGGGCGGAGGCCTGCTGAAGGCGACAATTGGTTCGGTTTTCTGTTTCGCAACAAGTCCTCCTTCGCCAGGATCATTGTTCCCTTGTCTCTTTGGTGTTGAAGTGGCCACAGTACCTATAATTGATTACAATGTATCATATTAATCAGATAAAGAACTTGTAATGCCACACAATTATAAATTTATAAGTTATTAACTATATTAAAAGCATAAAGAGAGAGGAGAGGAGGAGGGTGTAAATTACCCCATGATCCTTTCATAGGGTAGGCTTGTTTGAACAACTTGATCTTTGCAGGGGACAACGCAGCTAATCCACGCATGTAGGCTTACTTTATTCTTCTCCTCACAATCAAGTAGCTAATATTCAAAGAAAAAAAAAAACACATACCTTTTAGATTTCTACAGAAAATTGCTCGCACCAATTTCAACAGGTTCATAACTGACTTGAAGAACAGTTGAGCAAATGATGGAAAACTTTCAATTTAAAAAAAAATCTAAAACCTTTTTGTTTTTGTGATCAATTCAAACAAACCCAACACACCTTCTAATCTTAAAAACACCAAAGATTATTTAGTTAGGCTGTTGATAGATTGGGTTTGGTCCGTACCCGGTGTGCGGTGCTTCAGTTGCTCTGCAACAACAAACGAAGAGACATAAACAGAGTATACCAAAAACCGTTGCAAAGGGTTCCAGTTCCAGATGATTCTTTGCTTTTTTCGGCCAGACAGTTCCATGTGGAAGCCAACTGAAGCTTCGGGAGTTTTCACGTTTCGGTGGAAAAATCATCCGCTTGGATTTTTCTTTTCAGCTGTTGACGCGTGTACTGATGATCCCCCCTCAAAGATCGCCACGTGTACAATTAAAATAGAAACGACGCGTCGTTTATATCATGAAAGAGGGAGTTGCGCATGTGGTTAGGTCGTTGAACTCAATTTAGAGAAAATGCAAAAGCGAAAAATGAAAGTAGACATTGATGGAGCCCAAACAAAGTATGGTTGGGTAGAGGCATTTTGGTGTATCTTTCAGAATAGCAAGTTTGGTAGCAAGCCAGTGCTCCCCATGACCTATTGTTGATGGAGACATGGATCGTTCTTGCAAAGAAAGAGCTGTGCTATTATCGTAGACACAACAGTAGTCGTATGCAAGAACTTCTCCTATAATGGTCTCTTGAGTAGTAAGTCATCACTTGATGAGCCGCATATAAATAAATAGATGATGATGGCAGGGAAATTGGCTTTGAGCCCCTTTGGCTGTTGCTCATCTCCTAGAGAAGGCACATAATTATAAGTGACCATGTACATGAACCTACAGCTAGCTGCTTACTTGATCGATCCATGACTGGAATCATGCTTGCGACTGTGTAATATATATTATATTCAGAGTTCATGCAGCAAGCCAGCTCAGCTGGTGTGTGCCAAATTTTCAAAGAGAGAAACAAAAACATGAATGACGAACAGACCTCAGGACCTTTACAGCAATTCCAAAAACAGCCAACTTATCAGCAGCACATACTATACAGCAAGGATGTTAATTTCCATGAAACTAAAATCTTCGGCCTAGAAATTACGACTACTTCTCACATATGTAAAGTCCAACTTAATCACCTGTAAAGTCCAAATAAATAGCACGTTTTATTATAAAAGATCTCGTTGGTGTTAGTAGAGCCACTCACTTGTATATTAGATTTCATTTTATCAATTTTATGATAATAGTTCAATAGATGGCAGCTTGTGATAAATAACTATAATTTTTAGTTTGGTAGACCGTTTAAGTTAAGTTTGTACGAATTGTTAGGTTACTTTGGATTTCAAAATCTTAAAAATGATGGGAAACGACTTAGCATTTTTAAAAAAATTAGAAACAATATTCATGTGACCTAAACATAGGCCATTACTTACAATTCATGCATATATGTACCGGCAAGATGTTATAATCATTTTCTAAGTTCTGTTATATTTTTTTAATCAACGACGGAAGCGAGATTTGAGAACAGAAATACTACTAGACAAATAGTTACTTGAGCTTCACATCTTATGCATTGGTGTTCTTTGGATGAGATGATTGAAGAACAAAGAATTTCAAGTATTGAAATTTTCTTAATTAGATTTACATTTTTAGGAGCCTTTAGCCAATTTTGATGGTGGATAGGTTCCTACACGTCGACAATATTTGTCCTTGAGCGCTTTCTTGCACGTCTGCGGTTGCTGGTTTGAAGAAGTCTCTCACTCCCTTTCTATGAGCTTCGACAAAATGAAGCAATCACCAGTATTTAAAAATTCAAAAAATTCAAAAAAATAATGTCATCTTTTGGATTTCTTAGTTCTGCGCAGGACTTCCTTTTCCAATTCTTCCATGCCCCCAACCTCCTCTATTTCCTACATACAACATATCCAACAATTACTATTTCATTGGAAATTAAGAACCTTTGTTTCAAAGCAAGAGGCTTGAATATTTTTACCTTGGGTCCCAAGAACAACCCATATGGCACTCCATTCAATATGCAAGAGTGATGGAGCTATTCAAATTCACAAGAAATAATCAAAACCCAAAAAGAATGGCAATGTCAAGAACACAAAATGGGCAAAGAAAATCAGAGTAATTTACATAATGGGCTGCAGCAACTTTTCGTAAATAAGGGACGTCTGCGATTGGCCCAACTGGAAATCTACGGTGCACAAGACCATCATGCACAAACATGTAAGCCATCCCAAAAGTTGTTATTCCTAATCCCTGTACCCAAAACAAACAAACAAAAAAACTTGGTTAACTGACTATTTTTCTAGTTTTTCTTTCATAAGAAAATGATTGACTGATACCGGATATCAATCTACAATACTATTGATGTTATCGATTAAGTACGGGTAAATTATTCATAACCGATATAAAATAATCTTTTTATATATATATATATATTTGGGAAATACTTACAGCACCAAAACAGAGTCCTGGAAACAAACCCTTGTTGAAGAAACCATAAGAGAGAAGAGCAATTGCAGGAACAACATTGATTATGGCAAAGATATCGTTGAGCTCGAAAGGGCCATCCCTAGCTTGGTGATGAGACTGCAAAAATAATCAAACAAAATTAAAAGATCCTCAAAACCAATCTTCTTCCTTATGAAAATTTAGATTAGAATTGGAAATTTTATATAAAACTGACCTCATGCATATGCCACAGTGAAGCATGCCACAAAGCTCTATGAGCCCACCTTGCCCAAAACTCCATACCCACCTTTGAAACAAGCACAAAGCAAACAATTCAAATTTGTCAGCTTCCTTGGAAAACAAAGATTTCCCATCAATGAAATTGCCATGGTTTTGATAATCCATTATTTACAGCAGAGCCCACAGAGAGAGCAAATGTACCCAGCATTTCAGGAAGGATATATTCTCCAAACTGTTTGATAAAAAATTGATCAAAACCCATGTCAAGAAAAACAACAAATAAATAAAGAAATAGCATTTAATTAATTTTCATTACCTCTGTTTGCCAAGAGAATCTGTAATATACAGCCATGGCAGCGGCTGAAGTGACTCCAAGGCTGGACATGATTGCAGCAACAAGGTAGGTGTTTCTCTCTGATCTCTTTCTCTCCAATCTCTGTGCCACACGTGGCGTTATCACAGTCCACCTCTCTGTGTTCGTCTCTTCTTGTGGTTTATGATCCTTCTCTGTTTTCTTTTCCATAACCAAGCGCAGAACGTTCCATCTCTTCTTCTTCAGGTGGGCTGCTGTTGAGGAAGCTAAAACAGAAGAGGGGATTGTTTTGGAGATGGGTTTTCGAGCAAGTAGAGTTTTTCGACCGAAATTGTATGTTACAGTGACTGAGGAAGCAGCCATGGGAGAAAAGCTCCAAGCTTTGAGTTCAAAGCAAACAGCTTGGCAATGAAAGAAAGATAGAAGCTTGAATTTACAAGGGTTGAGGAAAATATGGGAAATGGGACAAAACGAAGTTTAGGTGCACAGGACAGGGGCATATGAGGCAGCTCCAGCCATTTTAAATGGCTGAGTTTTTTTAACTGAAGGGACTTTCTGTTTCTGGGCAACCATGGGGTCAAGGTTTGAAGGGTGCTATGGTGTTTGTTGCTTTGGGTGCAAAAACTCTTTTCTTTGCTAAATTACAGTTTTTTTGTAATTAAATATTGGTAGTTCTTGACTTTGATGTCTTTTTTTTTTCTTTAACTTCCTAAAACCACTTAAAAACATATTTCACAATCTTCTCTCCATGTGCTTTTAGTGGTTTGAGAGTGTTTTAGAAAAGAAAAGAAGAAGAAAAAAATGCATGCAATAGTCTAATTGAACCATTTTAGAGTGTAAGGATGGAGAGTTCCTTTCCATTTTCAGTTTAGAAATCAAACAAATTTTTGGTAAACAAAATTGAGATTCTTGCTCTGCTCAACAACTTGGCCGAAGTAGTACCTATTAATCTGTTGTATATTTAGTATTTTTAGCAGGTGCTTTTGTTGGATATGTAACGTCAACCCCATAAGGGAAGGTGATAATTAAGTTGGAAGCATTCCAAATTTATAAAAAGAACAGTATGTTTTCACTTTCTTAGAAATTTTACCAAACATTTCACCATCATTTTTTGCAAAATTGAGAGGAAGGGGGATGTTTGTTTGTTACTAATTTTAAGCAATTAACAATCTAATACTAATCATGCCAGTCCTCACTTTTGGGTGGTTGTGATAAATTAAATGAGGCCCTTTCCCTTAGTATACAATTGTAGGGGCTTTTTTGTTCCAACATCTATAGATGGGCTTGAGCTGCTATAAAAAGCAAATGGATGGAGTTGCCCCTATGCCTGAGTTCAAGAATTAGGCCCCAAGAGTGCTTCAAAAGGTTCGTGGAGCCTTAGGAAGCACTTTGATTTCTTTCACCAACAAAACAAACAGCTGTTTATAGATCAATATTTTGCCATAGCTTGAGAAGCTTGTGGCATGGGAGTTGAGCATTCATGAGTTTAGCATTAGAGTGAGAAAGCTTGGATTTCCCATGAGAAACAGAGGTTCAAAGCAAGGGGAGAGGGAAATTTGTGAAGATTTGTTGAGGGAAGAGAGGAAGAGATGAGGATGGAAGGATGGGTGGCTTGAGTAAATTTCCAGCCACTTGGCGAAAGCTTCGTCGCGCTCTTGGATGGTTTGCTAGAAGAGAAAAGGAGAAGATGGGAGAACAGGGCTTGAAATTGAAGGTTCCAGTAGTGAGTGAGGATGCTTGCTCTCTCTGGATGTGTTGTTTTGCTGGGTAGGAGATGCCCCCTTTTATAGGCTCTGGAAGCTCATTCTTCCCAAGAAACCCTAGCTGGTTCTCCCCAATTTTGTCAAGTCTTCTACCCCATTTCCCTTTACTTCCTTTGATTCAACCCCTTTTGGTGAAAATTCCTTAATCCATGCACATAGGGGTGGGCATCAAAACCGGAATACCGATACCGTCCCGAAACCGTGCCATTCCGTGTCAAACTCGTGCCAAACCGTTTGGTGTTGATGCTTAAACGGGATGAAACCGTGTCATCCCGTTACTGTTTGGCACGACACCGGTATCAGATTTGTGATCCCGCTTGGTGCCATACCGTACCGTACAGTAACTAATTAATATTAAATATTAAATATTAAAATATTATTTCCAACATTTCAGATTTAGTCAACCTCTCTTTCTTCTCGTCTTTCTCCTTTTTATTCTCCTCCCTCTCTTTTTTAATTCTTTTTTCCTCTCTCTCTCTCTCTCTTTCTTTATTCTTTTTCCTTCTTCCTCTCTTCTTCTTTTCTTTCTTCTCTCTCCGTCTGCTCCATCTCTCTGTTCTTTGACCTCTTTCCCTACCCACAGGTGGAAGGGAGGGCAGAGTATTAAACTTGAAGGCTCTGATCATGCTCCTGTTTACACAAGTTTGTTGGAAATTCCTAGTGTCTTCCAGCATAGCACCCCATCTTTATCTGCTAGATACATTCCAATGGTTCGTGGGCTCCAGCAAACCCTGGGTATGAAATTATTTTTCCCCTTTTGCTGATGGTCTCTTTTTAATTTGGATATTTCTATGTATGCTGTCTTGCGAATTACATCAAGTGATAAGCCCTTTATGATGCACACTAGAAAATTCAAGTGATAAGCCCTTTATGATGCACACTGGAAGACACCCGTACTGCTTTTGACTTCTTTTTCTTTTTCCACTGGGTTCACAGGAGTCACCATTTGCATGATTTGGCAGCTATTGCAAAAACGAGAACAGGGCTTGAAATTGAAGGTTCCAGTAGTGAGTGAGGATGCTTGCTCTCTCTGGATGTGTTGTTTTGCTGGGTAGGAGATGCCCCCTTTTATAGGCTCTGGAAGCTCATTCTTCCCAAGAAACCCTAGCTGGTTCTCCCCAATTTTGTCAAGTCTTCTACCCCATTTCCCTTTACTTCCTTTGATTCAACCCCTTTTGGTGAAAATTCCTTAATCCATGCATGATGCACATTGGGATAGAGCATTTTGGGGTTCCAAGGTTTTCCTGCAGTTGGCCTCTGCAACACCTTCATATGGATGAGGCGCCCCTTACTTTTCTTCCTAGTTTTCCAACTAGAGCTTACAGAAGAAAGAAAAATGGGTAGGGACGTTGGTTCGAACGGTATTTCACCTCTAGGAGCCTGCGCACATGGATTCCCTTTGGTTTTTGCGATGGCTTGTCTTTGACTTGGTCTTGATTTGGCTGAGGTATTTTCAAGGGCACTGGATATTTTACACGATGTTGGATATTTATAAGGTGCTGGGCTGGGCTATTTTCTAAGGTGTTGGGTCATTGGCGTTTTATTTCCAGCGGCTTGTAAGTTTGCCTTGGTTTCGTCAAGTTGTTGGAAGCAGCCTATCTAGGTAGATTTGCTTTGGTTTTGACAAGGTGCTAGATATGTTGATTGATGTGGGATATTTCCAAGTGTTGTAGGCCATTGGATATTTTCCTAAGGTATTGGGTTTTCTCTCTCATGCTTACCCATATGTTTGGGCTCAAGAAATGGACTTGAGTTTTGGTGCTCCCAAGCAGCCCAAAACTTCCACTCTTTAGACCATCAATGGGCCTCGTGAATACTCGTAACCATTCATACCACAATCCCCTCAGCAAGCCCCAGGCATTCGTGTGGCTTGGTCCCACTTAAGCTTGTAGCGTGGCTTGGTTCCAAGATAAAGGCTTTCCGCTTGGCGTTGCATGTTATTTGGCGTGCTTGTACTCGAGCTTTGCCGTATTGTAATGGGCTATGGTCGGGCCAAATGGCATTTGACGGGATAATAAGCGTGGGTTCATAGAGCCAGTACATTTTATGGGCTTGTTACAACCTTTCTGCGTGGCGGGTTGCGTATTTTCTTGGCGTGGCACGTGGAACATAACTTGTGCAAGTGTACATGACAAACTCTTGCGTACCCCAGTCGGGCTTCTTCCCCAGTTAAGTGTTGTTCTGGGCTAGAAATATATTTGAGCCTAGCCTTGGATTTTTTGGGCCTCAACAACAATAAAGCTGAATAAGAAATGAATATTTTTTTTCCTCATTCATTCGTTTTGATTTAAACTAGGGGGTGGACATTCAAACCGAAAAATCGAGCCGAATTGGACCGAAAAAATCGAGTTGATCAAAAACTGAACCAGACCGATTTGGTCTAGTTATGGTTATGGTTTTTGAAGTGAAAAAACCAAACCGACTATGTATTTTTTATTATTTTTATAAAATATTTAAGCCCAATGCTAAATTTCTAAGCCCATAACTAATATTTTTCCACGCTCAACTCCAAATCACTTCTCTTTGCATGAAATTGGGCCATTTGTGAATTTTTAAGTCTTGAAAAATAAATTTTAGTTGAATTTTGTAAAAATAAAAAATAAAAAGATTCTTGTCCAAAACCGAAAAAACCGAAAACCAAACAGGTTTGTGGTTCAATTATATATATATTTTTCATCAAAATCAAACCGTATGAATAGTTTCGGTTCTAGTTTCGATTTGGATGAGAACCAGACCGAATTAGACCATGCCCACCCCTAGTTTAAACATAATTATTTCATTCTAACAAAGCAAAGTACATGAACCATTAAAAAAAACATCATATTTAGGTCCATACATAGTCAGATAGCATCTAACGTTCAATCTCGTGCTCATCTCCTCTTGGTCACCATCAATCCCAAAGACAAAGATCAAAAAAGAAAAATTGTGAGCTTTTCAGTGAGAGATCGATTCTTTTAGTGTTACAATATGAGAAAAGAGGGATGAGAGAAAACTGAAAATAATAGATTGAAGAGAGATTAGGATAATAGAGAATAATATGGTGGATTAAATAGAGAGCGTGTTCCATGGAGAAACTCGCAGTAGGAGAACCAAAGTCTTATGGAAAGAGGAAAGCGTGGGGAAGAGCTTCCGTCTTTCTTTTGGAAAGAGTAATCGTTTTTTTCTTATTTTATTTGAGTGTGTTTTTTTAATAAGTTGGATGCTTGGTATATATATATATATATATAACATATATAAAATTTGGGCCCCCCTAATTGAAGGCCCATGTCCATCGCCCTTCACTACCACACAAGGCCGGCCTTAATACTAATTTTTGAATCAATTGGCTACAAAAACCTGAGGTCTTGTATTCGAATCTCTCCTCCTCCAATATCTCTTTATTAAAAACAAAAGAAAGGTACAAACACAAAATGTTGTAGGGCTTATTAGGTTATGATTTTGAAGTTGTCCACGTCAACCTATGGCTTATTAGGCTCATGGCTTACAATCTAGTTCTTCTGGGCCCTTTTCTATTATGGGCCAAAATCTGTAATGGAATCATTTTGAATGGACTCGGAGCCACTATACCAGACGAGTTATGACCCAAAACAACTTAGTTCCATGGAGCTCTTTGCCTCTTCTATTTAAACCCATCACATACTCTCTCTCTATTTTTGGCATGAACCCATTTCACAATATTTCTCATCAAGGATTACAAGGTTGTTCATTCTGTATTTGTGATATGTATATATATACATGTGTGTGTATATCATGTTGTATTGTGTTGTGCTACATGTCTAATAGTACACAAAATATCATACATTTATATATGAACATTTGTTGAGAAGATGTTTGCTTAAATGTCTAGCCCAGGTTGTTAACAAGCCAAACAATCTGTCAACATTTGTGCACTATTCTTATGCAACTGCATTTTGGGTATGTCAAAATATTCTCTGTTTCTTTACTTCAACATTTAAAAAAACAACACATATATCATGATTAGGTCATTCTATATGTAATTGAGTTATTCATTTTTTACATGAATCCAACAGATTTGTCTCATATATTTTTGCCTGTATGGATGGTGATCTTCCTCAGTCCCCATCATGTGGTTATCAACAGGGGATTCCGTCTTTTGTACATTTGGGACCCACTTCATACTTTTACCTGTTAATTATGTTGAGTAAAAATGTAGAGCTGTTTTTTATTTATTTATTTATTTTTTATAATTTTATAAAATTTATATATACAAAAAGTATAAAAAGTATAGGGAGAGATTGACTACTCTCACCACCAGTGGCATGGTAGACCCACAATCTCGAGATGGAAGGACTTACGCGTGGCACCTAACTGCCAATTGCCACCGATATGGATTTATGTAGGAAATTACAGATCGCGCACCAGCAAGAACTGCTGGAACTCAAACACTGGTGGGGTTACACATAGTGTAAGGACCCTACCAACTGAACCATCGTTGGGTACATGTAGAGGTCCTTTATTTCTCACTCTGTCACAACCAAACCTACTCCCTTTTGGCAGCTCTATCCTTTCCTAGGTCATCTCAAATTTCCATCAATATTTCATTACCTTATCTCAATTTGTTCATATGACTCTTGACTCAAAAGGGTTCCACAATTTGTAATTGATTGGACAAGCAGCTGTGTTGTTCATATACAACCCCATTATTGCAGTGAGGAAACTTAGAAGTATACAAGTTTAGGTGCCTGAATTTCAGAATATCATAGGTAGGTTTATATGTGAATATATTGTGTGGTATATATCTTGCTCAATTGCTCAAGTGGTTAAGGGATTTATTCTTGTATGAAGTACTAAGTTTGATTTCCTCCCCCCAATCTCAGTTGTATCGAAAAAGGTCTAAAGACAAAAACAGTTCCTTAATTAACGTCCAATCGGATCTTAAAAGCAAAGCAAGTTAATGGTTATGTGCTGTGTGGTGAGGCCAACATGTACGGATAATAATGTTGCTATGAATGGACATATGCACCTACTCCTTGCTTTGCAAATATTTCAATGGGAAACATGACAAATATCCAGGACCAAATAACCAAGGTTATCATTACTAGCGGCAGAAAATTTTCGAGTCATTTAGTCTTGTTAATAGATTCTCTAAGCAGAAAAAAAGAAAAAAGACATTAATATTTGAGGCGTAAGAATAAGATATTTGTAATATAAGTGGTCTCTGTGATGCTTTGATGTTCAATGGTCATTCTCTTTTTTCCAACACTTCGTCATTGACTCTGTAGTCAAGTACTGGAATTATTGTTCTCTCATGCAAAACTCTGCATGCCTCGATACTTATTTCTAGAGGTCACGAGTTTTCATTAATATATACACTCTCTGCACTTTTGTAATCTCGTAGTTTTTATTTTGAGTTTCGCATTTTACTCCGAACAATTGATGTCCAAAACTACCTAGAGCAGATGACATGACTGATCGAATTAATGCAGCTTTAACAAGAATTACGTACATTATTCATGCTCGACTGCCTTTGAATGACTGGTTGACAATTATTATGTCACTTTGAGGGCCATAGTGGGTATCATATTTTGCTCCATCAACTCCCTGCAAAAGGGTTCAAACAAACAGCCACATGCACTCGATGGCTGACAAGACCTCAACACATTAATTCATGCCACTTCAACCTCTGCCAAGTTCCTAGGATCGAAACTACATAAGCAAAATTATATGATTACTACTTTAGATGTTAGTCTTTGTTTTGATCAATTAAGCAAACTACTGCTTTGGAGTCAATCAAGCGACGCCAATTAAGCATTATTTTAGGTCTTAAAATGATGTAGTTTAGGCAATTACGCCCAAGAATCCCATGAGCCTGTCTAGTTAATGACAATTAACATATTATGGATTACAGTGAATTTAAAACACATGATATATGCAAAGGACCCACTAGTGTAGTGGTTTGGAGTATTTACTCCCTCATGCAAGGTCATAAATTTAAGTCATAGCATCCGTACAGTGTGTAATATATATTTTCTCCTGCTTTGACAGTAGGTAACTTATTATATCACTTTTTTATAAGTACTATTTCAAAATAGGGTGCGATTAGATGCAGTTAGCCTAATCTTTAAGTCCATGACTGGATGCTGAAAGAGCTACAAGTATTTTATAATTGATTTCATGTTTAATCAATAAGAGGATAAAAATTGATAGTTTGTGGGCTAAGAATCTTATAACTTAAACAAGGGTTAGCAGAAACTAAGTCATTATAACTTTCTATCTAGTTCTGTAATCATATACCACTAGTTCTATATTATGGTTATTATCGCTTTAGAAGGATCAAGCTCACTTTAGTTTGACATTCAACCAACTTATTATAATTGTATCTTGTTGATGTCCAAAAATGAAACCAACTTAGAAGCGATATGTGCTCGGTAGTGTGGACTCTATGACAGGTATATAATGGAAAGCAAGAAGGAGTAGAACAACAGTAAAGCTTTAGGCATCGATGCGGTAACGGTTGAAGGCTTTCCAATGCTTAAGTTAGCTTAAGATGGAGTGAGAGTAATTGGACAAAGTAAAGATTCTAGTGCCAAGTTACATGCATTGGGGCAAGAGCCATATTTATAGACAAAAGAGGTGGAACACCTTGGGTTGTAGTTTCGATGTGGGATTGTGGACATGGCCTGAGGGGTTGCCACGTGTCGTAACATGAAAGTGACACAACATGTGCCTTCGTTGAGCCAGATCGACGGGTGAGGTTGCCTAAAGCTAATCCCTGCTGATGGTTGCTGTGACTCTGTGAGTTCCAGGGATTGGGCTGGGCCATGTGGGCCTTTACGTTACAGGCTACTCATTCCACATGTCCAATTGAGAGGATTCGATAATATATGGTTTGAACATGTCTACCTTGCAAATCAACTGTTTTAAAGTCAATGCTTTTTTTTTTCCTAAACAAAATATTAATTTTACTAATTACAGTAAGTTTTTTTTTTTTTTTTTGGTTACATTGGAGTTCGAACGAGTTCAAAGTGGGGTACCATGGGGAGGTGGTGGTGGGAACCCATTGGCTAATTATAGGACATTGACACATTAACAAAATACATATCGTGACTACAAAGTGTTTTCTCAAGTTCGAATCTCCCACTCTCATTAATGTAAAAAATAAAAAATAAAATAAAATGCATACCGTGCACCGTGCATGCATAGTACTGCCTACCTACTACACAAATTTATAGAAATGTTATATTTAAGAGAGAAACTTTCATATATATATATATAATGGCTCAAATTTTGAACACAAATTTTGAACCATTAGATTTAAGCACTATTAATGGCTCAGATTAAATCTCACAACTAATTTATTATTATCTCTAAAATAATACATTATTCGAATTATTATTATTTTAATATAATAATTATGAATTGCACAGTATCCCAAATTCTACATCTCCCTTCCTCCATGCCTAGTGTTGGTAATCTCCTCCATAGCTTCGATGTGCCAAAAATCTCCATTTGCCTACTGCTAGTTATATGCAATTGACACTATATATTTTGACACGATTCATACCCAGATCGAAACAAAGAAATGCATATGAAGTTTGAGAAAATACCCAAGGGACATGGGATCGTGAGGATAAAAAAACACATAAACTTTTTCTCCACTCAGAATCAGAATGAATTTGGGGGACTTCCATGGGAGGGCAGGGTAATCATGCTCTTAGTTTCTTGAAATTTCATTGGGGATGATCACAATGAATCTCAATCAATTTCTTTTCCCCCTTTATCAGTAATCTCAATTTTATTTCAATATGTAATAAGTTAGCAACTAATTGACTAAGAGAAGCAGCAACCATGGCCCCTTTCTTTTTATTTTGGTTAACTGGAAATTCTCCATGTATATTAAAATCTAGAAATTTAGTCATATTCCCTATGCTTGATCCTTTTTCGTTTTTCTCAGCAAGGGGAAATAGAAGTTTTAATTTAGCATCACCAGGAAAAAAAAAACACAGAGATCAACCTTCCTCCACCTTACGTCAATCTTCCTTATTGGGTATTGATTTTGCTATATGGGTTGGGTTCATTGTTTCTTGTTATGGAGGAAAATGGTGTGTGGACTTTGATGTTATTTCAAAGGCAAAAAGAAGATTGAAGGGAGAAAAAATTGGAAAGTCATGAAAGAAGAAGAAGATGTCGTGAGAGAGAATGTTGATGTTTTTAGGAAGATGTGAAAACATAAATGAGGAGAGAGAAAATTGAATAGCAAAGTTAATTAAATTAAATTTTAATTAAAGAATTAGTTTGTTTAATCTCAGCCATTTATTGTAGTCTAATCTATTGATTCAAAATTTGTGTCAAAAATATGGTACTACGGATCTGCCCCTATATATATATATATCATGCAAAGAAGGCAGTATATCCATCGGATGCCCGTTTCTAGATTAAATTATATGCACCTCGAAATTAAAGGTGATTTTTATATATTACTATTCAGTAAAGAAAATAAAGACAAATTAGGTATTGTGCATCATCATCAACATCCGAAAAGTATTTGCACACACATTTCTCACATAATTTTATATATTGCTTATATATATAAATTAGGGTTCTCTTTGTTTCTCCTCTACCTAACAGCTTTTAAGATCGATCTTGAAATCAAGCAGCAGCAGCAGCCATGAGTAGAGGTGGGAGCTATGGTGGTGGACAAAGTTCATTGGGGTACTTGTTTGGCTCAGATGAGCAACAAAGCCCACCTCCGCCATCTAAGCCGATAACACCCCCTTACGGCATCGATAGCTTGGACACCGTCACTGAAAAGCCTCCAAGTATCCCTAACTCTGCTGAAAAAGAAAAGGCAGCAGTTTCCAATAACTATCACAGAGCTGAAGGCCAAAATTCTGGGAACTTCTTAACTGTAAGTTTTTCATATATTATATTAATTTACGTGCAAGATGTGTTTTATTAGGGAATTACCTGAGCTTACTTGTAATATATACCACATGATCTATATATATTTATTTCAGGATCGTCCAACAACAAAAGTTAATTCAGTTCCTGGTGGAGATTCCTCACTTGGGTACTTGTTTGGAGACAAGTGAAAAACTTCTGAATTTTTCTCACCTTCTCTACCTACATATATTTTAATGGCTAGATTATGTGGGTTTTGGACAAAACAAAAAATAAGAGGGGTTCATCAGTCCCTTAAGTGTGAGATTTGCAAGGTAGGTGCCATTTTTTTCATTTTGTTTTCTTTTTTTCTTTGGGGGGGATGGGAAGACGAGGATCGATCTATCGATCAAGAACTGGGTGTGATGATAAACTCTCAATCCTGGCATCTATGTGAGCTTCCAAATTCGTAGATACAAGATTAGGTTATAGCCTGCTATATTTGAGTATCCTAAGTTTGTCATATAAATAAATCTATTTTGAGCTTATTTTGGTGTTTAAATTTTGATATGGTTCAATTATATATAGATGTAGCTTGGCCAAAACGGATCCGTTTTGGTTTCTTTGAACTTTGAACAAAGATACCTCTCTCCGACAACTAATATTATCGAATTGGTGCTTGCTTCGCTTTTCTTTTTCTTTTTCTTTTCCCTTGTTTATCATGTAGAAACTATAATTTTCTGATTTAAAGTATATAAGGATTCTCACCCTTACCAGTACATGAGTTCATGTTTTGGGTCTGCTCTCATGATTTGGTCTCTCTGTCTTTCTGTTGTACTAATAAAAAAATTTCCCTTGTTGGTTTGAATTCTCAGAATATATCTTCACATGTGTTATTATTATTCTTTTCATTTATGGCCATGGAATTAAATAAACAACAAATTCTTTAGTTTCCATCTGAGTTAAGTTCATCATTTTTTATGATTAATGATTTTTGCGAACAACTTCATGTGTAAATTGTGGTATATGTAGCTATTTAAAATCATAGATTCATAAAACTTGAACAAACTTAGTACTTTCCCTTCTTTTTTCATCCTCGAACTTTGTTTTGTGTGTGTTCTATAATGGAAATTAAGAGTTTGTGATGGGAACCAACTTTTCCTTATGTTGTGTTTAACTGAGTAGACATAAACCAACTCCAGTTTATACAAATATCATTTTGTTGAATCTTCATCAGCATTCATGCATCATCATTCATGCATCATCAAGAGAGAGAGAGAGAGAGAATGCAAATAGTAATTATGCTTAGTTATGCTAAATTATGCTTGACTCACGCACCTCAAGCTGAATATTACCTATATGCATGCTTATTATTGGCTAGTTATCTAGCTAAGTAGCTAGCTAGCCTTGTTGGTTGCAGAGGCGGCCCATGGGGTGTGCGAGATGTGCGACCGCACAGGGCCCCCAAAATTTAGGGGCCCCAAATTTTTCCGAGTCAACGCATTCAATTAATTGAGACATGAAAATAAAAATGAAATATTAAATATCTTTTCTCCCTCCCTCATTCACATGAGAATTCACTGAGCATTGAAATTGGAAAATCAATTTATCAGCTCTATGATTTGGAAGAGTGACTAAAGAAATTTTTCTGGGAAGCTCTTTCCGAAGGTGTTCCTCCAGTGTCAGAAAATTTTGTTTCTATATGGATTTTTTTTTCCTACTTGTATATGTAGGGCCTCGACATCCATATTTGCACAGGGCCTCCAAAATCAATGGACCGGCTCTGGTTGGTTGGTATGTGGGGCTATCATTTGGAGCACTCAACAACTAGCTCCTCAAATCCTGGATCCTGGTTTTCAGTGTTTTTATATTATAATAGTACTGTTATCTGCCTGACTAGAATATACAGCTTATGAAATTACAAAAAATTATTGGACAAGATATATAAGTGACAGGTGACAAACCAAGAGAGAGATGAAGGGCCATTTTTATGGACGTTCCATTAATTCCTACAAAATCTGGTTTTATATAGATGACTTGGATGGAGTTGCAAATCTTAGGCATCTAGAGTTTTTCTAGGTCAAAATTCTCATATCTGGACGTTATTATCATGCGGATGTTATGTATTTTGTATTATCCTTTCCTGCTTGTTTATAATGACATTCACACGATAATAACATGAGAGAATAATTATATTTATGGAGTGTTGCTCAGATATCTTATAGGCTAGCCTGCATGTGTGTGTGTATATATATTTGTATATATCTAGCTGTGTAAATACTTTGGCCCAACCTTGTCGTGCTCTCAATACAGATACAGAACGTACCATGCCAGGCAATAGCACAAAATAGGCTGTGCTAGAAAAAACTAGTTCATGCCTGACATGACCTATATTTAGTTTTTATTGTCTGAATAAAAAAGGCTCTTCAACGTTCAAATGCTCACCATTGCTCAAGCCAACAGCTCTGACTATACTCTTTAGCTACATATGATTTTCTTTGCTTTTTTTTTTTTTGGTCAATATTTTTTCTTTCTATAACAAATACTATGTGTTTTATCTTGCAATCTTCCATTCATCAAACAAAGTAGCTCAATTATTGCTAACCCAGACTAGCAACTACCTTAATAACTAACATCAATTTTATACACCAAATTGTACCATGATACGAGTAAAACAACTGCAAATATTTCAAACTTGGGTAAGGAGGTCAGGCTCCACTTGTCTCGTTATGGTGGGCCAACAGGCTTATTTGGGTTAACATTTTTGGTACAAAATTGAACTTACTTGACCTTCGATATGTCAAAGTCTCTTCACAAAAAATTTGTGGGCATATGGCCAGGCTTTCTTGGGCTCAAACGGGTCGACTCGGGCTTTAGACATCCTAGTTCAAATCTAATTAACTGAATAATGGATTGGGTTGGACTAGGTTTCGCATTTCACTTTACCTCATGTTGTCAACTCCACTAAAAATGCTAACATGGCAGGGATATTTTCGTCTTTTCATCCTAGATGGATATTTTCCATCCAATATGAGAGGGTAACTTGGCAAATTGTGGAGCCCACCTCTATTCAAAGGCTAAAAAAATAGAAATATTAAGAGTATTGGTGCAAGGGGATTTAAACCATGACCACTAGAACAAGTTGCGTTTTTGTGTAATCTATGTACAACGATAGTATTTATTATACTCTTATAAGAATTTAAAAAATGTTATATTCTTCCTTTTCTAGCAGTCCACTTTCTATTTTTCTTTTTCTTTTCTTTTTCTTCTTTTAGTGTTTGGTCTTGCTTATTGTAAGCCCTTCTAATTCATACATGCTGATGCATCTCTTCTAATTCATCCAAAGCAGTGCTTTATTTGACTTACTTTGCGGTGTAAGTCTCAGATTTTCTTCCAAATATATAAAAAACCTCTTATGTGCATAAAATTAAAGCATCTAGTCTCTTGTCCTGAGCTGGAAGAGGGGTGGGGGATAGTTGGGTTGGTGTAATATGGGGTGGGATATCAGTTGGAGTTGTGTGATTTGGAGTTGTGTGGTTTGGGTTTGGTGGATGAATGTGCTAGAGGTGATTGGGTGGCTGTGGTTGGTAGTTGTGTGGTGGTGGGGTTTGTCTGAGGAGAGTGGCTGTGGGGATGGGGTGGGTTTCGTGGTCTAAGAGAGATGGGAGATGGGGATTGTTGGAGTGGGTTGATCTGGTAGGTGGGCTGAGGTGGCGGTGGGGGTGCAAGAAGGTGAAGAGGTGGCGGTGACATCGAAGTGGAGATGGCTGGTGAGGGTGGGTGTTCGGTTCATTTTTACACATGATTTTTCATGTTATTCACCCACTATTTTGAGTTAGTTCTTGACATTTTATAGCTTTTTACTTCTTTTTTGTGTTTTAATAGGTTTTACTTTGGTTTGTATGAAAATGAGCTAAAAGTGCATTATTTGATATAAATTCTGTTTTTGTTCATTTTCGTAGGTCAACTTCGTGGCCTTGGATCAGCATGTTCCGGTCCTTGGATGAGGTGATGATCTTCATAAGACTTGTTCCAATGGATGTTGACTACAACATATCCAAATTTGAGCTCCATTGGATAAGTATTGCCTATCCAACCAATCCAGCATGTTACCACAGCTCTGGAAATCCGAGTTGGCCAGTTTTCACCTCCACTTAGTGTGATCTTACTTCTACTTGTTACCATGCCTTTCGTAACAATATTTTACTTTAGTTAAGTGGAATTTTCTGAGAGTATATTTGTGAGGACAAAACTTCATCATGAGAGGAGACAAGAAAACAAAGGCAAAAGTGTGCCATGATGAAAAGGAGGAGAGAGAGGAGCATAGAGAGGAATCAATTGACTTTGGGGCAGCAGCTAGGAACGGATCATTCATTCAGTTTTTATTACAATTTGCAGAGACTTTCTAAAAGCTGGGAGCTAGAGAGCTAGAGGAGGAAGACAAAGTCATCCAAGCAAGAAGTGGAAGAGATTTCCACCATTGAAGACCTTGAGCTTCCACCTTCACAAAAGCTGTAACTTCTTTCTAGTTTTATTTCGAATTTGTGTTTGAAATGATTATGAGGAACTAAACTCCATAGCTAGGGCTTAGGTTGAAGCCCTAAACATGAATACCTTATTGTTTTGATGCTTGAGTGTATGAATTTCTAGATATTGTTGATGAATTCCAATTCACCAAATTAATCTATCCTTGATGTATGTTCTTCTTTGATTGATCACCTTTGAAAGCATGCTTCTTGAGATTGTTGGGATTATGTGTATCCTCATGTTATCCTAAGCAATAAATGGATGAAGTAAGAATCATCCATGTGAATTGGTTTCTTGAATACCTAATGTAAACACCATGCTATTAGGATTCTTGTGATGTTCATATTCTCTTTGAACTTAATGGGTTCTCCTTGTAATTGAATCGAAGTACGAACCATACCTAGGTTCGCTTATGAGGAGGGCACAAGTATTGTAGCACGAACCATGCACTTTAAATACATTAGAGAGA
The DNA here is from genome assembly GCF_002207925.1 of Prunus avium. The sequence goes on from NW_018921958.1 coordinate 298,161, forward strand.
ATCAATGCGTCTTGAGCCACTCGTACTGGTCTTGATTGCGAACATCTTCAACAACACGTTTAGAGTTCATCACTTGAGTATCCATGAACATGGGTAGAATTGTTTAGGGTGGATTCCGAAACCCTAGTGTTTGTTACATTTTAATTTCACAATTTGATAATTCATCCCTGCTATTCTCATTTAAATTCAAAGTTCATTTACTTTCATGCAATAGAAATAGGTCACTTCAAACAAATCAAAACCCCCCCCCCCCCAAATGTGTGTGTGAGTTGCGTGTTCGACACATTGTGTGTCTTGTTTACTGAATTCTGTTTATTTGCGTAACTGTTTTGGACTTTTGGTCTGCGTTGTGTTCTTCCATTTTCTGTGCTGATTCCAACCGTATAAAGAACGTGAAATTTGGATAAAAGTTTGGAAAGTTATAGGCAAAACACTGGACAGAGGTCGAAACGGAAAAAACAGAGAAAACGACTCTGCCCAAGAACGACCGGTCGCT
>NW_018921958.1:312212-453032 GCF_002207925.1 Prunus avium
GAATATGGGGGATAGTCCCCCGACGGGGATGGGGACGGGGATTCCCCGAAACCTATTAAATGGGGATGGGTTAGGGGACGGGGGTAGGGATGGAGAGCGGGGACGGGGATGGTATTGTCAGACTCGGCCCCTACCTGTCCCGTTGCCATCCCTAGTTCAGCTAGCTTAACCTTGTGCGGGTTCGTCCTCGAAAGGACGCAGAGTAGAACACCTAATTAAGATAATTTACTTATTAAAATTCACTGAAAATAAGGAAACACGTTTAAGTGTCCTACTGGCGCACATAGACCTAAAATCCCATAATACGCTTGATAAGTTGTTCGACCCGATTGTTACTCTCTTAACCTCACGTCCAAGCAAGCATAGAACCAAACGTCAAGGAAAAACTAATATATTCCCCTCTTATAATAGCTCTACTCCTTGGGATGTTTAAACATCAATTTAAAACAAAAACTTCAGTTTTGCTAAACATTTGGGTTGGAACATGTTAACTTTGAAAATTCACTAAATATTGAGTTTAAATCAAAATAATGTAAAACTCTCCATATCACAACTAGTCATAGAAACATTAAAAATGTCGATATTTGATAAAAATTAGGGTTAAGGAAGCATGTCAAAATAAAAATCAAAACAGTAATCTAGAACTTCACAAAAACACACTTTGAAAGAGATATATGTCATTGAGGCATTCTAACCAACACTTGATTTACAACTAGTATTCAAAGAGACAATATGAAGATGAGCTTCATACCTTCAAAGAATCATTTAGTTGAAATGATAGTGGCTAATTTGATCAATGGAATGATAAGTAACAAGTCATTTGAGAGAAAGTACACATCTATAACAAAAAAATTCAATATAATCAATTTACAAGTTTTGTTCATACCAATTTTCAAAGAGTTATAATGGTTGCATTTTGCTGACCTTTGGATATGTTATAAAGAGGAGAATTTGGAACTATAGTGTTTTGAGCTTTCGAAATGAGTGTTCTGGACTAAAACCGAGGGAATGAACTAGGGTCGAAGACTATAAACAAGTTCCACTCTAAACGTTCCCGAGGTGGCTATAGAAGTCCGATCAACCTAAACTTTAGATATATTATAATAGACAGCATTTCAAACAACTTTGATGAAGGAACCAAAGTCATTTGGGTACAGGAAAATCACAAAAAACATATTGAAACCGAGTGAAATCAAGAAATGGTAAACTTATTGTGATCATACCAACTTTTTGGAGTCTGTACTAGTCGGATTGAGGTGAAATTGGAGCATGTTATAGGAATCACGTAAATGAACAACTTTTATGAAGGAAGTTGTCTCATTTGAGCTTTTGATATTTGAGTTCTCTGCTGCTTCAAGGAAGTGATGAATTTTGGATTTTGAAGGGGAACAAAAGAAGAATGAGGATGAAAATATTGTGAATGAGGAAGAGAGTGATGATACAATGAATGATGAGGATAAGAATAAATTCATGATTGAAGAGTCTTAGGCTAGGTGAGTCATCAACTTAGAAGAGAGTAATGATACAATGAATGGGGAGGAAGAGAATAAATTCATGATTGAAGAATCTTAGGCTAGGTGAGTTATCAATTTAGAATAGGTGACTCATCCTTTCATTAATGGTGGATTTGAAAGCTTGAGGCAAGGGGTGAAGAATGGGAGTAGGGTGGGTTGATACCCTCCATGTTTCAGATTTTGCTTTTTTGGGCCTACAAGGGTATTTTGGTAATTATATTTATCATTGAAATATGAAAATCCACCATAATATTATACTCAAGCCATAATCATTCTCCATCATAATATTATACTATACTCAAGCCATAATCATTCTCCGCCATAATATTATTTATCATTGAAATATGAAAATCCACTTTGAAATTTTCAGGGTATTACAGTAATAGATTGTTAAAGCATTTATTTATTTATTAGAAATTAGGTTGTGTGATCAGCTTAGTTTTTTGAAAAAACAAAGATCAGTTAGTTATAGGTGGGTCAATGTGTAAGCTTTTGTTTTGAGTTTTTTTTTTAGGCTTTTCACATATAAACACTTAATATATAAACATTTTAGAGAAAAACCCTTCAAGTCCAAATACTTTAGAAAAACCTAATGTTGTAGTTTCAATTTTAAATGAAAAAATAGAAACATACTAAGAATTAATTAGAAATTGACTGGTTGCTAGCAAGGGCTTTTTTCTCAAATTGGTCTCTCTAATGGCATGTTTACTTATTAGGAATGGGTATTGAAATGATTTAAATTACTAGTTCTCCTATGTTTACTAACACATGGATATTGTAATGATTTCACTGTGAAACCCCGTATTTTGAAAATATATATATATATATATATATATTATATTTCAGGAAATTAAATATTTTGTTACATATTTAGTTTATAACTTATATATATATATATTGTCTTGTGTACTAATAAACGTTTATATCTTATTTTATTACATATATTATTCTATTATGATAAATATCTTATTCAAACGTTTATATCTTATTTTATTACATATATTATTCTATTATGATAAATATCTTATTCTACATATATATATGGATATGTATTTAATAGTCCTTGTAGTTTTGTCAAGTCATAAACCTTATTAATTGTCCTTGTACGTGTCAACTCCCTTTTATAGCCTTGCCAACTCACCTTGAAGATATTAGAATAGGATTGTAAGTTACCAACGTGTCTTCCTAGCAATTCTATTCTTATCTATTGTTAACTTGGATGGTAAGTCTTAGTAAACCGCCAAACACCATCCAATAGCAAGGGAGTCACTGCCGACATATTCCTATATATATAGGACACTTTGTGCATAGAGAATGAACCGAGAGAGAGAGAGAGAGAGAGAAGTGATGAAACTCTTGAAGCTTGGTTTGAGTGATAGTATTTGGAGATAGGTAGATGGGTTGTCTTGCCAATTTATTTAAAGGGTTCTCATTAGCGAGGTGAGTGGTTTATGTAATGTGTTCTAAAAGTTCTTATTTTGTGATAAAATATGAAAACCATGAATTATCGTGGATTTATTCTATTTACAAATATCTCTCTATTTCAAGTCAAGCATGTCTAATTTGGTGCAATCTTTCACACTATATATATATTGATTGGAATATGAAGTATGTATTATTCATGGAACATGAGAACTTCAATGTTGGAATATCCGAGGGATAGATGTACCACACGGGGACATAGGGCAGTGAAGCCAATATAGGGATCACGTGGTTGGTTACATGCTATGAAGGATAACCAAGATATGAAGGGATGATGTGATATGATCTGGATTGGTGTATCTTTTCATGATATTTTCTAGAGTGTGTAAAACGGCATTGCTTGACTGGCATATTACATAATCTACTCACTGAGCGGTGGTTGCTCATCCCTCACTCTGTTTAATTTTTCAGATGAATTAGTGGGCAAGACAATGACTAAACCAGTTGAGGCTGAATTAGATGAGAGTGATAGAGCTTTATTTATTAATTGTAAAGTTGTAAGATTTTGGGAACTATTTTTATAACATAAGTTTATTTTAAACTTTTCTTTGTATTTCTTTGTATTTTATTTTATTTTACTCACGCACCGGGCGCGGGATTTCCACCTACCCCCGGGTCCGGGGCGTGACATTCACTTCCTAACTTCCCCCGCGTTTACTAATACATAAGGAATAAAAAAAATTAGGGGAAGTAGTTGATGCGTTTCCAATACCTTGATCAAGGAAGGAATCATAAATTTTTCAGTGTGTGGGCTAGCTAAATGTTGTAGCTTAACAAGAAGAATTAAATCTTACCTTTGTAGTTTGATTTCATTAAAATGTATTCGCATCAACTGAATAAGCTTCACAAATACAAAGTAAAAAAATATAAATAATTAAGTTCCACATATATATATATATATATATATATATATGACCAATTGTTGAGAAGATGTTTGCTTAAATGTCTAGCTCAGGTTGTTAACAAGCTGTCAAGATTTGTGCACTAGTCTTATGCAACTGCATTTTGGCTATGTCAAAATATTCTCTGTTTCTTTACTTCAACATTAAATAATACTAATAATAATAACATATCATGATTAGGTCATTCTATATGTAATTGGTTTATTCATTTTAACATGAATCCAACAGATTTGTCTCATATATTTTTGCATATATGGATGGTGATCTTCTCAGTCCCCATGATGTGGTTATCAATGGGGAATTCCCGCTTTTGTAAATTTGGGTCCCACTTCATACTTTTACGTGTTATGTTCAACAAAGAGGATACATGTAGAGCTCCTTTGTTTCTCACTCTACCACAACTAGCCCACTCCCTTTTTCCAGTTGTATCCTTTCCTAGGTCATCTCAAATTGACATCAACATTTCATTACCTTATCTTAATTTGTTCATATGACTCATGACTCAAAAAGGTTCCACAATTTATATTCATTTTTTATTGGTCAAGCGGCTGTATTGTTCATATCCAACCCAACCCCATTATTGCAGCGAGGAAACTTAAAAGTATACAAGTTTAGGTGCCTATATATCAGAATATCATAGGTAGGTTTATATGTGAATATATTGTTTGCTATATATCTTGCTTAATGCTTAAGGTCTGAAGGCAAAAACAATAGAATTGTAGCTCAAGTGGTTAAAAGTATTATCCATGTATTTGAGGTTCGAAATTCGATTCCTCCTCCTTAATATCGCTTGTATCAAAAAGAGTCTAAAGGCATAAACAATTCCTTAATTAACGTCCAATCATCGGATCTTGAAAGCAAAGCAAGTTAATGGCTGTTATGTGCTGTGTGGTGAGGCCAACATGTACAGATAATAATGTTGCTGTGAATGGACATATGCACCTACAGCTTGCTTTGCACTAGTTGGCAAATGTTTCAATGGGAAACATGATAAATATCCTGGACCAAATAACCAAGGTCATTACTCTAGCTAGTGGCAGAAAATTTTCGAGTCATTTAGTCTTGTTAATAGATTCTCTAAGCAGAAAAAATGAAAAAGACATTAATATTTGAGGTGTAAGAATAAGATTTTTGTAATATATGAAATCCTTGTGATGCTTTGATGTTCAATGGTCATTCTCTTTTTCGTCATTAACTCAACAGTCAAGTACTGGAATTATTGTTCTCTCATGCAAATTACTAAAGAGAGTAACAAAAGACACTAAGGGCTATCAATCCTTTTTGCATTATTTGGGGACTGAAAACAGTGCCTAACATATAGTAGTAGGCACTGTCTTATAATAGTATCTTTTATATGGGTCCTCTAATGTTAATATGGTACGGAATGTGAATCTCCTTGACTTATTTTCCCAATATATACACTCTCTGCACTTTTGTAATCTCATAGGTTTCATCTTGAGTTTTGCATTTCACTCAGAACGATTGATGTCCAAAACTAAGCTAGAACTGATGACATGACTGATCGAATTATAATGCAGCTTTAACAGGAATATATATATATATATATATATATATATACTCTATCCAAGTCGACTGAATTTGAATGAGTGGTTGAATTATTATGTCACTTTGAGGGCCATAGGGGGTATCATATTTTGCCCCATCAACTCCCTGCAACAGGGTTCAAACAAACAGCCATGCACTCAATGGCTGACAAGACCTCATCACATTAATTCGTGACCACTTCTCTCTGCCAACTTTTTAGGATCAAAACTAAGCAAAATTGTATATATAATTACTACTTTAGATGTTAGTTTTTGTTATTGATCAGTTTGTTGGAAGTCAAAAAAACATGGTATTGTCCAAGGAGCGAATTTATCATGGGCTAGCTAAAGTTATTAAATGATCAATTTTTTTTACTTACAATTTCTGTGGGTTTTATATAAATAAAAGTATACATTAGTATAAACCGCGCTAGTTATAAACACAAGAAAAACAAAAGGAATTAGAGCCATATTATTCACGAAAGGAAGAATTTTATTTAGAAAAATGATTCTCTTTTTAAGCAAATCAATGAAAAAAATAAATTTGGAGAGTTAAAGCTAAGGACTTTACCCTTATTGTGGGTTATTGGTGTTGGGACAATCTTTGACACCATATATAAATGTGAAAAACCTCTGACTATGCATATTGGTGTTGCCAATGTCTGAAATTGTGTATTTTTATTTATTTTTAGGTTAAGATACTAGTTTATATAGGTTTTTTTTTTTGCCAAAAAAAATAGCATGCTATAGCCCACCGGAGCCCACATCGTGGTTCCGCCCATGGTATTGTCTTCAAAGAGAGCTCAAAATGCCACAAATATACTGCTTAAGAGCTCATTTTAATATATTTAAAAAACCCACCAGCTCAATCTGTTTTTCTTTAAAAAAATAGTATCTGAATGAACTGATTTTTCCTTTTTTTTTTTTAATAGAAAAAAGCGAAAACATTTTATCGAGTAAAATATGGGTAAACTAGTACAAAAACCAGGCTATGTTCTGTAAGCTAGAAATACAACTCATCTATAGGTCCAATAAAAGACAGTAGGCCAATCAAGCTATTACTCTATATCTATGCCCGCTTTTTTTCAATTCTAATGTTCCATATATACCTTTATAAATGCTGTTAGACTCATCCATGCATTACCTTATTGATTTAACCCCAATTAAGCATTACTTTAGCTCTTAAAACGATGTGGTTTAGAAAATTTGGCCCAAGAATCACATGAGCTTGTCGAGTTAATGACAATTAATTATATAATTGGAACACATCACATTTTTTCTCCTGCCATGAGGTGACTTATTATGTCACTTTTGTACTATTTACAAATAAGCCGTGATTAGATTGAGAGAGTTTTATAATTGATTTTATGTTTAACTTGTTGAGTGCTTAATTCTCAATACAAATCAAAAGAGAGGAGAAAAAGTGGATAGTATGTGAGCTAAGAATCTAATAACGTTAACTTAAACAAGGTTTATTAGATACTAAGTCATCAACTTTCTATCTAGTTATGTAATCATGTACCACTATTCCCAAATTATGGTTAATATCGCTTTAAAAGGCTAATCAAGCCTACTTTAGTTTGACATTCAACCAACTTATAATTGTGTCTACCTTGCAAAGCAACTGTTATTGAGTTCCAAAATGTTAATTTTACTAATTATAGGGAGTTTACAGATTAACAAAATGCATATTGTACACTAACTACCACTAAGTCTAATGGTATTTCAATGTTGAAAGATAGGTCCCACTAAAATGCACAAGTTTATATAAATATTATCACTATCGTACATAACAACATATAAGATCTTATGTTGTCATACTGTGAATCTGTACTGATGAAGTTGAGTGTTAATTGAAATGCACGATTGTAGAAGTTCATTTCAAGTATGACTACATGGAGTAAATTCTTATGAAGTTAAGGGTGGTGGAGCTAGTTGACAATTCTAATGATTAAGTTTTTTTGTGGGTGATTTACATATTAACAAAACTTGCCAAAGCTTTCATAAAGTAACACTTCAAGGGAGTTCACTGGAAATTCTTAAAATATGATCCTTCTACCTAAACATATGATTTATAAAACTACTAAGAACAAAGACTTAAGTTTCCAACGAATGTGCAAAAGAATGAGAGAAACTTCCCTACTTTCGGAGAGATATATAATATAAAGAGAAAGGGGTATTCATCATGCAAAACGATTGTATTTACATGGAGACATACATATATGTTAGACAATGGCATACATACATCATGAAACAAAGGAAGTCAATCCATCGGATGCCCCTTTAAAAGATCTTGCTTGAATTATTATGAACCTTGCAATTAAAGTTTATATATATTACTATTCAGTAAAGAAAATAATGACAAATTAGGTATCGTGCAGAGACATATTCCTCACATAATTGTATAAATATTTGCTTATATTTATTAGGGTTCTCTTTCTTCCTCCTTTAACCTAAAACTCTTTTGACAAGCTATAAGCAGCAGCTATGAGTAGAGGTGGGAGCTATGGTGGTGGACAAAGTTCATTGGGGTACTTGTTTGGCTCAGATGAGCAACAAAGCCCACCTCCGCCACCTAAGCCTATAACACCGCCTTACGGCATCGACAGCTTGGACACCGTCACTGAAAAGCCTCCAGGTACCCCTAACTCTGCTAAAAAAGAAAAGGCAGCCGTTTCCAATAACTATCACAGAGCTGAAGGCCAAAATTCTGGGAACTTCTTAACTGTAAGTTTATATATATATCTTTGTTAATTTATGTACACATATGATGTATTTTATTTGGGAATTTAATTATATTTCTGCACCTGATCTTGCTTCTAATATATATTTCAGGATCGTCCAACAACAAAAGTTAAATCAGTTCCTGGTGGAGATTCCTCACTTGGGTACTTGTTTGGAGATAAGTGAAGCACTTCTTAATTTCTCCCACCTTCTATATATATATATATATATATATTGCAATGGTTAGATTATGTGTGTTTTGGCAAAAAATAAAAAAATAAAAAAAATTTGTGTGTAATAAGAGGGGTTTATCAGTCCCCTTAAGAGTGAGATTTGCAAGGTACGTACTTTTTCTTTTCTTTTCTTTTCTTTTCTTTTTTTTTTTTGGGGGGAATGGGAAGACGAGGATTGATCGATCAATACTCGATAAATTCATAGATACATAACCATATATATGTAAGTTTGTGGATTGGCTTTGATGCAAAATTAGGTTATGGCCTATATTTGGGTATCCTAAGTTTGTCATTTATAAATAATATATTTTGAGGTTCTTTTGGTGTTTGAATTTTGATATGGTTCAATCATATGTAGAATTTTTTATCAAGTGTTTGGTCAAATTTGGAAGCGCTAAAGTGACACTTTCCGTTTTGGTTTCTTTGAATTTGTTTAGAATTGTTTACCTCTTTCCGAACACTAATTAATATTATCGAATTGGTGCTTCTCTTTTCTTTTCCTTTCCTTTCCTTTCCTTTCCTTTCCTTTCTGTAACTATAATTTTCTGGTTTAAATAATATATTGCTCTCCTTCAAGGTCTAAAATATCGGTGGTATTGAAAGTATCAGAAGTCCAAAAATACGGAAATATTGATGGAAATATCGGGATATTATCGGTATCGGTAAAAATTGAATAAAACCTACGGAAATTGTAAGAAAAAATTGGAATTTTTTATTGAAACTTTGCAGGATGTTTATTTAGTCAATTATCTATTAGTTTATCACAAAAAATTGGAAGGAAATGCATTGCATGATGGATTTAACTGATTTAAGTTGATTATATAGCGAGCTGGCAAACACTATAAGTGTAGAAAATATATAGTAATTAATGAAAGAAGATTAAACACACCATAATCATTTATCTACAATATTTTACACTTTATACATTGCATGGTAAGATACATGAGTGACTTAGTACCACATAGAGTTCCTATGAGGTTCACAAAAACATAAGTGATATGGTGGTTAAGGTGTTGAAGGAGTAAAATGTTTTTCACAAAATCCATGTATATAAATATTTTTGGGTTTCGTATCGGGATATTATCGATAGTATCGCGATATATTGCCCAAATCATTCATAAAATTTTTGAAATTATCGTCTCCGATATTATCGGGATAATATCGATAAAAATATCGATATATTGACGATAACACCATGGTTTGTTGCGAAAATATCGGCCCCCCAAAAATCAGATATTATCGGGATAATATCGCCGATACTATCGACATTTACCTTGCTCTCCTTCATGGATTCTCATTACCAATAGACATGCAGTTCATGCTTTGGGTCTACTTTCATGATTTATAGAGAAACTCTCATGTAACAAGGATAGTACTTTTTGCTATTTCCAGCCAATAATGCAATGACACGTAAGATAATTTTTTCATGTATCATTGTGTTATTGGAGGGGATAGCAAAACAGTGCTATCCCTGTTATAGATAAGTTTTTTTGCATGATTTGGTCTCTCTGTCTTTCAGTTGTACTTTAATAAACTAAGAATGGGAGTTTGCCCTTGTGGGTCTAAAATTCTTATCATAATATATCCTTGCATGTGTTTCTTATATTATTTTTTCACTTTATTGCCATGGAACTAAATAAACAATAAATCAAAACATTCTATTTGAGTGATTCATGTGATGTATAGAATTGTGTTTTTTTTTTCCCATCCGAGTTAAGAATTTCATCCATTTTTATGATTACAAGGATTTTACAAACGACTTCATGCTAATCATGTGATGTATAGAATTGTGTTTTTGTTATCCATCATGGATTCATAAAACTTGAACAAACTTTGTAATTTTCCTTCTGTTTTCTTCCTCGAAAATCTTTTTTTGTTACCGGAAAGAATTTGTGAAGGGAACTGAGGTTTCCTTATCTTTTGTTCATTGAGTGGAATTAGACATAAACCAACTCCAGTTTATAGAAATGTCATTTTGTTGGATCATCATCCTCATTCATGCATCAGCAATATGGTTGTTGTTTCTTACTCTATCTACTTCTCACCCCTACATATATACACAATTGATGAAGAACATGCTATGAACAAGGTTCAAAAAAGTGTACAAATTATCCATAATTTTCCAAATTTCAATCATAATTATGCTTAATTAAGTTGCCAAATGCCAATCATCAATACTCACACACATCAAGGTGTATATATTACCTAAATGCTTAACTAATAATAACTGGATACTTGGCTGTTAAAATTTCTAAACTGAGCATATCTAGTTAAGCTTTGTGGGGCTATATCATTTGGAGCACTCAACAACTAGCCCCTAAAATCCTGGATCCTTTCTGCTATCTGCCTGGCTAGGTCAAGAACATGCAGACAGCTGATGAAATAATAATGTAGGGGACAAGAAGATATATATTTGACAGGTGACGAGCCAAGAGAGATGCAGGGTCATCTGGTACCACTACTTTTACTGCCTACACAGATTTTTATAGGCATTCCATTATTAATACCTGTAAATTTTGATTTTATAGTTAAAATAGAATGAAAATGACTCTGATGCATTTGCAAATCTTAGGGCCCGTTTGATAATTTCAATTTTAGTTTTCATTTTTTATTTTTTGCGCCAAGGAAAATGAGAGTGAGAATGGAAGTGAGGATGAGATTAAGAGAGATGAAGAGAGGGAGGATGAGAGGGAGGAGTAACAAAAGTGAAAACAATTTGAAATAGATTTCAATTTTTAGTTTTTGTTTTCACTTTTGTTACTCATTCCTCCCATCCTCTCTTCTCATCTTCCCTCTCAATCTCATCTCCACTCTCATTCTCACTTCCATTCCCCCTTTTTTTCTTCTATACTCTAGCACAAAAAATAAAAACTTAAAACTAAAATTAAAATGGTTATCAAACGGGCCCTTAAATATCTTTGAGTTTTTCTAGGTCAAAAAACATATATTCAACCAGCTCTCAAGCTGTTATTGCATGTAGCTAGTGTGTGTCTTCAAGAATTCACCAATTAACAAGTTTAATTAGTTTAACATTGTTTTTGTTGCATGCTCATATAACTTATAGCCATGCCAGGCACTGCGCACAGATGATAGGTTGTGCTAGAAAACCAGGTCATGCCTGACATGACCTATTTGGTTTTGTTTCTTTTTTCTCAATATTTTTTTATTTCAACTTTCTATTTAACAAATTAATATTGTGTGTTTTTATCTTGCAATTCCTCAAACAAAACAGCTCAACTATTACTAACCTTACTAGCCACCACCTTAATAACTAAGATCAAATTTATACTAAATTGTAACAAATTTATCACAACTGCAAATATTACAAACTTGGGTAAGGAGGTCATCAGCCTTGCAATTTTTCCACTTGTCTCGTCATGCGGAAAAAGGCCACAAGTGGGCCAACTACAGGCTTATTTGGGTTGTCCAAAACTGAGCTTACTTGACCTTGGATTTTTCAAAGTCTCTTCACAAATTAAGCCCAATCTTCAGTTTCTTCTCACATTTTTGGTCCATGAGAGTGGAAAAACGACAAGTAGGACCACCCAGCCCACAAAAACTTGAAAATTTTCAGCTTAATTTTTACGTGTTATAATATAAGTGAATGACTGTAGATACACTTTTCATAACATGAAGTGAGTGATAATATTGCGTGATTGTGTGACAATTACACAAAAAATTAAGTACGCAAAAGACCATATGCATGTTTATTAAACAATTTATCTTCTTTAGAGCACTTCCAGTGGGAGGCCCTAGCTCGGGTAAGAGGCCCCCAGGCCCCCATTTGTGTTTCCAGGGCAAGAGCTGGGCTCCACCAACCTGGGCAAGCTAAGCTCGAAGGCAAGACTTGTTTGGGCTATTGCCTAGGTAAGTTGACCTAATGCTGACGTCTTTGTGACATCAGCAGTCAATTTAAATAACAAAAAAATTGAAGGAAAAAGGGAAAAAAAGACCAGAATTTTAAGAATTTGTTTTAAATAAATACCTAGCCATATTCTTCACTTCCCACACCAAAACTCTATACAAATTCCTCTCCTCATATCTCATGTGAAAAGTAATTGCCATTGGGTTACCATTGCAATAGGTGGAAAATCAACAAAAAAAATTGAAAGAGCAGACACTATTCATGTGAATAGTAACAATCATTGCCTCCCCTTACATTTTGTCATAGCTAATGGATGAAAATACTCTTATGTTTAACATAAATATACATAAACATTAGTTTTCTGATCATAAAACAAGATTCTGAATTGCAATAAAAAGTTTAGGAACAGAGAAAAGTGGGTGGTGCATATGTAGATTGTGATAACATCAAAGAAAGAGGGCTTGGTTTGCTTCCCTCTTTCCCTCCACTAATTAAGCAATGCCCGTGAAGAGCCGTCCACATTGCTCAAAGTCACGGGTGGATAAATGACAAGGTATTGTGAAACTGTGGACCCCCAATCAACACCACACATCATAATAAGCCAAAATCAACTTCTTTTCTTTATGCTCTAAAGCCATAGTGGGTGTCATATTACATACCAACAAAGCAACCACCGCAGATGACCTCACCTTTGCCATTTTATTGTGGAATACCAAATTTTCTCAGATTCGATTGTTCAAATGACCATTCCTTCACAAGAAATTAGAAGATATCAATCTATAATCAGTGGCGCATTGTCAATCAATGTATTTTAGTAACGTTACGAACACCAACTTGTATATCAACTTTTTGTTACCAACTAATGTGGCATATGAAGACTCCCTACTGTTTTAGGGTTCTCTCCAATGTCACAAGGTGAGGGCAGCACTGACTTCCTAGTGTTTCAAGATTGTCGCCAATCTAAGGGCTACAAAATAACAAGGTAGATAAACATACTTTCTCTAGAGGGAGAGAGAAGAGGATGAAATTCTTCACACAAATAACAAAGGAAAAAGTGGGGATGCTTTCTATAGTGCGCACTGGGCATTCTTTGTGTTAGTGCTTTTTCCACATTGACACCATCATTAGACTACATACATGTCTTCCAGTTTTGGAAGTTTTATGGAAAACGTTCTTCCACTTCTTTCTATATTGAAACTGACCATGTGAACACCAAACAATGATGCCCTCAAATTTCTTATTGAATCACATCACATGTCTTTTAATCTGATGCAGCAAAATCCAAAACTTGCTTGTTACATCTTTTAATTGTGATTAATTTGTCAATCAAATCATGGTTATTACAATAAATTATGACCACACTTAAGTAACATATGCATAAAAGGCTTTGGTTAAGGCACAGCTAAGAGCAAGTCCAGCAGCACGGTTTTTGCGGGGGGTGGGGGTTTGGGCCAAAAATACGTTCGAGCAACAAAGGCTGGCCCGGGCAGGAGGTGGGGGCCACGAGATTGGGCTGGCTAGAGGGGGAGTTCAGCCTGAGTTCAAGCTCGGGTTTGCTGACGTCAGCAACAAATTTTTTATTTATTTTTAAATCTATACGAAAAATACAAAAAATTTCGGATTTAAAAAAAAATAAATACTTAGTCATATTTTTCATTTCCCACACCAAAACTCTATACAAATTTATCTCCTCATATCTCATGTGAATAGTTGTAGCCATGGCAATTAGTGGAAACACTACAAACTTTGCAAGGGCAGCCACTATTCACATGAATAGTAGCTGCCTTAGCCCCCCTTGCCATGGCGAAGGGCAAACTGTTGAAAGTGCTCTAAGGGAGTTGTCTTTAAGTTTTAAAAAAATAAAAATAAAAATAAAATATTAAACATTCTCAAAGAATGATACTTTGACAAAGATACAAGCTTTGGGGTGAAAAGGGTAAACTAACTTTATCTTCTCCACCCATTTTGTTCTGCATTCAAACAAGTCTCAGAAAGAAAAAGTACACAAACTGCAACTTCTATCTATCTATATATATATATACACTTCATTTTGCAACAAACCAAAAGACAAGGTTTGAGCAACTGCCATTGTTTTGTATAATGAAGTTGTGGAAGGTTCCCCTGACATCTCAGGTAAGCTCTCTCTTCCATTAATCTTCCTCTCCTCTCAACTCTACAAACTGTTTTTGATGCACCCATAAAAGCATTGCTCTTTGGAAGTTTTGTTACATGAACTTTTCTCTCTTCTTTTTCTTGTTGAATTTACCCTATTGGGTCTGCCTGCTTTCATCCAGAAACCAAAAAAAAATGCAGGCAATAATTACAGAAATCCCATCAGAAACTCTGTTTTTTGTTTTTTGTTTTTCTATGTTGCAGTTATCTGAGATGGTGATGGCAATAGTTGTTGTGGTTTTATTGGCCACAACAAAAGGAGTTAAAAGCCGCAAGGCCCGGGAAGATTTAGACTACTTTGAGTACTGCGCCATGAGTTGCAGAGCCCACAGTGCTTCCTTGGCAGAGTTTGGAGGAGTTGGTGATGGAAGCACATCAAACACCAAGGCTTTTCAGGCTGCCATCAATCATCTCAGTCAGTATCAATCTGATGGTGGGGCACAGCTCTTTGTTCCTCCTGGTAAATGGTTAACTGGCAGCTTCAACCTCACCAGCCATTTCACCCTCTATCTCCATAAAGATGCAGTTCTTCTTGCTTCTCAGGTTAGAGAATTTTTATGAACAATCTCTCTAACACAAATGGATAGTTGTTTACATTTGGGTCTTGTAAATGAAACTAAATCCAAAAGGGTGGAAGTAAAATGCATTCTTGTTGTGATCAGAATCATTTTTATTTGAAGGAAGAATTGAAAAAAGAAAAAAAAAAAGGGAGCAAATCCGTGACAGCATGCAGGACAGATGTGCAGAGAGAGTCAAATCCAAAAATAACCTTCCAACCACATGTTATTTTTCAAAATAAAGTGGTTGTTGTAAGATTTTTTAGGTCATCATTTTTGTGTAACATATGTTCTAGGTGTTCTGGTGCATCTAGTGTGCATGACGATGAACATGTTTTGAACTTTTTTTGGTTATTTTTCTTGTATTTTCACAATATTTCTAGGAGGAGAGTGAATGGCCGGTGATCGAACCACTTCCATCGTACGGTCGAGGGAGGGACACGGACGGTGGGAGATTCATCAGTCTGATATTTGGAACCAATCTCACTGATGTTGTAATAACAGGTAATTAACAAGCATGTAATGTGATTAAGTTATGCGATTGAAGTTGTTGTAGAGTTCTTTACCAAAAAAAGTAGGTGTAGAGTTGCTTACACTAGGTACATGTTGATATTAGGGGACAATGGCACCATTGACGGTCAAGGTGAATTATGGTGGCAAAAATTCAAGAAGGGAGAGTTAAAGTACACCCGACCGTACCTGATCGAAATCATGTATTCTGAAAATATCCAAATTTCCAATCTCACTTTGATTAATTCTCCATCATGGAACGTCCATCCTGTTTACAGCAGGTTCCTTTCTCCATCTCAGCCTTTTTTTCTTCTCTCTTATGTCAGTAAAAGAAGTAAAAAGCATCAAATTTGCTGCGGTAGCATGTATGAAACAAATTGTGTAACTCATAAAGTTTAACCTTTTTGAATTCTAAGATTTGTTGTAATAAAATGCAGCAATGTTCTTGTCCAAGGCATTACAATTCTTGCACCAGTGACATCTCCAAACACAGATGGGATCAACCCAGGTAAGCATAATGTGTTTCATATACACTAGTTTCTTGTTTATCTGCACAAAATTTAAGGCACACTTTGCTGTCAAAATAGTAGAAGTGCTTTTGAATTGCTAATATAAAACTATTTGCTGTCAAAAATAGTAGAAATGCTTTTGAATTGCTAATATAAAACTATGTTTTCAAAAGTTACGATTGCCAACTGCTAATTTTTACTCTACTATAGTTTTTCCATAATTATCATGCATATAATAAAGTTGATTTTGGTTTATCTTGTGTAGATTCTTGCACAAATACCAAAATTGAAGACTGCTACATTGTCTCTGGGGATGATTGTATAGCAGTAAAGAGTGGTTGGGATCAGTATGGTATTGCTTTTGGGATGCCAACTAAGCAGCTTGTGATCAGACGGCTCACATGCATTTCTCCATTCAGTGCTGTGATTGCACTTGGGAGTGAGATGTCTGGTGGGATCCAAGATGTGAGGGCAGAGGACATTCTGGCCATTGATTCAGAATCAGGAGTTAGGATCAAAACTGCTGTGGGAAGAGGAGGCTTTGTGAAAGACATATATGTGAGAGGAATGACTATGAAAACCATGAAATGGGCATTTTGGATGACAGGAAACTATGGATCACATGCAGACAATGGCTATGATCCTAATGCTCTTCCTGTGATCCAGAATATAAATTATCATGACATGGTTGCTGAGAATGTAACAATGGCAGCTAAGCTGGAGGGAATACCTGGTGATCCGTTTACTGGAATTTGCATATCGAACGTTACGATTACACTGGCAAAGAAGGCAAAGAAATTGCCATGGAATTGCACTGATGTTGCTGGGATTTCAAGTAGTGTGGTTCCGCAGGCATGTGGGCTTCTGGCAGACCAGGGGCCAATTAAGGTTGCAGCATGTAATTTTCCAGAAGAGAGCCTGCCAATTGATAATGTTCAAGTTCAGGTGTGCTCTTACAGGAGGAAGCACTGGTGATAGATTGAAACTTGTTTAGGAATTTGTTTCCGATGAACAATGATTGATTATATTACAAAGTTTTATTTAAAACAATCGAGAAAAAAAATTTTAAGTTAAATCTGACTGCTTGATGTATGAGACGTGGCATATTTTTAGGTTCCTAACCACAAAATGATTTATTGAAAAGAACAGATGGAACATTTCTAGCCAAAAATACGACAATGGATTATATATCATACCTCAATTTCCAGAGAGACTCTGTCAATCTACACCCTCATGGTGAGACGATTGTTTTCTTATGCAGAAACAAGTTCTCAAAACAGGGAGCAACAAAAACATCATCATGATAAACAAAATAATAAAACGAGACGTGGCATATTTTTAGGTTCCTAACCACAAAATGATTTATTGAAAAGAACAGATGAAACATTTCTAGCCAAAAATACGACAATGGATTATATATCATACCTCAATTTCCAGAGAGACTCTGTCAATCTACACCCTCATGGTGAGACGATTGTTTTCTTATGCAGAAACAAGTTCTCAAAACAGGGAGCAACAAAAACATCATCATGATAAACAAAATAATAAAACCAGATTAGAAGCAAACGATGATCTAAAATGTGCAAGATTTAAAAAAATAGAAACAAGAAAACAGCTCTTCAAATCTATTGATTTTATATGATCGGTGAAAAGAAAAATTCCATAACCAAGTCAGTACAACATCTAGAATTTTTGTGCCAAGCTCTAAATCATTTTCCCCAACCTCACTTCAATATTGCTTTGAAGCCTTAACAAATAACAACCATTCGCACATCAGTTACAGGGGAGTGGTGATTGATGACACATTTGTTACAAGGGGGGAAGTTCTTCATAATACATATATATCTACAGCCCAAACAAACGCATTTTCCTTTAGTGGGTTGGATCTGGATTGAACTTCACTGTTTCTCTCCAGATGAGCTCTTTGATGTGCTCTTCAGTGCACGATGGTTGCTCAAAATCAAAATGGAAGGGCCTGGCACAGACGGGCTCATCATTGTTATCATGAAGGGACGACAAGTATGGGTGACAAAGTGCCTCGTCAACTGCAAACAGATTAAAAACAGAAATCAGGAAAAATGGACTCATAATATGATCCTCTACTTTGAAATGAAACTCTTGAAAATTTGGACCCATTTCTCATACCACTAATGCGTCTATGGGGATCAAACACGAGCATTTTCTCTAGCAAATCCACAGCCCCAGGAGACATATTAGGGAATCTAGCAGCAAATTGTTGCCTCCGGAATTGTGGAAGCTGTTTTACATATCTTCGGGTATTATCGCTTCGAAGAAACCCAAGGCTAGCATCATCAGGTGAACCTATTAACTTTAAACAAAAGGAACAATAACACATTATGTTCCATGTACATCTTACAAGAATGAACATATAAAGGACTTTCGAATAAAGAATAAATAAGGATACGATATAAAAATGGTAAATTATTATAGTACAGGTGGCTAATTACGAAGGGCCCAGCACCATGTGAGATGATATGAACCAAAAGCATGTCACGACTATATTAGTACTATCAGTTTGACAATTTACATGATAATCTTTAGAACATATTGACAACCAATCTTTTACCATGATATCTTAGCACAAATTAACAGCCTATTGACATTAGAACTCAGGGAGGAACATACAAAGCTAGCATTTCCTGAAGGCTACAATAGCTGACCTAGTTGTCAGACAATTATTAATGACGAAGATACCCCAGGAATCAGAAGAAACTCGGGTGTTTTGCACTACGGTGGTACCTGTGTGTGCCCATTATGAAATATGTCAACTGAACTTGGTCTAGGCACTTTCTCTACCCAGCCACCTAGGTGATCAGGTGTGAATCCTTGCTCAAATGTTATGATTGGAAAGGTATTCTCCAGAGAGTGGGAAATTTAGGAGAGAGAAAGGGGTTGGAGACTGGAGGCAACTATCAAAACAGGTTGGCCATCCAGTTAATTTAACAAATGTCAACCATACATCAAATGAAAAACTAAAAGCATGCTTAATTAAATTTCAAGTTCATTTTGAAGTTCCAAAAGTAGTACCTCTGTGATAAGCCTTAGCTGATGGACATAATCTTTCCCAGGAAACAAAGGTTCTCTGGTCATGATTTCGCCAAGTATGCAACCAACAGACCAGATATCAATTGCAGCAGTGTACTCTGAACAATTAAGTAGCAACTCTGGTGCTCGATACCAACGAGTGACAACATACTCAGTCATGAAATCTGTCTCAGTTGTTGTTCTTGCTAGTCCAAAATCTCCGATTTTAAGGTCGCAGTTAGCATTAAGAAACAAATTACTTGGCTTCAGATCACGGTGCAAGACATGGGCTGAATGCACATATTTTAGTCCTCGTAACAGCTGATACAGAAAGTACTGCATAGGATACACAAAATATCAATTTCATGTATGACTTTAAACCCAAGCAAAGTAATGAAACCTGGTTGCAATATTATGAATTCTAAACAATATCCGAAACAAAGGGTCGCAATTTGATATTTCTTTATGAAAAAGCTGAGAAAAAACTTACAATAACAAAAATATTTAATAACACTTCAATTAATTTGTTTTGAACGACTTTTTTTTTCCTTTAAGATTAACAATAATCACAAATATTTAGTTTTACATGAATTCTCTTCAAGTTCAAGGTATTTGTATATAAGGTTCCATCTACCTCGTTTATTAAAAAATAAAAGTTCATATTCATCAAACTTACGAAACATGCCACTTAAAAACCTATAAGAACAGAGAAAAAAAAAAGTAATAGATTATATTATTAAGATTCCCTATGTAATCAAAGTATGCAAAAAGAAAAAAAGCAAAGAACCACAGTACATTGATAATTTGAACTATATAATCACAATGACAAGGTAAGAAGCCCCAGTGATAATATTGGTGCCAAACCTGACAATGATCATCTGTTAGTGGTTGGTCAGACCGAATGATCTGATGAAGATCGGTATCCATTAGTTCATAAACAATGTATACGTCATTGAAGGTCTCTTTTTTTGGTGGTCGTACAATGTCCTTGATGGAAATAACCTGTGAAGGGAATTAATGAGCTGTAATTCTGAAGAGACCCAAATAGAAAGAGTAATATATGCAGTACAACAGAAGGCCAAACCAGGTCTGGAATAGATAGTCATTAAAGAAAAACAAAACTATTTGCCATAAATGACTGATGGTGGGGTGCTGGTAGGAGACTTGGCATAGACTGCCCACCCCTTCTACAAGCTAACAGGAGAAAAGGCAGAAAATAACAGAATGCTGAAGAATAGTTTTCAGAGAAAACCCAGAGAGACAACAAAAAGATGCTAAACCCATCATACATTGAAGATGCAGTAATGTATCCTGCAGAATCATTAACGACGTACCAATATCAGCTGTCCTGTCTTAGGCTTGCTTTCAAGTTTCATCCAAAGAAAAAGACTTGCTTTCATGTTTTGTTATATTACTCTTGGATATAAAACTTACATTTTCATGGTCCATGTGGCGAAGAAGCTTGATTTCTCTTAAGGTCCTTTTGGCATCTATTATATTGTCAAATGCATTACCAATCTTCTTAATTGCAACTTCCTCATGTGTGTCTGCATTGACAGCCGCACTGAAAAGAAAGAAATTGTGTTATCCACCACACTGTATCCCAAAATCATACTTGTCAAGAAAAAGAACCATAAGGAAACGCTTTCCTCAGTATTACAAGCAGTCTTCTAGGCTAATCTGCTCTTCACAACACATGATGAGCAGAAGCAAGGCATGAAACCACGCATACAAACTTCATGAACAGCAAAGAAACAATTGCAAAGAATAGATGCCTAATCCAAAAGGAGTGGCTAATAAGCATCAGCTATATTAAAGAAACCAGCTCTGCTGTATGTTAGCATTTGTAACCAAACTCATATAAAAACAACACACACACAGAAAACAAAATAACAATATAATAAATTATTGAACCTGTTATGTACAATAAAATGCCCCTCCATTGAGATATCAAATGATTTCAACAACAAAGTACGAATTATATACAGAGTTCCTTCTTCCTCTATTTTGGGCATGTTTTCTGCAATATAATCTTGAATATCATCCGGACAAAGGAATATCACTCAAATTACTCAACAGACCAAACTCAACATAAAAACGTTGAAACCAGTTCTAAAGTAAAGCAAAATATACCGACAGAAATGTCAACAAAACCAAACAAAAGTAAATATACAAAATTAAAAGTGCCCCACATAGCAAAAGAAGCTAAAGATCAATTTTTGAACGTAGAAAGCTTACCAGACAATGCCATATGCACCTCTACCAATAGGCCTAATGGGAGGCACGTACTTGCTAGAGACCTCAAACAAGTTCCCAAACACATTGTACTGCGCGTATCGACCACCATGGGTGAGCTCCCTTTTGATTTTAGCATCCGTTGAAGAAGCAGAGCTCGACTCTTTGGCAGCCATGTTCAAACTTCAAACTTGAAACCAAGCAAAGGAAGCTTTTTTCTTTTAAGGGTTCAGAAACCCTGAAGTGGGTGTTTGGGGCTTTAATGGTGCCCGTGATTCTCGACCAAATTCAGCAGAGCATAGTAGGTGATTTTGGATAACAAGTAATGGGATTTGTGTGAAACTGTGAATGCAATACAATGCAAAGCTATCTGCTTTACACTTTACCAGAGAGCTTTTGAGCTTTTGATCTGCAAATGGTTTGCAAAATCCGTGACTTTTGAATGAGACTTTTCCTGTTTTCAAAATGGTTTTGAGCACGAAATTAGGAAGAAAAAAAGAATAATAAATAATAAAATAAAATTTGGGTATTATTTGGTACACACATGACTGCATCATCAAGCACACGCGTCTCTCTTGACTCTGACCAAAAGACTAGATTTTTCTGGCAGTGGCACACACAGCTGGAAGGAAGGCCTGATTGCTTACGACATGTCGTATGTGAGTCTGGTCATCTACCCTAGACAACATGTAGTGGAACTTGCCTGTTTTTTCTTTCTTAGACTTGGACTTGGAATTATTTTCTTGACGACTAACAATATTTAACAAGTTTGAAGCAATGGGAATTGGAAACTGTTCTTTGCTAGTGTTCAAAAGTTTTGCATTTTCACATTCATATTCAAATTTCTGACCCTTTCAATGTTTCCGGGGGATAATATTTCCTCACTCCAAGTCCCCCACAAACTTCTAAAATGATTGGTAGTGTAGTCCCTCTCAAACTTTTTCAAGTTTTAGGTTCCACTATCACCAACTACCCATGATATATTATGATGGGTTGGTTTATTAATTGCAAATATTGACAAAACAAAACTCTTTTGGGAAATATTGGCAAGAATAACCTTTGAGCTTACTGTCAGTAATAGTGATGCATTGAACTCAAAGATGAAAGATCACCATCAGTTCAATGAATTGTCACAGTTTCTTCATGTATTTGATTCATGTGCAGAGACAAAATGGGTCCCGTCTGCATGTTGTAGTGAAGGCTTCTTTTTCTGGCAACCCACATCACACTGTGTTTGGGCTTTGAGTTCATCAGCTGGCCTCCAGAAACATATGATGTAAGCCTGTATGTGAGGGCCTTGGGTTTCTATGGGCTAAGTCTGTTGTTTGTTTCTGGGCCTATGTCCCCAGGAATCCTTGACAAGGAGAGGAACTTGGCTTTAGGTAACTGGAGTCGTTATATGGTGAGGGTGTAATATACGGATTATAGATGTGGATCTTCATATTAGCCACATGATTAATCTGAATAGTAACTTTGCTTAAGTTTAATGAAATAATCTTATGGCTAATATGAAGGTCCACATGAAGGGTTCATATATGGCACCCTCATTATACAATTTCGCGAGGTAAATGTTGGAGTTAGATCTTTGGTGGAGAAAGACATTTGGAATTTTGATTTTGTAGGAAATATTTGTGCTCTCATAAGTGTTTTTGCATTCTGCAAGACATGTTGAAATATTTATTAGAAGTTCAAGTGCTGTCTAAGTTCCTCACAGAGTATGTACTTTTGTAAAATGTCTTCGTGTGTTACAAATATTTCTGAATGAGCACTTAGTAAGTGCTTTAAAAACACATTTTATGAACACTTTTAAATTTTATGACAAACGTTATTAGAAGTGCTTTGATTATAAAAAGTGTTCTTAGAGCATCTCCAACCGATATGTCAAAAGTGCCGCACAGACATTTAACAGCTAGAAATTACATCTCACATCACTCCAACCGAATTGTCAAAGCTGATGTGGAATGAAGGCCGAAGGTTCAGCAGTTACTTTTGACATCCCAAAAGCAAGATGTCAAATGAATATTTTATTAGTTTTTAAAGACAGCTGACTGTTACTTTCATTTATTTTTTTATTTTTTTATTTTTTTTTATCTTAAATGATTTGACTGTTACAATAATTATTTATTTGACATATTAGGTGAAGTGTAAAAATGTGTAAATATCAAATTATCACATCAGCCATCAAATTTAAATTTGATGTTTGGTATTTAACCTTAGGTCTTCCAAAACCAATCACAAACAGTTGGTGCCATTAAACAGAAAAATAGATCGCTGGAGCACCTTGTCCTCCTAGATCCATCTCCAATCATGGTAATATGAAATTTGCAAAAGGGCATAGCACAATTAGATGAAATTTACAAAAGGGCAATGGATTTGTGAAAAGTTTGCAGTCATATCCTCTGTTACTTTTATTTTACCCCACTAATACAGATAACAATGTTAAGAATATCATGCATTAAGCTTCAGAATGCCACGTACAACAGCACATCACAGATGTAGCAAAATGAGCCCCCAAGTGTCAAAAATTATGCATGAAGAGAAAGGAACAGTCTAGATCACTTGAAAGAAGCAAGAATTATCCACCTCATTCATTCATCACCGACTCACTTGTTACAATTTCTTCTGGAAATTTGCTGGGTTGGCAAAGAAGTCACAAGAACCTCCTCAATCAAACCCTCAACACTATAAAATCAAACCCAATTACCAGCACAGAAAAAAGAAAAAGTAAAACACTGCAAATTTGTCATTCTGTTCTGTGTACGTGTAATATTCATGGCTGAAGAAGCTGCCATGGCAGACACTGAGACCTTTGCTTTCCAGGCAGAAATCAACCAGCTTTTGAGTTTGATCATCAACACCTTTTACAGCAACAAAGCTCATCAGCAATGCCTCTGATGCATCGGACAAGATTCGGTTCGAGAGCTTGACTGACAAGAGCAAGCTCGATTCTCAGCCCGAGCTTGTTATTAGGATTGTCCCTGACAAGTCCAACAGGACCCCCTCCATCATTGACACTGGTGTTGGCATGACCAAATCAGGTGCATACAACATTAGCATTACTTGCATTTTAAGTTATTTGATTTTTATTTATTTTTTTAAATACAAACAATATTGGAGGAAGGGGAATCGAACTTAGGACCTCAGGTGCAGGGACATTACTTGCAGTACTGTTAGTTGAATTGTTTAAATTATTCAGAGGTTTGGATTTGAAATAATTGCTGGGTTTTTTTTTATCCTTTTTGTTGGGTGTAATTTGTGTTAGATTTGGTGAACAACTTGGGGACAATTGCAAGGTCTGGGACAAAGGAGTTTATGGAGGCATTGCAGGCAGGGGATGATGTGAGCATGATTGGGCAGTTTGGCGTGGGTTTCTACTCTGCTTATTTGGTGGCAGAGACGGTGATTGTGACCACAAAGCACAATGATGATGAGCAGTGTGTGTGGGAGTCTCAGGCTGGTGGTTCTTTCTGTTGAAAGTTGGCTCAAATGTAGAAGAATTTTGGAGTTGCCCATGTGAGTCAAAGTTAGTTGCCCATGTGAGTAAATGTTGGCTTACTATGAGGTCAAAAAGGGTGGATTGTTTGGTAGTCATCCATTGGTAAGTTTGGTAGCCAACAAATGAATAGTTGAAGCTTGCATTCACACTCTTGCATTTTTGGCTATAAATTGGAAGCAAATGGTTCCATTTGAAGCATCCCACCAAGTGTTGAGTAGAAGAGAAAAATAGCAAGAAAGGCATCTTGCCAAAGAGAGAAACATTTCTCTCTAATTGTTCTTTGCTTTGTATCATTGTTTTCTCTTCAATTGTTGTGAGAGTGAGACTTGGGTGTATTTGGGGCTTTGGGTTTTCTTGAGTGATAAACACTTTGTATACTCTCTTTGATTATAGTGAATTACTCCGTCGTCTCCAAACTGGATGTAGGCATTGCCGAACCAGTATAAATCTTGGTGTTCTTGTTGGTGTTGTTTTGTGTTCCATTTATCTCCTGCCAGTTGTTGTTTATTTTTCACTCGCAATTGGTTGACGCTTCCGCACAACACTTTCACCATCAGAAAGGATGTTGATGGAGAACCACTTGGTAGAGGGACCAAGGTCACTCTCTTCCTCAAGGAAGACCAGTTGGAATTCTTGGAAGAGAGGAAGCTCAAGGAGCTAGTGAAGAAGCACTCTGAGTTCATAAGCTACCCTATTTATTTACTGGTTGAGAAGATTGTTGAGAAAGAGATCAGTGATGAAGAGCATGAAGATGGTGGGGAGGCTAAGAAGAAAGAAGAGGAGGGGGAGGTTGAGGAGGTGGATGAGGAGAAGGACAAAGAAGGGAAGCCCAAGAAGAAGAAGGTTAAGGAGGTGAGAAATGAGTGGGAGCTCATCAACAAGCAGAAGCCAATTTGGCTGAGGAAGCCTGAGGAGGTTTCAAAAGAGGAGTCTGCTTCTTTCTACAAGAGCCTCACCAATGATTGGGAGGACCCTCTTGCTTGGAAGCACTTCTCTGTTGAAGGCCAGCTTGAATTCACAGCCGTTCTCTTTGTTCCTAAAAGAGCCCCCTTTGACCTCTTTGACACAAGGAAGAAGATGAGCAACATCAAGCTCTATGTGAGGAGGGTGTTTATCATGGACAACTGTGAGGAGCTCATGCCCGAGTACCTTGCGTTTGTGAAGGGTGTTGTGGATTCGGATGATCTGCCGCTTAACATTTCTCGGGAAATGCTGCAGCAGAACAAGATTCTCAAGGTTATTAGGAAGAATCTGGTGAAGAAGTGCATTGAATTGTTCAATGAGATTGTAGAGAATAAAGAGGACTATCTCAAGTTTTATGAGGCTTTCTCTAAGAACCTCAAGTTGGGTATCCATGAGGACAGCCAGAACAGGGGTAAGTTGGCTGATTTGCTCAGGTACCACTCCACAAAGAGTGGTGATGAGATGACCAGCTTGAAGGACTATGTCACAAGGATGAAGGAGGGCCAAAAAGAAATTTACTACATAACTGGTGAGAGCAAGAAGGCGGTCGAGAACTCACCCTTCTTGGAGAGGCTCAAGAGGAAAGGGTATTAAGTGATCTTTATGGTTGATGCCATTGATGAGTATGTTGTTGGGCAACTGAAGGAGTATGATGGGAAGAAGCTTGTCTCTGCAACCAAGGAAGGGCTCAAGCTCGAGGACGAATCAGAGGAAGAGAAGAGGAAGAAGGAGGAGAAGAAGCAGTCATTTGAGAACCTGTGCAAGACAATGAAGGACATTCTTGGGGATAGAGTAGAGAAGGTGGTAGTGTCTGATAGAATTGTGAATTCACCTTGCTGCTTGGTGACTGTAGAATACGGGTGGACAGCCAACATGGAGAGGATCATGAAAGCTCAGGCATTGAGGGACAACAGCATGAGTAGTTACATGGCCAGCAAGAAGATAATGGAGATCAACCCTGACAATGGCATAGTGGAGGAGCTGAGGAAGAGGGCTGATGTCAATAAGAACGACAAGTTGGTGAAGGATCTCGTGCTGCTACCATCTCTCTTCGTCATCTCTGTCTGTACACAAGAGAAAAACACGAATCAAAAAGGGTTTAGGGAATTGGTAAAAGAGAAGAATCAGAAAATAAAGAAACCAGAAACAGAGAATAATGAAACCCAAAAAAGAGAAGAGAAAAACAGTTCCAATTCGTAGAAGTTCCAAATAGAGAAAAGCTGAAAAATAATGAAACCAGAAACAGAGAGAAGAAAGAAGGAAAGAAAGAGGAAGAAAAGAAAAGAAGAAAATGAGATCAGAAAGAAGAGAGAGAGAGAAGAGAGAAAGAATAAACAATAAAGAAAAGAGAAAAGAAGATACAAACGTTTCACTCTCCCACTTTACATACAGACAAGTTAATGAAATGATGAATTGACCAAAAAAATAAATATTATAATTTTATTTATTTATTTATTTATAGGTTAAAATTTTTAATTAAATTTAAATATTAAATATTTATTTTTTAGTCCGACAGAGCACCAAACATAGTTCTTCACTATTTTTACAATCCAGCTTCTTAGTCCGACGCAGCACCAAACGTAGGTCAGTACTTAATCCAGCTTAAGCCAATCCGAGCTAATTCAAGATAGTCCCAGGATTTAGTCATGTCCATAACAGTCCGCCGTACCAAACGAGCCCAAAGAGGACTATCTAAAGTTTTATTAGGAAGAATCTGGTGAAGAAGTGCATTGAATTGTTCAATGAGATTGTAGAGAATAAAGAGGACTATCTCAAGTTTTATGAGGCTTTCTCTAAGAACCTCAAGTTGGGTATCCATGAGGACAGCCAGGACAGGGGTAAGTTGGCTGATTTGCTCAGGTACCACTCCACAAAGAGTGGTGATGAGATGACCAGCTTGAAGGACTATGTCACAAGGATGAAGGAGGGCCAAAAAGAAATTTACTACATAACTGGTGAGAGCAAGAAGGCGGTCGAGAACTCACCCTTCTTGGAGAGGCTCAAGAGGAAAGGGTATTAAGTGATCTTTATGGTTGATGCCATTGATGAGTATGTTGTTGGGCAACTGAAGGAGTATGATGGGAAGAAGCTTGTCTCTGCAACCAAGGAAGGGCTCAAGCTCGAGGACGAATCAGAGGAAGAGAAGAGGAAGAAGGAGGAGAAGAAGCAGTCATTTGAGAACCTGTGCAAGACAATGAAGGACATTCTTGGGGATAGAGTAGAGAAGGTGGTAGTGTCTGATAGAATTGTGAATTCACCTTGCTGCTTGGTGACTGTAGAATACGGGTGGACAGCCAACATGGAGAGGATCATGAAAGCTCAGGCATTGAGGGACAACAGCATGAGTAGTTACATGGCCAGCAAGAAGATAATGGAGATCAACCCTGACAATGGCATAGTGGAGGAGCTGAGGAAGAGGGCTGATGTCAATAAGAACGACAAGTTGGTGAAGGATCTCGTGCTGCTGCTCTATGAAACTGCTCTCTTGACTTCTGGCTTTAGCCTTGATGATCCCAACACATTTGCGGGGAGGATTCACAGGATGCTGAAACTGGGTCTGAGCATTGATGATGATGATCCAGGACTGGATGACGATGTCGACGTTCCACCATTGGAGGAGAATCAGATGGAAGAGAGCCAGATGGAGGAAGTCGACTAAAAAACGGTGCCTTTGTGACACTAGCAACTTCTGCAGGCAGTTCGCTTCAGTCAACAAGTATAGATAGAAAAGTAGACTGGGTTTCTTTTCATGTCGTGTAGAGTGTATATCAACTTTTGGTATTTCGGTTCTTGGTTTTGAGTATGGTTTTAAAATTGTGGATGTTTGACGATAACTCCCTATCCTGTACGTATTCTAATAAAGACTCTCTTCATGTACAAATCTCAATATTTTTTTGGCAACTCAACACTCGAATACATCAAACCAACAGAATTTCG
Source organism: Prunus avium (assembly GCF_002207925.1). Next base: position 340,901 of record NW_018921958.1, read on the forward strand.
TTTTGAAATACCAGGACAGAAACTATGACAAGCTACTGAACGGTACCCATCTCTGTCACCGAATCTGCGTTCTCCTCCATCAAAGCGAGGTGGGCTACTGTTCACATCATCAAAACATCCACATTACATTCCAACCAATCAAAGGGTTCAACAAACGAACTAGAAAAGGAAGCACAAATTTGTCAAAGTTTACTTACACAGATCAGTTAAATAACTTCTTCCTAAATCTCTAGAACTTTAAAGTAAACCCGAATAAAAATCCAAGCTTTCTAACAAACTTTTCAATCATTCCGTCAAACAAACCACATTTTAGTCAATTACAGTATTGAATACAATCTAATTTCAAACCGTCTTGCAGAAACCCAAAAACAAAATGATTGTAGGAGCAGTTTTTACCAAATTAACGACTTCCTGTACAAATTACATGTGCATAACATCTTATCAGCTAAACCAAATAACAAAAACCAACAATTTGAATAGCCATTTACAATTAGAACAAAGAACACAGAAATCCTTTAAATGAGAACACAGTTACAAGTCGCTACCATATGTTATTCAAATAATCAAACCCAATTCGCAAAACACTCAAAGAAACAATCCCAGTAACATAAATCAATAGATCCAATAACCAATAAAGAAGATGAAACAAATCAATTACCGTGGGCGGTCACCAGATGGGCCCAAGGGGCGACCAGGAGGCTTGGCCTGCTTCTTCAGAGTTGCAGGGACAATCTCAGATGGGAGATTGAGGTAGTTCCTCAAAAACTCAATACCATCATTGGTCAGGTACCAGTAGTAGTGCATCCAAGCGAAAGTTCCTATCACATACTCCTTGGACTTGAAGCTCTACATCATTGGTCTGGGTGCTTTGCCAAGTTATAGTCCTTCTTTGCATAGCAAACTCCCTCTGTTCAAATTAAATTCAAGAAATTTTAACAAAACATGGAGGGTTTGGGCCCAAGAATTGTAGGCTGGGGTGAAAATGGGTCAAAACCTCAAGTTTGGGATGAGCCAAAAATAATTTTCAAGTCCAATATTTCCAATTAGGAAGGCTGAGCTAGTGTAGCTCACGAATAGGCTTGGGCCAACAAAAGCCCATCGGGTCCCTGCAAGACTTGTTTCATTTTCTTCTTCTTTTTTCAGTCGCAAAATCTTTCAATTATGAGACAATTGTGTCTCTAATAATGAGCTGTGCTCTTGGTATAACCGTTAAATACATTGAGTTTAGTCTCAAAACAAAAACATTTACATTTGCATACAATGATTACTTGCCTTGTGTGTTACGAACTCCCATAGAATACATGTGTTATAATTTAGGATTAACTACAGTAAACCTCCCAAACTATGGGGTTATTACAAACTCATATCCAATGTTTATTGACCAGTACACAAACTTCACGAAATCTTTCAAAATACACCCTCAGTTAGGTAAATCGTTAAAAATTTTGTTAACTTTTGATGTGGCGAAATAAGGTTCCTGTTTTAAGCTGATGTGGCATCCACATAGACTGAAAAATTAATAAAATATTCCTTTATTTTATAAATTAATTAAAAAATATTTAAATCAAATGTATAAAAAATAAAATTAGAAAAAAGTATCTCCAAAAAGAAAAAAAAAAAAACAGCCAAACTTAATTTCACCCTAATTGTAGCCTCCCCAAGCCAAGGCCAGAAAATTTAAAACAAAAACTTTAAAATTAAATATATCTTAAAGAACAAAATAACAACAATAAACGTTGGGTATGAGTTTGTAATGACCCCCATAATTTGAGGGGTTTACTGTAGTTAACCTGCAGAGATGATGGATGATGAAGAAGAGGCGGGTTAGGGTGATATATGGTTTTCTAATAATTAATTATTATTTTTTAATCCTAATGATACCATTAAATATGTTAGCAATACATAGTTTGAACAAAGAAGCATTGTTGTGCATTGGTAAATGGTTGAGTAAGTGAGATGGAGGGCAGGGTTTCAAAATCTCTCGACTCCAATTTTAACATATTTAACCTAATCACCATTATATGTAATTAGAGGGATTAAGGAAACATCAATTGTGCGTCATATCAGTGAAGCACACAGCATGATCTCCAGTTAGTGGCCGACCAATAGTACAATTCCCATGTAAATCAAGCCTAATGGATACTTTTATTTTTCCTCTCAATGGTATGCAACTTTTAATTCCGAAAAAAGTCATATCATCAGATGTACATGGGTCCATGCATTTCAAAGTAGTTTTTTTCTACTTTTTTCAAACCTCAAATCATTTTTACTTTCTTACCCCATGAAGCTTGATTACATATGTAGTAGGCCATGCATTTACAAATTATTTATACGCACTCATGCTCATAGAAGAAATAGATGGTAACTTATCACCACTTGACAAAATGACAGCACAAGATTAAGAACTTTTCTTCCTCTTGTCAAATCAAAGATGAGCTCATTCATATTGTAATACGTGTTTTATTTATTAATATTATGTATTAAAATATAAACTTTAACAATATTACAATCAAACAAAGAACTTTTGATTAAAAATGAGTCAACATTATACTCAGTAAGGTGTGCATGTATAGCCAACACTTTAGGTACATGAAGTCGTATTTTTTGTTTTTGTCAAAATTAGGAATGGGATGAAGTCGTTGAAGAGAATAAATATGGTTGTTGTAGGTGAGAATTTTCCACCAAAACACATAAATTATATGCAACTAGTTATTATTTTGTGGTACTTTTCTGCCGAATATTGAAAGATGTGTCAAACTCGAAACCCTATCCCTTGTTTGGTTTTTGTCCGAAAACTCGGAAACTCTACTACTTAAACCATGGCCCAAAATGGGGCAGGGAGAGCTAGCTAGACATGAAAGGGGAAACAAGATTGCAGGAAATGAAAGGAGGTGGTACAAAAGAACAGGTGAGCCAGCCAGGATAAGGTTTTTCCCTTTAACGAAACAATAATTTCCAAAGTTATCATTTGAAAGTTTGACGAAAGAAACGTACTTCATCATGAGTTTCATTACTGTGAAATGTCTTATATAATGGTTGGTTCGTGCATGTTCTCTGGCACTAAGAATTTAGAGAAGAGAGAGAAGCGATTAATCAAAATCAAATTGCTCAATCAAGCATTATTGGACCACTTGTAATCTCTAATTTCAAATCATAATTATCGATAAAATATCTTAAGCATGAGATTCAACACTAATGAAAGCATGCATTGCCATTTATAAGAAAGATTCAACCTACATGATGAAACATCATCCTATTTTAGTAAAGTGTTGTAAAATTTTCAAGGCTTTAATTGTTAAGATGTCTCTCTCCATTGACAAGGAATATTGTTTTTGGTTAGTATTTTTCTCTTCGTTTTCTAAGAATACCATGGGCTACGAATGTAAACAGGCACTAATACTAAGTTAAATGGAAAAGCAAAACCATTAACACCACAAGAAAAAAGGATCAAATGAAGACCATAGTTCAAACTTTGCTGCTTGTCGCATTGCATTGCCTTATTCATTCTCTTCTGTTGCCAAACCCAAATTAAATAAACATATTAATTGCATGCATTTGCTTATGTTACCTATAGAGCTCACTTTAAATTCACAATCCATCAATCTCACCCCAAAAGTAATATAAAAAAAACAAACTCTGTACTCAAAAGCCTGGACCATTTCGAAAAGCTCTTCCTAGAGAGAGAGAGAGAGAGAGAGAGAGAGATGCATGGTAAGGTTAGGGGGGGACAGCAGTGTACTTTGTTGTTGTTCACACACCGCCATTAATATCTTATAGAGATGAAGGAAAGGAAGACAGTAGGGTATTAGCTCCTGCATTTGATGAAGCGGCAGGCTGTGCAATATTATGGTGTTCTTCTTCTCCAACAAGAACTGTGTCCCAAAATAGATAGTTAGAACACTGTTGCTGGGACACAACCCATTCATTGAGCTCCTGCCTTTGCATCAAGCACTCCAAGGCCATCTGATGATCTCCCTCCTCATCAAGATTAATGTTACAAGATTGATGATGAACTTGATGATCAATATTGGGCAGCATGTTGTTGTCCATGTTCTCGATCAACGGCGGCAAATAGTTGGTGTCCATGGTAGCGCTGGTAGCACTTGTTGTACTGAATGACATTGCCGGAGGCGGGAAGGCCTGGACTTGATGCTGGCTCAGATTCCATGGCTCAGATGAGCTCAAACCCGCCCCGGAGACCATGTCCTGGAAAAGCTCTGCACGTGCACTGTAATTCTCTGGAGCTGCTTCCATATTGGGACTCGTATCAAACATGAAGAGAGGGCATGTTGAGGAGAATAGGGTTTCTTGATGAGATTGGGGCTTTGGGGTTGGCAAATCTTGATTTGCAAAATCTAGTTGGTTTGAGTTGATAATATAATTACCCATCTGGGGAATCATATGCTGAAGATGATCAGCACTAGAAGAAGGACTTATTGTGGTGCTTGAAGTTGTGGAAGGCTTTCTAATCTTCTTTTTGATCCATGAATTCCAATAGTTCTTGATCTCATTGTCTGTTCTTCCCGGTAGGTGGCTTGCTATATGAGCCCATCTACAAAATCAATACAGTCATGCATATATAATTAGTAAAAAGAGTAATTAAATTAAGAGTGCAAATTAAATTAATTAATTAAGTTATAATTAAGATTAAAATTATGTTTTGTTTGTGTTGTGTTCTGATTTCAGCTGATGAAATCTTCAATGCATGCCAACCTCCGAAGTTGACTTCTTAACGTCTGTCAGTAAGAAAATGTAGGTGACATGTGGTTTTGTACTGTATCAGTGATGAAGATTGTTTCTGGAGAGCTACATATTTAAAACATAAAACCAGACATATATATGTGTGTGTGTGTGTCTGATCGCGAAAACTTGTTTTGAAAGTTTGTTTGTATTCAGTTAGAGGTCTATTTCACTTAAGTTGTTTCCAAACATCCGGTACCAATTAATTTATTGTTGACAAGAATAAACGTGACCATTATATAAGATTTTAATTAGTGAAAGCATTATGAATCCAAGCTTCAAAAGCACTTCTTCCAAAAGCATACTACAACAACAACAAGACAACCTTCAAACTTACACGTTCTAAGAGGAAAATAGACCTCCCAAAACCCAATTAACCATGTTTGAACATGGCAATGACTTTAAAGCTTCAAAACAACTTCTTTTCAAGAGAAAAACAACAAAAAGGATAAGAAAATTTACGCGCATTCTAAAAGAAAAATTAGGCTTTTGCAAAACCCAATTAAGCATGTTTGAACGCGATGGCAATGCGTTAAAATTTGGAGGCTTAAGATATATGCCATCAAGAACTGGTTTGGATTAATTGGATGGAAAGACTTCAAGGTTTAGGAAAAATAGTAGAAGGTAATTAACTAATTAATAATACAGGTGTTTAAGTTAACCTGTTGCCTACAACACCATGGAGGCTAATAATCAATTTCTCTTCTTCTGGAGTAAACCTCCCTCTTCTAATATCAGGCCTCAAATAATTAATCCATCTCAAGCGGCAGCTCTTTCCACACCTTTGAAGCCCTGAAACACAAAACAATTAAGCACCCTCTTAATATTATTAGGAACAAGCTGATTAATTAGGTCATAAGTAGTAATTAACTCACACAAGGGGAGAGGGAGAGAGAGAGAGAGAGAGAGAGAGAGAGAGAGAGAAGGGTGATGACCAGCTTTCTCAGGGACTTCACTCCAGCAGCCATAGCCATGGGTGGTGATGTATCTGATGAGCTTCTCATCTTCCTCAGGGGACCAAAGGCCTCTCTTAACCTTCTGCTGGTTGCAACAAGAATGGTGGCCCATTTTTTGCTCCTAATTCTCAATTTCTTGTTAACCTTTCAACTTGATCAATTCTGATATATCAGAATTGATATGAAACTAGCAAGCTATAGCTAGTGATCACCAAATGGGTGTTTTGCAAGAGAATTGGGTTTTTCTCTACCTCCTTTAAACTCCTTTAAAAGTAATATAAGTACAGTGAAGCTATAGAGCCGACATTAATTAACCTGATGGGGTCCGCACAAGGGGGAAGCAGATTTCCATGTAACCCTACAATGACATTTCATCAGCTCCTCCTTCTTCTTTATATATAATTATCTTATTCCATGGTTTCTTACTATTTTCTACGTACATATTTGTGTATTGTGTGTAACCAACTTCACGTACTCTCCAAATCATCATGTTGATGCTGGTGGTTCCACACACCTCGCTCCTTTTTGGTCTGCTACTGTGAAGCATTTAATTTATCCTAGCTTCTAACAATATCTCACCAATCAAACTGTGACATCTCAGGTTTATATATATCAAGCTGAAGCAATTTTTATGGGGGTGGAATGATTGGGAGCAAGAAGGCACTGTAACTCTGTGTGCCTTGTTGGTCATGGTCCATGGAGAAATGTATTAATGTGTTGAAAGTTTGGCAGAAACTGATAAAATAGGCAATTCACGTGCTAGTTCCATGGCTGGCAAAAGGGTATTTTCATAACCTGTAAAACGTTTTGGAAAAAAACAAAACAAAACCTGTAAAACGTATAACTGTTCGTTAGTGTAATTAATATGATGTATAAGGCATTCATTGTCCATTCTATTGTGATTAACAAATCTTTACCATGGACATGTTACAATTGAAATTGTTCATTTTCCAAATCACCATCTAAAGATTCATTAATCACAATAGAGCGGATAAGGAGATATACCGTACACCAAGTGTTGTCCTAGAAAAACCTACACTCTTTTAGTCTGCTTAAGCATTGAGGGAGAGTGAAATAATAGTTTAGGATTATGATATATAGGTCGAAAGTTCGATTTCTCCAATGTAACGAAAAAAGAAAACTATAAAAAATTATAGTAAAATTCAACCTTCATTGAAATCTCAATCCTATATATATATATTTTTTTTTTAAAAAAAATTAACGCAAATATTCAAACATATATATATAATGCATGCATCATATGTTCTACAAAACCATCTTCATTTGCATAGGACACATTAACTAACTTGATTCATAAGATAGATAAACTAAATTATCAATGCCCATATTGCTATTTTTTTCCTTTATATCAACGTTACTATTTAATTGTAGTTCCTCGTTGTTTCACACCTAATTTATAATAATGTTTAGGCAAATAATACTATTATACTTATTACTTAGGTTTCAAGTATTTTCCCTAATTATTTTAAGAAACCATAGTGTATGAGGACAAAAACAAAAAATTAATAGTAGGATGTTTGTATAGTACTTGTAACATATACTTTTTTCATAAAGAATATAAATATTCGCCGAACCTATAGTAGCACGAGCTTGTAACTAAGAATGGCATTAAAGTGATTGGTTGCTTTATGGAAATTTTCTCACGTGAGATATAGTGGTCTTGGGTTGTTCACATTGGCATTGGTGGGTGAAGTCGCACAAAACACACCCCCTACCCTCGGGGTTAGTAGGGTCCCCCAACTACAAAGGATGGGTAGCAAAAAAGGGGGAAAGCATATAGATATTCATTCCCAGGGCTTAATTTAAACAAAAATGATATAGGAAACATCAGCTATTCTGGTTTAGTTAGGGGACATTGGAGTCCCCGGCGAAAATGAAACCACTCAATTAATATTCTGATTTTCCTTAATCCTTACTTAAAAATTAATTTATAATTTTCTCCATTATTAAACTATTCAAAGCATGCATGCATGACGTCATCTCAAAATGAATACAAATTGGTGACGACGGCATCACGTAAATTTCAAATCAATAGACTTTGAGAAGGACAAATAATACAGTGATTAGTACAATACATTGTATTATAATTAATGAGCTTGACTTCTTTTTTCTTTTTTTTTTGCTTTATTAACAAGGAATGAGCAAAGATCCATCGTAGAGTATGAATAACGTCTTTGAGAACATAATTAATGAAGTAATTAACAACAACTCCTTGATTAGACCCACTCATATTACTTTTTGACTTTGGGGGTTTACATACCTAAGAAATTAATCACATATACATCTCTCATTTTCTACAAGGCCATTGACAAAAACCTTTGTTTGTGGCTGCTTTAATTACTAATTTACATGATGCACGATTGTCTTAGATCTTTCGTCAGATAAGAAATTTGCAAGTACTTTGGCATTCTTTTTGCTATTTGGAAACCTATTGCTTATGACTATTAGGGTGTTTTAATAGAAATATGGTGATTAACTTAGTTTTGGACCATGAACATGTTGCCAATATACAAATTATATAAGTAGAATATTTTTTTTTCTTCTTCAACATAGTGATACTTTAAACAACTCTAATGTACAGGGATGGGGATTGTGTAATCTAGACATTGTCTTACAGATCGAACCAGGATGTGAGCGGACACACTGCATTGACCGGCCAAACCCACATATGCAGATAATTAGAGTTTAATCCAAACTTGTTTTGCGCCCACATTGTCACTTCTATGCTTGGGCAATAAGCTCTAATAAGGTGAAGGATTGGATATATTAAGTCATAATTATCCTTAATTTCCCTCTCGAATATTAATAAATTACATACTTTTAATTGCCGACTCACAAAGCATTAATATAATCAATCTGAACATATATAAATATATATATATAAAGAAAATGCAAACCCCGAATCTAAAAAAAGATAAAAGACAAGAGCTTAATCAATCTTTTGCAGAAATATTTTAACACAGAAGCGTGTTAGGGAGACAAGGTCCTTGTCTTGGCTGCGATGAATCCAAACGATTAGTTAGAACGTGGAACACAAATTTAAACTTGCGCTATGAACCTCAATAGGGGTATTTCTTTGTGTAGTTTGATAAGGCGTTTTCAACGTTTTTATACGTAATTTGATATAAAAATATGGAAAGAGATCATCAAATAGGAAGTGATCCAGTACTGAAAGCGAGCGGGGTGATGCAAATCATCCACCACATTTGATGTGAAGAGATAGGAAGTGACTTTTGCTTGGATGGATCGCAAGCTAAAACTTTGAAAATAATATATTTGATTTACATATAAATCATGTTTTTTTTTTCATTAAAAAAAAGAGGACCCTTTGGGAGAAGAACTGAAAAGGAGCAATGATTATTATTCTTAGCTTTAAGGAGGAGCAATGGAGTGGCAATTGGGCCTACCAATGGGGTTTTTGAGTGTGTAGTGATTAATTAGTGAGAAATTATATTGGGACTTTGCCTTTATAAGCATGGTTGGTTAACTCATTAAGTCATGGATGAAATGTCTCTACCATAAGCTCTTTCGATTACTTAAATGTATTAGGGGTCCTTGTTATTGCTCTCTCATCTCTCTCTCTCTCTCTCTCCCTCTCTCTCTCTCTTTAATCAATATTATAAAGATAATAATGACACGATCACTTATACCCTACATGATGAATCTTTGTATGGGCCACCCCTTTCCTTATATGTCAATTATTGTTGGCCAATCTTACCCCAATTTGAATCCATGTACCCCAACCCCTATTTCCAACAATGGAAGTTTTGGATATGTTTGGTTTCATTCTCTTTAACAAAGTTGCGACATGATTCACATGAACATGTCAAGAATTGGATTAATGGGTAATAAGGTTGATTTGCCTGTTTAAAACTTGCACAGATTAATATGGATCTTGAATTGTTCCGTACTGTACATATTTTTGAAAGAAAAAAGGGGAAGAAAAGAGTTCCAAGTGCTTACTTAATTTTTGGATAAAGGAATACTCTAAACCATTCTAATACACTAGGAGGGTGATGTAACTGGGGTGTAAGGGGGCAAGCACACTAATTTTGTCAACCGGCCTAACCCATGTCTACTTTGAGTGATCATATTTTTTTGTGTACATTAAATGTAGATGGCTGTTGGCCATAAGTGAAAACCACTCTAATACACTAATATTGAAAACCTCAATATTATCTTCAAACAAGTCCATAACAGCACCTGCTACATACATAACAAAAGATATATATGGGAAAGAAGCAGCCAATCACCATTATTGGACAAAGGGAAGAAAATAAGAGGGGAAGGAAAAAGTTCTAAGTGCTTACTTAATATTTGGACAAAGGGATACTCTAATAATACACTACGAGAGGGATCCACCCGGGTGCAAAGGGGCGGGCACACTGACTTTGCCAACCGGCCTAATCCACGTTTGCTTTTTGGGTGATCATTTTTTTTTTTTAAACAGTGAATGTATATGGGCTGCTGGCCTACAAAGCCAGATTGGGCTATAAGAAGCCTAGCAACGGGAACCCATTTCCACTGAAGTGGAACGATCTACTAGAGTAAGCCCAGAAACTGGAGCCCATTTCCACTAAAGCCTACAATACAGTCTGCAAATTACAATTTACACTCGCAAAAATTTTGCCCCGATAACTGCTTGTTACATAACGCTATCTTCTTTGATCAAAATAAATGAGGTTTAAAATAGACAATTTTTAAAAAAGTTTTGCTGAGAAATTTGTTGATTCATATGATATAAATGATGTATGGGTGTCGAAAATACTTACATGTCATTTTATAGGTATAAGTTGCAACCATGTATCGCCTCGCTGCTAGCACCGCCATTCTACTACTACCAACTTACCATAACTGTCACTGCCACCACCATCAACACATCGAACAACCATACTGATTTGTTAACCAATGCCCTATAAAGATTCACTTTAAATTAGATCATTTTGTATATGAGTTAAACATATATATATATATATATATATATGCATGTTAATCCAAGCCATGAAATCTAAATGAACCTAGGCTGGAATCTCAATGGACTAATAATATATAAGTTATGACAAACACCATCCACAAGGTTTGGCAATCTCCATAACAATAGTTTTTGTCATGGTGGCCGGCTAACCAGGAGTTGTTGCTAATACTAGCTTTCTCATTAGTTAATAATAATTTTTTTATTGGGATCTTAAACATCGCCATTAGTCGAACACCCCACGTTCACCCAAGATTTTAAAATTATCAAAATTAGTTACCCAAGCTTGATCAACATGCCGTGATATTTAATTATATATCGACCAATCACCCTCATGAGAATCAGGGTGATCTTGTTTAAGACAAAATTGTTAGTTATGAGTTCCTGTATTTTTTTTAAAGCTCAAATTTGTCCTCCAGTGAGTTGTCGCTGTTCTTCAATAGTTGGCCTATAGTGTCTTTTGACCGGGTTACGCATATGATGCAATATATCTAAATTCTAAAGAATGTATATGGTCTTTTTCTATTAATTTTCATGAGGACATGGTAGGTGCTTCTCCAGAAAGCATTTTTATGATCCAGAAATACTTCTAAACTTTTATATGTCAAATATCGTTAGAAACGCTTTTAGTGATCAAAAAGTACTTTTAGCCCTTCCTTGCTAGTTAAACTTTCCCTAAAAGACATCCGTGACTAAGGTAATTAGCATTAGACCATAAATCATCAATGGGCCTGCCATGACTTTCTGTGGACAATCAACAAATTGGTACAAAACTAATTTTGTGATCTTTTAAATCATCATATTGAGAACCAATCATATTTTGAACTACGTTTAATCTCATGTTGTTACCATAAAAAGTTTCATGAAGTACGATCATGTGACTGCATGTAGTTTTCTCATGGGTTTCTACTTGTATCCTTATATTCAAACACTAAACTTAGTTATGTATGAACATCGAATGCATATGCATAATATATTTCGTTTTCTATGCATAATATATTTCACAGCATATTTTGTTTTCTGAATCCTGAAAACATTCGGTTCATCCTTCACGGCGCGATCAACATCAAATCTTATAGAAGAATTGGATTAATGGGTAATAAGGTTGATTTTCCTGTTTAAAACTTGCACAGATTAATATGGATCTTGAATTGTTCCATACTGTACATATTTTTGAAAGAAAAGAGGGCAAGAAAAGAGTTCCAAGTGCTTACTTAATTTTTGGATAAAGGGTTACTCTAAACCACTCTAATACACTAGGAGGGTGATGTAACTGGGGTGTAAGGGGGCAGGCACACTAATTTTGTCAACCGGCCTAACCCATGTCTACTTTGGGTGATCATATTTTTTTGTGTACATTAAATGTAGATGGCTGTTGGCCATAAGTGAAAACCACTCTAATACACTAATATTGAAAACCTCAATATTATCTTCAAACAAGTCCATAACAGCACCTGCTACATACATAACAAAAGATATATATGGGAAAGAAGCAGCCAATCACCATTATTGGACAAAGGGAAGAAAATAAGAGGGGAAGGAAAAAGTTCTAAGTGCTTACTTAATATTTGGACAAAGGGATACTCTAATAATACACTACGAGAGGGATCCACCCGGGTGCAAAGGGGCGGGCACACTGACTTTGCCAACCGGCCTAATCCACGTTTGCTTTTTGGGTGATCATTTTTTTTTTTTAAACAGTGAATGTATATGGGCTGCTGGCCTACAAAGCCAGATTGGGCTATAAGAAGCCTAGCAACGGGAACCCATTTCCACTGAAGTGGAACGATCTACTAGAGTAAGCCCAGAAACTGGAGCCCATTTCCACTAAAGCCTACAATACAGTCTGCAAATTACAATTTACACTCGCAAAAATTTTGCCCCGATAACTGCTTGTTACATAACGCTATCTTCTTTGATCAAAATAAATGAGGTTTAAAATAGACAATTTTTAAAAAAGTTTTGCTGAGAAATTTGTTGATTCATATGATATAAATGATGTATGGGTGTCGAAAATACTTACATGTCATTTTATAGGTATAAGTTGCAACCATGTATCGCCTCGCTGCTAGCACCGCCATTCTACTACTACCAACTTACCATAACTGTCACTGCCACCACCATCAACACATCGAACAACCATACTGATTTGTTAACCAATGCCCTATAAAGATTCACTTTAAATTAGATCATTTTGTATATGAGTTAAACATATATATATATATATATATATATGCATGTTAATCCAAGCCATGAAATCTAAATGAACCTAGGCTGGAATCTCAATGGACTAATAATATATAAGTTATGACAAACACCATCCACAAGGTTTGGCAATCTCCATAACAATAGTTTTTGTCATGGTGGCCGGCTAACCAGGAGTTGTTGCTAATACTAGCTTTCTCATTAGTTAATAATAATTTTTTTATTGGGATCTTAAACATCGCCATTAGTCGAACACCCCACGTTCACCCAAGATTTTAAAATTATCAAAATTAGTTACCCAAGCTTGATCAACATGCCGTGATATTTAATTATATATCGACCAATCACCCTCATGAGAATCAGGGTGATCTTGTTTAAGACAAAATTGTTAGTTATGAGTTCCTGTATTTTTTTTAAAGCTCAAATTTGTCCTCCAGTGAGTTGTCGCTGTTCTTCAATAGTTGGCCTATAGTGTCTTTTGACCGGGTTACGCATATGATGCAATATATCTAAATTCTAAAGAATGTATATGGTCTTTTTCTATTAATTTTCATGAGGACATGGTAGGTGCTTCTCCAGAAAGCATTTTTATGATCCAGAAATACTTCTAAACTTTTATATGTCAAATATCGTTAGAAACGCTTTTAGTGATCAAAAAGTACTTTTAGCCCTTCCTTGCTAGTTAAACTTTCCCTAAAAGACATCCGTGACTAAGGTAATTAGCATTAGACCATAAATCATCAATGGGCCTGCCATGACTTTCTGTGGACAATCAACAAATTGGTACAAAACTAATTTTGTGATCTTTTAAATCATCATATTGAGAACCAATCATATTTTGAACTACGTTTAATCTCATGTTGTTACCATAAAAAGTTTCATGAAGTACGATCATGTGACTGCATGTAGTTTTCTCATGGGTTTCTACTTGTATCCTTATATTCAAACACTAAACTTAGTTATGTATGAACATCGAATGCATATGCATAATATATTTCGTTTTCTATGCATAATATATTTCACAGCATATTTTGTTTTCTGAATCCTGAAAACATTCGGTTCATCCTTCACGGCGCGATCAACATCAAATCTTATAGGTATGATGGAAAAGAAGACAATATGTTAGCTGAACTCATGTTAGATGAAGATGGTCCTTCAACAGTGTCCCAAAAATGGAAGCTGCTTGATGAACAATGTTGAGCCTGGCGACAGTGAACCAATGCATTCAGCTCCTGAGTTGAACTCTGCAAGCACTCCATTGAAATCTCTCCCTCCTTGTTCATATTGCTACATGATTCCACTTCGATAGGAACCATATTATTGTTTCCAATGGCTGGTCCTACGGGGGCAGGCAGAGAATGTGCATCCATATTATTGTTTGTAAATGGCGACGCAGAAGAGGGAAGGGCTTGAACTTGATGATGATGCTGCTGTTGATCCAAAATCCACGTTCCATTTTTCGAATTCGACACACCTATCGGAAAGTGCTCAGCTGCTTGTGCACTGATATTGTTTGCCTGAATGTCATCAGCTGAAGCAGCGTCGAACATGAGTAGGGGGAAGGGAGAAGAGTATAGGGTTTGATCCCTAGGTTTTATCATGAAATTTTGGTTCACAAAATCTTGTTGGTTTGGGAAATTACAACACATTTGGTAATTGTGCTGCTGGTGATGATCGATAGTAGAAGGAGATGTGGTTGGTGGTGAAGAAGGCTTCTCTAGCTTCTTTTTAATCCATGAATTCCAGTAGTTCTTTATCTCGTTGTCAGTTCTTCCAGGCAGGCATTTTGCCATATGCGCCCATCTACAATTTGCTCACCAAAACAAAAATCAAAATTAACGGATCTCCACCATTGTTTTAGGCTACGAGTTAGAATTCATGGTTAGGGTGAATGCAAAAAGAAAAAAACACAAATTAAAAATTAAAATGCAAAATAGGGTTACTTGAATTTGAACCTGTTTCCTACAACACCATGAAGTCTAATAATCAATTTCTCCTCCTCTGGTGTAAACCCTCCTCTTTTGATATCAGGCCTCAAGTAATTGAGCCATCTCAAGCGACAGCTCTTGCCACACCTTTGAAGCCCTAAAAGCCACAGCAAAACAACCCTAGTTAAGTCATGCAAAGAATTGTGTGTTTCTTGTGTATTGTGCGTGTGTGTGTGTGTGTGTGTGGAGAAGAGAGAGAGATATGACCAGCTTGCTCAGGGACTTTTCTCCAGCAGCCATGGCCATATGTAGTGATGTATCTGATGAGCTTTTCATCTTCCTCAGGGGACCAAAGGCCTTTCTTAACCTTTCGTTGTTTGCAGCAATAATGGTGCCCCATTGTTAAATATTGCTCATCTACTCTCTTTTTTTGGGTTGCAAGATCAAACTGGAGTTTGCATGAGAAGTGAAATTCAGAAGGCTCTTGCAAGCGTTAGGTCCCTCTCTCACTGCCCTCTTAAAAGTAAGAGAAATTACAAACTCCGGAGCTCCATCTACCCTAAATTGACCTCTCATCCACTTTGATAAATTTGATCTTAATTTGTATTTGTTCGTAACATCTAGTTTTTAATTTTTCTTTCATGATTAGATTTCATCTTCTCATTGTCCTACTCTAACGTACGTGGAAGCTTGAAATTAGCTTTATTTTGGACTACTTGGAAACCAAAATTTCTGACCGTATTATTTGTGTAACAAATTAATTTCGTTTCGAACATTTATCTCTTTTATTTTACCAACGGGAGGGGATTCGAACTTGATACAGCTCCAACATTAATAAGAAAAACACCATTGAACTAAAAGCTAACCGGTTGTTTATTCTCTCTTTTGCTTATGTTGGTAAGTTGTGAAATGATTTATACATTTATTTTTTTTTTACCACAACTCTATAGAGATTAACCGACTATTATGTATACGTGTGTAAGTGATTTTTACTTCTACCAGATGTTCATTGAATAAATGTAATTAGTTTAACATTATGACGACTTTAGCCGTTTATGTGTATTAAGCATGTAACTTAGGCATGTTCTAATGTCTGATATCAATTCTCCTACTCCCCCCCATAGAAAACTTCTTTTGTTCCTCATTAATAATAGCTTTGGATCGTACTCATCGAAGTTTACTTTATACTAATGCAAACAAAAAATTGTTTTGTTTTGGAATGGGAGAAAGCTTTGTAACAATCTTTGTTTGCATTAGTATAAAGGAAAAAAACTTCGATGAACCAAGTTTGTTTCTAGCTAGATCAAAAGGGTTGTTGAGATTGTTTGTTTAGAGGTCCCATAGAAAAATTTATTAGAATTGATACTTTGGAACAGATTTTGTATCACAATCTTTAGTTATTTTATCATTTCCAAATTGTGAAAAAAAAAACTTAATTGGGAAGTTGCATATTAGATGCACCATTGTAACTCTAATCTTGTTAACAATGGTTCCCTTTTTAAAATAGAGTATATTTTTTGTGAATCTCATCAAAAGTGGGGGGTTTTTTTTTTTATAATAATATTATATTACTTTTTTTTTTATAAAGCGATATTCTAGATTACTGTAATGTATGAGGAGGGGTATCAAACTCGGATGTAAGGGGGTGGACGCATTGCTTTAACCAATTGGCCTAACCCACATCTGCTCATCAAAAGTGAGTTTTAAGTCTCTTTATGAGGGTAGCCAAAACCACACACACATATATTATTGAGGATGCTCTTATACATTGAGGATTGCCTACAACAAAAAATCATTTGTTCTAAGTCCTCGAGATTAGTCCAAGTGGTGAGGGTGAATAAGGAAATGAATTGAGATTAGGATAGGTGAATGGTTGAATTTCACTCCTATGGAAACTTCGGTTTAAACTATTCATGGCGTCTACGTCATTTCTGGCTGTATATATATTATGATCATCAATTATATATTTCCACTAAAACCAATGAACGTTGGCATCACGTAACCCAGTGAATTCAAATCATGCAACAGATTTGGGCTGATTGATTTCCATCTCTTGGTTTTTTGTTAAATTTCCAAGTAGCCATTTTTGTCCAAAAGATCTGAGTTCAAGTTGTTCAACTATTACTTGTCGACATGCGCTGAAAAAGGAAGTGGACATTCGTTACACTCAACCGGCCGGACTTAATGACTCTAACCAGCTATAGCATCTAGCTTAGTTGCCTTAATCGTATCATTACTTGGAAAGCTCAATCATGCATGGGTCAATAATCACCCTCACAAAATATGTCAATCTTCTTCTTTCTTCAATCTGATCGCATTTATTTGCATGGGATTAATCATCACGTACCGACAAATCTGATACCACAATCTTTTTCAACCCAGCTAGGTATATGTCCAAATCTATTTTTCGAATTGTCAACTAAGATATCTAGTTGTGATGAAATAGCATGATTTTTTTTCCAACAAATATATATACTAAAGTGACTACATATTCTAATCAAATTGTTACATTCTAGACGGCCAGATCAGTAAAATTTGATGCATAATCTATATAGGTTGTGCTCAAACAAATTTATTTGAAGGATACCTTAATTGAAGCACTAATTAATATCAGCCACGCAATACAGTATGGCCAGCCATGCAATAAGCACGTTGCACCGACAACATTTTGGCTGATCAGGAGGCTTGTTATACAATATACAAGAACAGTTAGAACATGACGTACGCTAGGTAGTTCTTTGCTTTGTATGGTGCTTCAATTTGACGCCTTATAGCTAGCAAGGTAAGATATAGATGCATAAGTATAGACAGAGATCGATGGATATCAAAGCTAGAGAGTGAAAGCAAAAAGGGTATGTTCTGTTCATTGATGCAAATTCACTACCCTATGGATATTGAAATGTGAATTGTCTGGAGACAATAATATTGAGAGGGCTTTTGCTTGGACGGATCGCAACACAAAACTTTGAAACTAATGTATAATCAATTGATCATCTTTGAAAAGCAAGTTTAAGAGGAATTGAAAGGGAAAAATATTATCATACTTGACTTTTAGACAGCAACGGACTATGATTGGGACCCGCACTTACCATTTTTGCATTGAAATAAATGGTTCGTCTCTCTTATAAGAGTTTATGCTAGTAAGTACTTTCGTTATAGGCACATCGAAATTTTTATAAAAATCTAAGTGCTTCTAAGTGGTTCTTCATAAAGTGTTTATAACCCAGAAACACTTTCAAGTTTTTTGGTCACACTCCAAAAACTGCTTTTAGTTGAAGTGGTACCAAACAAACTCTTAGTTTCACAAATGTTATCTCTCCTATCTATCAAGGAGTCCGTTGTTCCCTCATTTTCCGTGTCATTGCTTCAATCAAATTGTGATAATGAAACAAGTGAGGTCATCCTTGATGATCTATGTAAGACCCGTGTCTTGGGGAAACAAGAACGGTGAGCAATCCCACATCGCTCGGGGAGGGAAATGTGAAGTGCTTTAAATGTGTGGGCACTTCTTTTCCTAGCACAAGGCTTTTTGGGAGCTCACTGGCTTCGGATTCTTAGGAACTTCGAAGTTAAGCGAGTTGGAGGCTAGAGCAATCATAGGATGGGTGACCCACTAGGAAGTTGCTCGTGAGCTCCCAAAAACAAAACCGTGAGGGCGGATAAGGGGGCCCAAAGTGGACAATATCGTACTAGGGGAGTCGGGTCATGACAATCTATCCATGCCAAGTTATGAGTTTCCCCATGTACCACTCGTGGGAAACCTAAAGTACAATACTCACTTGATATACATGTCAAGTCTAAGTATCACATTAGTCATTATGTGATAATTCATCGTTTATCTAAGTTATATGCATCATATTTGCGTTAATTATTTGGTGTATGTGTGTCAACTAAGTTGCAGGATGTTCTTTCTAAGCCCAAGTGGATAGATGTCATGAATGTTGAAATGGAAGGTTTGAACAAGAATGAAACTTGGGATTTTGTTCCTTTTCCACTAGGGAAGAAAGTTGTTTGATGCAAATAGGTGTTTACTTTGAAGCATAAGGTTGATAGTTCCATTGACCGTTACAAGGCTAGATTAGTAGCAAAATGTTATACTCAAACCTATGGAGTGGATTACTTAGAGACCTTTGCTCCAATAGCAAAACTCAATACTGTGTGTGTACTCTTGTCCCTGGCTGCTAATCGTGACAGGCCTTTGTTGCAGTTGTCAAAAATGTGTTCCTACATGGTGACCTCAAGGAAGAAATATACATGGATCTTCTTCCTGGTATTTCTATGACCTCCAAAGAGGGTGTTTTGTGTAAGTTGTGAAAATCTTTATATGGATTAAAGTGCATCTATGAAGAAATTTGGGTATGTACAGAGTAACTTGGACCATACTTTGTTTCTAAAGCGTCATAAATGTAAATTGACAGCTTTAATTATTTATGTTAATGATATGACTGTAACTGGAGATGATCAGGCACAACAGCAAAATATTCAAAAGTTTCTGACTTTCAAATTTGAGATGAAGTCATTGGATGACTTGAAATACTTTCTTGGGATTGAAGTTGACAAATCTAAGCATGGTTTCTTTCTGTCTCAAAGGAAGTATGTTTTGGATTTACTTGTAGAGACTGGAATGTTGGATTCTAAACCTATTAATACCCATAATGAACAGAATCATAAGTTGGGGTTATATTCATATCAAGTTCCTACTGATAAGGAGCATTATCAACGACTTGCGGAGAAATTGATTTATTTAGCTCATACACGTCATGATATAACATATGCAGTGAGTGCAGTGAGTCAGTTTATGCATTCTCCTAGTGAAGATCATATGAGTGTTGTGATGCGTATTTTGAGGTATCTAAAAGTAACTCCTAACAAGGGGTTAATATTTTCCAAGTATGGTCATATGGATGTGGAAGGGTATACGAATCTCGATTGGCCTGGTTCAGTCACTGATAGACGTTCTACATCTGGGCATTTCACATTTGTTGGTGGTAATCTTGTTACTTGGAAGAGTAAAAAGAAAAATGTAGTGTCTCGGTCTAGTGGCGAGGCTGAGTATCATGAGATGGCTCAAGTTGTTTGTGAGTTATTGTGGTTGAGGAGATTGTTGGGAGATCTTGGGATTGAGCCCCAGAAACCCATGGATTTGTATTGTGACAATAAAGTTACAATTGCGATTGCTCATAACCATGTGCAACATGATCATACAAAGCATGTAGAGGTTGATCGACATTTTATTAAAGAGAAATTGGATGTTGAAATTATTTCTTTTCTGTTCATAGCTTCCGAGTATCAGTTAACATATGTTCTTACGAAAATTGTGTATATTACTGTCTTTCTTAACTCGCTTGACAAGTTGGGCATGAGTGACATCTTTACTCCAACTTAAGGGGGAGTGTTGGCAAGATCCTAGTTTGATTAGGAGATTTATTTCCTAGTCTATTAGGATTTTATTTCTTTCTCTTTTATATAATCTTGTGTAATTAGGTTTTCTATTTGTTTCCTTGTATAACCCTACTAGAGTTTGCATCTTGTATTATAAATACCTCATTTTGGAGAACAAAAATATATTTGTTGGCGCTAAATCTTGAATAGATAGAGATGAGTGCAACTTACAAGTGGGATGGACGATCAAGAGATCGATTGGGTGTTGGATGCCGATTCTTCCTGTCCTTGGATGCTGATCCTGAATAGAAGATAAGCGAAGCTCGTGAGGTCTATGGAACCGGTGTGGAACCAGCCTAAGACCCTCCGATGCTCAAGTAAGATTGTTTTTAAGAGCTCTTGCTGTTGACCATATAGAAGTATAAAAGTCAAGCTGAAAAGTCTTACCCCTGTATTGTAGTGGAAGGGGCATATTTATAGAGGGCATTTAGTATGCTCTTAGCGCTCATTTTCGATGTGGGACTCGTGGGAGGGCCCTATGAGGTTGACACGAGTCCTTAGATATTTCAGGCGGGTGCTTCGAGGTTGATTCTGCAGAATCGGTAGGGGATACCGATTGTAGGCTGTGTTGGGCCCTGTAATGATCTTTTGCTGCTTTGAGACAATATCATCAGTAGCCTATGCCGATTGTCCGAGGCCTTGGGTGCTTGGGCGAGTTTATGAGATCCACGTGTCGTTGTACGAGTGGAGGGTCAGATATGGTACAAACAATATATATATATATATCCGTCTTTCTCTTGTGACATAAATATATCGATTAAGAAAATGATAGTAACTGTATAAAATTCCTCACTTTTACTTTAAAAGCGTTTCAAAGCTTAAATTCTCTCCACCTAGGCGTACCCCCATTCCTGATCCGTCAATTCCAATTATTCCGTCAATTCCATCCTCGCAACTTCGGAAACACAAAGTTAACCGAGTTGCGTTACTCGCAGGCCTCGAAGACACCAAGTCAATCCGAGCTGCGCTCCTCGCAAGTCTCAGGGGACCATAAGTCAGCCTGAGCCGCATTCCTCACAGACCTCGGAGACACCCAGTCAACCCGAGCTGCGCTAATAGTATAATAATTTAGTAGTGGCGTTTTTAAGACGCATGTTTGCAACTAGCTGTTAGTTTAGTAGTATTTATTTTTTCAATATTAGAAAACGTAACAAATTTCTAAAATTGAATTTTTACCGTTAGTACTCTGTTGCTAATTGGCTAATTACTGAATTAGTATCTAATAATTTTTTGTTCATTTAACTCCACACCAACAATTGCCAAGTAGTCAATCAAGTGGTGCTTGGCATGATTAATTAAAAAATCAACTTGCCATTGTGATAGAAGAAGACAAAGATTCCCATGTCATGAGGGTTGGTGAGTTACTCATTAATTAATTACGATTGAAATTAATGAAACATTATTTTTAAATCTAATTCATCAATTTTAATCTCTTTAAAATAACCGTTTCTAACCGTTTCATGCGCCAAATATTAAGATATTTACGTTTGTAACAGATTATATGGCTTGATATAATTTCTTAATCCTAGTTAAATATTTGGTGGCCTAATAAAATAATTTTAGATGGCTAACTATACAAATTAGTTACTATAACAAAACTAACCTTTAATTAATCAAAACCTCATATTTAAACAAGACAATTTAAAAAATTCTAGACGGCTTGCCGTTTTTCATGGTAAACTGCATGTTGAAGTGACACATGAGTAATTAATCCAACCATGTAATAATTTTTTTAGATTGTTTTTTTATATTATGAAATATGGGTTAGGCAGTTTGTGGATCATCCTAATTATCAAGGTATATAACTATTTAAGATTCAATTGTTGACCATGCCAAGATAAGTTGCCGGTGTCTTAATCACCTCATCTCTTTTTTTTAATGTTAATGTTAACTTCATTTCTTAATCACTCCCTTAATTTGGTCATCACTTTTTTGTCTTATTTTACGCCACAATTAACGATTCAATGTCATTGCCATCAAATATCATCATGACGAAGATAGGGCAACCCCCCTATCTATCCTAATAATCTTTTTATCCAAACAAATTTGACCTCAATAATCTAATCAGGACGGCTCTCTCTCTCTCTCTCTCTCAAAACTACACATGGTGCATGCCCAATTGAACGCTCTCCTTGCTTGGCAAAACATGTTCACTTTTGGCAAATATTCCATCTAATTTTGGTCTTTTCTCATTAAACAACTTGTTCTTGTTCATCTTTTCTTCTCAATATTCGGTCGTCCTAATTTCAAGAAAGTCAGCACATGATGACTTTTGAGAAATCGAATAGGCAACATGTCTAGGAGAAGATAAAGTATACTACATAGATTGAAGTGTAATTTCTATTCATCATTTTTAAACCTAGTGCGTCATCAACACCTCACTAATTATGTGCCACACACTACATCCATTTAGTGATATTTTACTATATGTGACAGTTAAAGAAACCCAAATCTTCTAACTTCATTTGAGTTTAAGTTTTGTTGAAAGTTGTTGCTCTTAAATAATAATAAAAAATTGAGCAAAAAATGACTCTTAGAATTGTATTTTGTCATCGTATCAATGTAATCAGCGGTGGAGCCACATACAGACCTGCAGCTGTCGTGGCCCCCCTGAGTCCATGAAAAAACCAATAATCCTTAAACACCTGCTGCAATATCAGTTGAAATATAAGGCAATAAAACCTTATAATTACAGTACTGACCCCCCTAAAAACAAGATACTAGCTCTGCCACGGAATGTAACAATAACATAACTGACACACATACTCATTTTTAATATTAATACCAATAATCAATTAATTAATTAAATAATTAAAAAGTGTAAATTAGTACAATATTTATCTGAAAATCTACAAATTTGGAGGCAAAGGCAAAAGAAATTATGTACCATCCAAAAAAAAATCCAGATATTTAGGCAAGTAAAAAGGTGGGGTAAGCAAGGGAAATGTGGATCGTGCAGAAGCGTTGTAGGGAATCGGAAACAGGCCAAAAGAGAAGGAGGAGGAGGAGGACAAGACCCGGTCAAAGGGGGCTTTCACTTTTTCCTTCTTCTTTTTTGACATTATCGTACCAGACCGATCGCTGTCTATCTGTCACGGAACAACGCGTACGTACATCATCGCCGCTTGCTGACTCAGCACTCCTCTAGATGAATAGAACACTATCTTACGTTCTTGCCCTTAGTTTTGATGTAAATCTCTAAACTGCCATTATACATACGTGAAAATTTTCCCATTAGTCTAATGAAAATATTTGATTGATCAAATTAGATGATAGACTTGATAGAGACAAGAGAAACCAAGAATTTTGGTTCTTTAATATATTTGTTTATTTATATTTTGAACAAATATTCGAAGAAAAAATCTTAGCCCCATCTCTCTCAAAAAACACTCTACAACCGTTTTCACTTTGAGGAGGGAGGAAGTCACTATTCTTCCTTCCCTCTCCCCTTCTCCTTTTTTCTCCAATTTTTAGAAATTGAAGGTTTCATCTATTTGTCTTCGTTTTGTAATGATTTTCCTCTACTCATTACAGGTGGAAACACCTCAGCATTGAATTACCACATGCGTCTCAGTGTCGGATCTCTACCATCATTTTTTGTGTGGTTTCTTTATGTTTGGAATAAGTCGAAAAAACTCTTTGGATTTTCTGTGTAGTTTTTACCTCTCCTTTTGTGAGAGTTTTTCACATCTCATTTGTGAGAGTTTTATTTGTATTGTTATGACTTGATTTTTTCAAGCTTTATCTATTTTTGGTTATTCTGAATTTACAATTTTAGTTAGGATGCTTATGCCAGAATTTATTCAATCCTGTGTGATCGTTAGTGGAGAAGCCCTATAAATTGTCTTAATTTTGATGTTAGATCGCTCCGTTATTATAATGGCCCTTTGTGACTAATATCTATTTTGGATGAATTATGAATGTAATTCCAAAATTTCATAACCAAAAAGAAAGAATGATGCTAGACTTAGATATTTTCAACCCAAAAATCATATATAAAAAGCTTGACATATACAAGCATATATAACACATGCCATCTAATTAAGTTGTTTTATTATTTTTAGCAATTCAACTTATAATACCATTACTTGGCGGTGGTGCTATACATGGAAAATAATGAAATAGTTGTAAACACTTGGTCAAATCAAAGATCATAGATAGCTTGTAACTAAAATGAAATCATAGATGGTTGAGAAATGCACATTGGGAGATTACTCTATCCTCTTATTTGATAGAGTAGCGTAGTAATAACCGAAATAGAAATTTTATGTTTGTGTTTAAAACCAATTGATAATTGCTGAAAAAATTAAGGATCTTTTTAACATGAAAGCATGTGGAATAATTCGTGCTACCAAATATGTTATCTTCCCCATTTTGCTTAAACCATACCTTAGAAAATTATATAGGAAGGTGAACATTTTGTAAGAATATGTACACATGTATTATTACACACAGTAACCTAAAATAATATAGCCTATTTATTTTATTTTTCTTTGAAGGAAAAAATTGAGTGAGGGCATCTTCCCCCAACGGGCCATAGATACATGCTTCCTTGATGGCAACACAATATGTATATGTAATCTTCATCCAAAGACTTGACTAGATTTGAAACTAATACATAAACCGTTTAAGAAAAGTAAACTTGAAGGACTTTGTGCGTAATCTATTAATATATTACACAAACAGGTAATTACAAAGGAATTCTGAGCAGTTGAAAACAATATTGAACAACAATTTCAAAAAATAAGATAGCCTGTAAATAGATGCAGAGAAACACAGCCCAAGTTGAAGTAATCAAAGCCAAACTCTATCTTGTCACATGCTAAAACTGCGCATTTTTCGATCAAGATTCATTTGTAAAAACTAAAAACTATCTAATCAAATTTTGCTTTCATATTTAAAGCAGCAAATTGGTATTGTTTTGTAATTATAGGAGACAGTGAAGGGTAGTCTTGGAACAATATTCCTAGTCAGCGTCTACAAAAAGGAACAAGAAACGGTCTCGCCCCCGACCAAGCCGTAGATTTATTTCGCCCCATATAACTGCCAAGACCACCCGACTCCCCTTATCTTTCGAATTTTTACACCTCTCCCTTTCTCCTTTTTCTCTCCTCTCTCTCTGTGTTTCTCATTTCTCTCTTTTTCCCTTTCCAATTCTTCAAATTTAATTCCAGGAGAGAAAAAACGAAAACACACACCAGCAAACGAAAACAATCCCGAAAATGGGTGCCACAGATAACCAGGGTTCGTTTCTGAACCGAATCAGCATCCGAAGAAACCAGGTGGCTTCCATGGAAGGCAACCACGAGCAAGAGCTCGAAGACCTCGAGCACTTCCAGAAGCACGTCGCCGATCGATTCTCCGACCTCTTATCTCCCTCGGAAGACTTCCCCTCCGACCCGATGCTGTCAATTGCGTGGGTCCGGAAGCTGCTCGACGTTTTTCTCTGCTGCGAGGCCGAGTTCAAGGCTGTTCTGCTGATGGGTCGAGACCCATCTCAGATTTCCAAGCCCCCACTCGACCGACTCGTCCCGGAGTTCTTGGACCGCGTTGTCAAAGCGTTGGACATTTGCAATGCGGTCTCGCACGGGGTCGATTCCGTCAGGCATTTCCAGAAGCTGGCCGAGATTGCGGTCTCTGCTCTGGAGCAGAGGCCGATTGGGGATGGCCAGGTTCGGAGAGCGAAGAAGGCCCTGAGCGCGCTGGTGACGGGGATGGCGGTGGAGGACAAAGAAGGGGGTGGAAACAAAGCCACCGAAAGAAGCTGGTCTTTCGGTCGCAGGAGTGGCGTTTCTGCCCCGAATAAAGACCGAGCTGTCGGGCATTTTCGGGCTTTGTCGTGGGGAATGTCAAAAGGCTGGTCCGCCGCCAAGCAAATTCAGGCGATGTCGAGCAATCTGGTGGCTCCGAAAGGCAATGAGGCCTCTGGGTTGGCCCAGCCGGTTTACATAATGAGCACAATTATGCTGTTTGTGATGTGGATGTTGGTGACGGCGATCCCCTGCCAGGAGAGAACCGGGCTGATGACGCATTTTCCGGTGCCAAGGAATTTGGCGTGGGCTCAGGCCATGATCGGCCTCCAGGAGAAAATCAGCGAGGAGTGGAAGAAGAAGGAGAAGAAGGGCTCGGCTGGCTTGCTCGAGGAGATGCAGAAGATGGAGAAATTGGGGCAGAGTTTGATCGAGTTTTCGGACTCTTTTCAGTTCCCCGCGGAGGCGGAGAAGCTGGAGGAGGTGGCAGCGCAGGTGGCGGAGTTGGCGGAGACTTGCAGGAAAATGGAGGAGGGTTTGGTGCCTTTGCAACAGCAGATCAGAGAGTTGTTTCACAGGGTGGTGAGGAGCAGGACTGAGGTGCTTGATGTTTTGGATCAAGGGGGCAAAGCCTCCGCGCCCGTCATGTAAAGATCAAAACTTGGGTCCTGACTAGTCAAAGACGAAGAACAATCGAAAAGTTCAAGTTATTGAAGGAGGTGAATTTTGCAATGTTGTTCGTAGTTTCAAATTTGCTCAATGAGCCAAGAACATTAAATTTTTTTTTTTTGTTTTGATCTTGCAATGTGAATTAGAGTATAGTTATTAGAAGGGTTCATTTTGGTAGGAGTATACATAGCCTAATAGCCAAAGTGCTGAAGTATGCTTTGCTTATCTACTCTGTTTTTCTTTCTCTGTGTTCTTGGTTGGTTATTTGGGTACAGAAAATCTAATTGAAAAGAGAAAATGTACATACCCAATTAAAGTTGGTGTTTTCTCTTTTTCTATTTGGGTTCTTCAATTCTCTTTTTCTTTCTCCTTTGTCAATATTTGTTCCTCAAGTTTCTGCTTGTTAGGGTTCTGCAGTTTCTGCTTTTGCTTTTGCTTTCACCAAACACTTGTAAAATGTTCAATTTTGGAGACGTCACATCATAGTTAAAAAGTCATGAAGATAAGATGATGCCTTTTAACTACCAACCGAAAGTGAAAAAGGTGTAACCGCAATT
This sequence comes from Prunus avium, assembly GCF_002207925.1. Next base: position 368,141 of record NW_018921958.1, read on the forward strand.
GGGGCAAAGACAACTTCTATAATTGGCAGTCATCTGTGCCACTTGTTTCACAGGAACAAACCGCAGACCAAGTTACAGTACTCAGTACTGGCCAAAATGCTAGGTCATCCTGTGCCACTTGTTTTACTACAACTAACTTCTTCAGGGTCATTTGTGGCATTAGAAGTTTGGAACTATTTATGGTAAAGAAGACATATGGGCTCGGCAAGCCTGTCTGTGACTTTTGAGGCCTCTTACTCATTGCAGTTTCACATTCCCCATATGACCCACCAACTCTTCAACTTTTGATTCATGAGTGGAAAGCTTAGCTGCCTAATTGGGTTTGGTCTTGAAACTTAGCTATGAGAGTAAGAGAAACTTGTATATATAATCCCCCTATATTTTCTCTCCACACCATTTGACATGTCTCTTTGAGACATATCAATATCAATACGATGACCTCTTGTTATTAATTAAGGTAATAAAAAGAAAAGTAATATTCAACCCGCCGAGAAAATGGAGCAACTAACGTCTTTCTTGGGATGTGGAAGGATGCGAGGTGTACCAGCACAATGACCTCGGTGGTCGTGCGTGTGATTGGTGGGCCGCCTATGAAACAACTTCTTGGACCTCGGCCCATGACTAAATGGGTCGAGTCGAATCATTTGTGTAGATGGGCTTGCTTCCCCAAGATCCATTAAGAAATTGATTAAATAGACTGGAACAAACCCAATTCTAACTTTCAAATTGCACGAAAAGAGGCCCCACCCTTTTCTGTTTCACCAAGTTGGGCCCACTTTGGGGTCTTGAGGAGATACCAATTTGTTACACATAGCATTAGATTTTTGTATTTTATAAATCAAATGACAATTCATTAATGTCGGCATGTAGAGACGTGGAGCGTTCTCGAATAAATTACGTGGACAGAACCAAACGACGACGTGTCGAGCAATTTACTGGTTTCCAACTTTCCAATACATTAACTTAAGTTATGCACAAGCAAAACGGCGCCGTATCACTCCCCTGACATTTGGAAACGTCCTCCATGGCTAATGCAGTCCCAGGAGCCTTCTGAAGCCAGCGATTCACCCGCCAGCATACAGTTCTCCCTTACTGACCTTTGGATCTTTTCAAGAGCCACCCACCAATAATTAATTTAATTACAGAAAAATATCTGAAAACAAAGCCACTCTCAGTTCCCAATGTCTTCAGGTTCGAGCTCTACAAAATCAAACCCCACTCTCACTCTCTTCTCCATTTTACCTTCTTCAATCTTGATCGTCGTTGTAGAATCCCTAATTTTCTTTAATTTCATTTCTCTTTCTTGCTTGGCAAGCTACAGTTCGCGGACGAATGGCGAACCTAGCCAACTCTGTGTGCTTGAAGAACTCCGTTTCTCTCTGGTCCCCTCTTCAATCCCCAGCAGCTCACCGCTCTTCTTCAATCGGATTCAGAACCTTCCGCAGAAGCTACGTCGTTTCGTCTTCATCTTTCTCCAATGAGAACCGGGAGTGAGTCATTCGAAAATTCAGTCTTTTCAGCTTGAAATTTTCGCACCGGTTTTTAAAATTTTTGTGGAACTCTTTGTCTTTGCAGGTTTGTGATTGTTGGTGGTGGCAATGCGGCTGGCTATGCGGCAAGGACTTTCGTCGAACACGGAATGGCCGATGGACGCCTTTCGATCGTATCCAAAGAGGTAGTGAAATCAAATTTTCCATCCTTATTGAAATTTTTTATTTGGTTATTGTTATTGAAGTGAAGTTTTGCTGGGTTTTGTGAACAGGCCCATGCTCCTTATGAGCGTCCAGCCCTGACAAAAGGATATTTGTTCCCTTTAGATAAGAAGCCAGCACGATTACCTGTAAGCTGAAATCACACTTGAGTCTATGAATTTTGAGTATTTTCTGAAATATGAAAAATAATGGTCTTTATGGTAATGTTTTGGAGTTTAGAGTTTGAAATATTATTGTTATAGGGGTTTCATACTTGTGTTGGATCTGGTGGGGAGAGGCAAACACCTGACTGGTATAAAGAAAATGGGATAGAGGTAAATTTTTATTTTTATTCCTTTTCTTAGCATTTTCCCCAATTTTTGGAACTGCTTTATAAGTTAGTTTTTTGCAATGGTGCAAATGTCTACAATGTTGTTGCCTTTTTTCAACTTTCTATTTAGATGTTCTATGAAGATCCGGTTTCAAATATTGATATCGAAAAGCAGACCCTGACTACAAATTCTGGCAAACTGCTTAAGTATGGATCACTGATAGTCGCCACAGGATGTACAGCCTCAAGGTGGGTTTAGATAATTTTTGACAGTTACTGATTAGTTTATATGAATTATAAGTGCTGATAGATTGTACATAGCTAAACTAAAGCAAAGCTGCTTCCTTGAGAATGGTTTCAGGTTACCAGAGAAAATTGGAGGAAACCTACCTGGTGTTCATTATATCCGGGATGTTGCAGATGCTGATGCACTAATATCTTCACTGGTTAGTTTGAAATTAATTTGTTTTTAGTTTCTTTCCTTGTTGCAATTAATAAATGAAGTGCTTATGGAACAATGAAATAGATCTACCTCTTTAAACTTTTAATGCAACTGTTGGATATTGTCTGAGATTAATGGAGAAGTCCCACATCATTTACACAAGTGTATACTGTTTGAAGGTTTAGCTGTATTGTTTTGTTGAGTGTCATTTGGGACTTCAAAGCAAACTTGATTGACATAACGCAAGTGTGCTTGCTTTCTACGCTGCAGTACACTTTCATGTTCAGTCATAGTGTTTTTCTACTTTTTTCTATGTCGTATGAAGCTTGTGTATTACAATCATATTATGACACTATATCTGCTTTAGGAGTGTGGAAGTTGTTGTTCCTTGCAATTCATTAATTTATAAAGGAGATGCCTTCTTTCTTTTTTTCCAAATTTTGGAATGACTTATCAACATTCTGATTCACATAATCAATTATTTACTTGTAGCATTCAGTTAAAAGGTAATTTATTCAGACCCTGGATAAACAAAGTGCAAACCTTGTAAATTTATTTTAAGAGGTTTAATTTGTTCAATAATTTTCTTTTAGTCAATTAATACCTGGTTACATGTTCTCTTGTTGAACTATGTTTTATTGAGGTTTGGTTTGTTGTTTGGACTAGTAGCATATTCCTTTCAGTAAAATTTCGCATATTCTTCTCCAGGAGAAAGCACGGAAGGTGGTTGTTGTTGGTGGTGGTTATATTGGTATGGAGGTTGCTGCTGCTGCTATTGGTTGGAACCTTGATACAACTGTGCGTGTTATATTCAACTTGGTCCTTTTTTTGTTTCTTGGGATGACATAACAAAAATGTTCATGAAGTGAAAAAAGTTTTATGGAAAATTTGGACCTACATTTTTCTTCTCTTATTTTTTTATATTTCTTTTTGAAGATCGTATTTCCAGATAATCATCTTTTGCAAAGGCTGTTTACTCCTTCACTTGCCCAGAGATATGAAGAGTTCTACCAACAGAATGGTGTTAAATTCTTGAAAGTACTCTCTCTCTCTCTCTCTCTCTCTCTCTCTCTCTCTCTCTCTCTCTCTACTTTTGTAAACTTGACACTATACTGCATGTGATAATTTCCATTCGACCTGGATTATTAAGCTCATTTAAGTGTCGACCAGGGTGCCTCAATTAAAAATTTAGAAGCTGGTGTTGATGGACGTGTAACATATGTTAAGCTTGACGATGGATCTACTATAGAAGCAGACACAGTAAGTTTCTGATCCTACACATCCTTTGCTGTCAGGGTTTTTTCATCATTGTGTCACCTTTCCCCATTCATCTTGGATAATAAATGAAGATTTTCAAGATTTGTTTTCATATTAAATTAGAAAGAAAATATATATATATATGAAGAAGTTCATTGAATTGGAATACTTTCCCTTCTGTTTCTTTCCTTTTTGTAGGTAATTATTGGTATTGGCGCAAAACCTGCTGTCAGTCCTTTTGAAGGGGCGGGCTTGGATTCCAGTGTTGGTGGTATACAGGTGCATATCCAAATTTATGCTGCCACAAGTTGTGACACACAAATGACATTTTGCCTTTTGTTTTTTTTGAGCATATAATGCCGACATATATACTGTATTATGTATCGTGCACAACCTTTAGATAGATAGACTCAGATTTACATGCTAGATTAACTTTATTTTGTGCATATTAAACATATCAGAATATTAGAATCCTGAATTTAGAAATTTAACTTGGAACAACAATAATTTCAAAATCTGATAGCCAGGATTAGTTCAAGTAGAATGTCCATTTGCTTTTTATTGTTATTTATATCTTTGTACTTTGAAACCAAGGTTGATGGTCTGTTCCGGACGCGTGTACCTGGAATCTTTGCAGTGGGAGATGTTGCAGCATTCCCCTTGAAGGTATACCTTTATTTAAATTAAGCAGAAAAGTATTTCTTAATCTGAATTCTGAAAGAAAATATGTGTTCCACTGAACAGATGTATAACCGTATAGCGCGAGTTGAACATGTAGATCATGCTCGTCGTTCTGCACAGCATTGCGTTAAAGCTTTACTGAGTGCACAAACTGACATGTATGTTTGCCTCTCTATATTTGTAGTCTAGCCTTTAGAATACAAGATTAATTTCGTTTTTCTTGACTGCCTTTTGCTGAAACTTCCTTGCTGATGATTTGTGTTACTGCACAAAAATCCAGATATGATTATCTCCCATCTTTCTACTCGAGGGTATTTGAGTATGAAGGAAGCCCCAGGAAAATTTGGTGGCAATTTTTTGGGGACAATGGTAAGAATCTGTGATGCTTGCAATTTTATTGGCTCTAATTTATATGGTGTGTTTTTTTCACACTGTTGTCATTTTATTGAACAGTTGGAGAGACCATTGAAATTGGTAATTTTGATCCCAAGATTGCTACTTTCTGGATAGATTCTGGTAAACTATCTCTGTCTTTCACACTGTAGTTATTTTATTTATTTACAGCCGAAATGAAAAGTTTATTCTTGTTGTGCTTCAGGTAAATTGAAGGGTGTTCTTCTTGAGAGTGGAAGTCCCGAGGTACATTTTGTTCTGTTTTACTTTCTTTTTTTGCTAGACAAGGAACAGGGCTGGGCTTGAACCCTGACCATGTCGTTGGGGGCCAAGCTTTTGGATAGAAGTAATGATAGAGGAGTCGTAATGATAAGAAACAGATGCATGAATTAGTTTTCAAAATGGATTATGTGAGAGTTTTTCTTCTGAAATTTTGTACATTATCAGAAAAGACTGTCAATAATACCCAAAAAGGAGAATGAGTGCTAATATTATAATTCAACTAACTATCACCCTATCTGTAATTACAAGCATATCTTTTCCTGCATGGCCCTAACACCTCATGTTGTGTTGTCAAGGAATTTCAACTCCTTCCGAAACTTGCAAGGAGCCAGCCTATTGTTGATAAAGCCAAGCTTCAGAACGCAGCTTCAGTTGAGGAAGCACTAGAGATTGCCGGGTCATCGTTATAGGCCGAAAGCTGCAGTATAGCGAGGAAAAGAGCAGCTTGTTTATGTACTGTTAATCAAAACCCGAAAGAGTTTTGCAGGAGTATGCAGAGAAAGAGAGAGGTTGTATAATTCCTTTGTGGGATTTTTGTAGAAATGTCACCTGAACTTATACATTAGTTTCAATTTGTCACATTAAAAAAAAAATTAGGCGAAATGTCACCTAAAGTTTTCATAATCCATGATTTGTCACCTGACTTTAACGTCATCCAATTTTCCATCTATTTTAAAGGGTATTTTAGTCTTTCCAATATATAAACCTCTGTGAAGCTCTTTTTCTCAACAAAAAAAAAAGAAAAAAGAAAAGAAAAGAAAAAAGACAGAAGTTAAGAACAACGCCTAAACAACAGTTAGACTTTAGGGTTTCAATTTTTTTTTAAGGCATATTTGCGAGTTGTCAGCAACGTTGGGATTGATGGCGACTCTACGCTACAGAGTCACTGGGAACCCTACAAACTACGGTAAAGCTTTGCTTTCTACTTGGGAATCTCTGAAGTTTTTTCTTTTTATATGACAATGGGAGATTTGATTCATGGGATCCTTTTTTCTTTCTTTATGTTCTTTGGCTTTATTTATATGCTATTGCTTTGTTTTTTTAGATGTGGATGTTGAGAACCTAGTTAATATGGACCTAGAGAACCTAATTGATGTAGGTGTAGAAGATGAGGATTCTGAAAGCAAAAAGAGCTCAAGTATAAAGATAATGAGATTTTATGTTTTATTTTTATTTCATTAAATGTTGAGAAGTTGGCAATGAAATTTGATTTGGTACAGGTGAATGGAGAAGGTGATCCAAGAGGGCAAACTTCAGCAAATTCAAGCCAACAACAGTCACAGACAAATGGAGGAAATAGGACAAGTGAAACCTCAGCAAATCAAGCACTCTGTACCAAGAGGAATACAATCTGCAAGAAATATGTCTGAATCCAATGCACAAGTCTCAAACCCAAGTTCTTCTTCTACAAGAGCAAGCACAATGAAAACCAACACCAAGTCTTATGCCAAGAAGAATAACGTATGGAAACCATAAAGCACTTAGGTTTAATTGGTCTTGGTACCATGCAAAGTTTATTTTACAAACAGATAAAAATTGGGATTATGTTTTGAAGTGCTGTAGCTTTGTGGCCTCGGTACAAGTTGTAGACTTGGTCACGTTTTGAACCTATTTTGTGAACTCATTTTGGCTACTTTTGTTTTGCATATCAATTTCCAGATAATGTCTTTTGTGATAGCGAGAGATATCTTATTCTATTAGGATATTATTTTATTTATTTCCTTTTATATAGATATTATGTAATTAGGATTCCACTTGTTTTCCCAGTTTGACCCTACTAGGGTTTGTAACCTTGTATTATAAATACATCCTTTCCGGAGAATGAAATACATCTAAAAATATTCTACCATATTGTTTGACTTGGTATCAAAGCCGACTTTCTGGTGATCTGTGCGTGTTGTGCCCACCCGTGTTCTACTGTGTGCCTTAATTCCTTTTAGGGTTCTTGTGTCTGTGCTTTTGCCGTGTTTCGCTGTGTGCTTTGTCGTGTTCGTGCCTCTACTGTGTGCCTCTACTGTGTTCGTGCATTTGCTTCTACTGTGTTTGTGCCTCTGTTATCTTCGGGCATCTGCCATCTTTGTGTCTGTGCTGTGTTCTGTTGTATACTCTGCGTGATTTTTTGAGTTTCTGCTACAATCATGGGTGATAATTCCATTGTTGGTGCTGCTGCTGCTTCTGCAAATTTGCGTGTTTCTGACTCTATTCCAGGTACTGGCTCCAATACTTGGATAATTGACACTGGTGCTTCTGATCATATGACTTATGATGCTAAATTTTTTGATGAGTTGTCTAGTAACACCCGTGACCCATACATAACTAGTGCTAATGGTTTACCCTCTCCAATTACTGGCGAGGGCACCATTTCTCTCACCCCAACTCTGTCATTGTCTCGTGCGTTATTAGTTCCTAATATCCATTGCAACTTGTTCTCTGTTGATCGCTTACTTGATACATTTAATGCTTCTGCACTTTCTATCCTACCCATTGCTCTTTTCAGGATTTCAAGACTCACGAGGTGATTGGGCATGGTAAACGGATAGGGGGGTTGTATTATTTGACATTACCTTCTGCACCAGTTCGTGATCGTGTCGTTAATACTGTTCAACGTTGCAGTGTCAAAGACAAACAGCAAATTTGGTTATGGCATCGTCGCTTGGGACACCCGTCATTTGGCTACCTTAAGCGTCTGTTTCCATCTTTATTCCGCTCCTGTGATGAGTCTAGCTTCAAATGTGAGACTTGTGTAATGGCCAAGAGTCACCGTGCTGTTTTTCCCATAAGTAATAATAAAGCTGCTTTACCTTTTGAGTTAGTCCATTCTGATGTATGGGGTCCTGCTCGTGTGATTTCTCATGGTTTCTATTGGTTTGTTACGTTTATTGATGACTGCACTCGTTTAACATGGGTATATTTGATGAAGAATAAACATGATGTTGCATCTATTCTCCCTGATTTTTGTGCCATGGTGTCTACTCAGTTTCATGCTCATGTTAAAGTATTTTGGACCGATAATGGCGGTGAATATGTGAATCATACCTTGAACCAGTTCTTTCGTGATCACGGTATCATTCACCAAACTACTACTTCATTCACTCCTCAACAGAATGGCGTGTCTGAAAGGAAGAATCGTCAGTTACTTGAAGTTGCCCGCTCTCTTATGTTGGATATGTCTGTTCCCCATCATCTTTGGGGACATGGTGTCTTGGCTGCGGCCTACTTGATTAACCGTACTCCTAGTCGGGTTCTTGATTTCAAGACTCCGCTTGATGTGTTGTGTGCCCATACTCATCCAGTTTCCGTCTCTAAGTTACCTCCGAAGGTGTTTGGGTGTGTTGCTTATGTTCATGTCTACTCCCATCAACGGAGTAAACTTCATCCTGTGCTCTCCGTTGCGTCTTCATTGACTATTCTACTACTCAGAAGGGTTATAAGTGCTATCACCCGCCTACTCAGAAGGTACATGTTACATTGGATGTCACCTTTCATGAAGAAGTACCCTATTATGTTTCCCTCTCCTCTTCAATTCAGGGGGAGAGGGGGAGTGAATTGAAGAGTTTCGGAGTAGAAAATGTGGAAGATATTGGACCTGAAGAAGGAATTTCTGGCGAAAAGGAAGCGACCGGTCGCATGGAGGAAACGATCGGTCGCAAACGAATCTGCTTGGATACGACCGGTCGCATAGAAGTGAGCGACCGGTCGCTAACGAATCTGCCTGAAAGCGACCGGTCGCACATAGGAAACGACCAGTCGCCTGCCTCGATGAGCGACGACAATGACGATACGAGTGACGCGACCGGTCGCTAGGAATGTCACACCGGTCGCTCGGTAATATTTTGGAATTCTTTGAGCCTTTCTCAGAAGGACATAACAGTGATACTAGCGACTCTCGTACAGATGAAATTGATACAGGACCCCCCTCTGCCCTGCCACTGCTCCAATCAACTCGTGATAATGAGGTACTTTCTAGTGATGTGCCTACTTATTTATTGCCCCCACGCACTACCCGTAGGAAACCTAAAGTACAATATTCTCCTGATATACATGCCAAGTCCAAATATCTCATTAACCATTATATGTCAACTTATCGTTTATCTAAGTTATATGCATCATATTTGTGTCAATTATCTAGTGTATGTGTGCCAACTAAGTTGCAGGATGCTCTATCTGATCAAAACTGGGTAGATGCAATGCATATTGAGATGGAAGCCTTGAACAAGAATGCTACTTGGGAGTTAGTTCCTTTACCAAAAGGAAAAAGGCAGTTGGGTGCAGATGGATGTTTACTTTGAAACATAAGGCTGATGGTTCTATTGACCGTTACAAGGCAAGATTGATAGCAAAAGGGTATACTCAGACCTATGGAGTGGATTACACAGAGACTTTTGCTCCAGTAGCAAAGCTTAACACTGTGCGCGTGCTCTTGTCCTTAGCTGCTAACCATGATTGGCCGCTGTTACAATTTGATGTCAAAAATGCATTCCTCCATGGGGATCTCAAGGAAGAAATATATATGGATCCTCCGCCAGGTATCCCTATGACTTCTAAGGAGGGTGTGGTGTGCAAGCTACGGAAATCCACCAGGCATCCTTGTGACCTTTAAGGAGGGTATGGTGTGCAAGCTACGGAAATCATTGTATGGATTAAAGCAGTCTCCAAGAGCTTGGTTCGGGAGGTTTGCTGCAGCTATGAGGAAATCTGGGTATGTACAAAGTAACTCGGATCATACTTTGTTTCTGAAACGTCGCAGAGGTAATTTGACAGTTTTAATAATTTATGTTGATGATATGATTGTAACTGGAGATGATCAGGTAGAAATACAGAGTCTTCAGAAATGTCTTGCGTCTGAATTTGAGATGAAATCATTAGGTGACTTGAAATACTTTCTTGGGATTGAAGTTGCTAGATTTAAGCATGGTATTTTTCTGTCCCAAAGAAAGTATGTTTTGGACTTGCTTGCAGAAACTGGAATGTTGGATTGTAAACCTATTGATACTCCAAGTGAACAGAATCACAAGTTGGGGTTGTATCCTGATCAAGCTCCTACTGATAAGGAGCGTTATCAAAGGCTTGTGGGAAAATTAATTTATTTGGCTCATACACGTCCTGATATTGCGTATGCAGTAAGTATAGTGAGTCAATTTATGCACTCACCTAGTGAAGATCATATGGGTGTCGTGACACGTATTTTGAGATACCTCAAAGGGACTCCTGGCAAGGGGTTAATGTTTTCCAAGTATGGTCATACAGATGTGGAAGGGTACACAGATGCTGATTGGGCTGGTTCAGCTACAGATAGGCGCTCGACATTTGGGTATTTTATGTTTGTTGGTGGCAATCTTGTTACGTGGATGAGCAAGAAACAAAAGGTGGTGTCTCGGTCTAGTGCTGAGGCCGAATATCGGGGAATGACCCATGGTGTATCTGAATTACTATGGTTAAGGAGATTGTTGAGAGACCTTGGTTTTGGGCCTAAGAAACCCATGGATTTATATTGTGACAATATGGCTGCGATTGCAATTGCTCATAACCCTGTACAACATGATCGTACAAAGCATGTGGAAGTTGATCGAAATTTCATTAGAGAAAAGTTGGATGCGGAGATTGTTTCCTTTCCGTTCATCCGTTCTAAGTACCAGTTAGCCGATGTTCTTACGAAAACTGTTTCTACAAGTATCTTTCTCAACTCGCTTGACAAGTTGGGTATGCGTGACGTCTTTGCTCCAACTTGAGGGGGAGTGTTAGCGAGAGATATCATATTCTATTATGATATTATTTTATTTATTTCCTTTTATATAGATATTATGTAATTAGGATTCCACTTGTTTTCCCAGTTTGACCCTACTAGGGTTTGTAACCTTGTATTATAAATACCTCCTTTCCGGAGAATAAAATACATCTGAAAATATTCTACCATATTGTTTGACTTTTTGTTAGTTTTTCTCAAATTTGAATTAGTATCTATGATTATTTCCCAAAAAATATTGAAACCATAAAGTTTGAGTGTTGTTCAGGAGTAAAGTCTTGCTTTTGGAGTTTTAACTCCTTTTTCTTCACCAAAAAATGAGCTTCAAAGAGGGTTTACATAGCTTTATATTTAAATTATAAAAAAGAAAAAAAAGAAAAAAAAAAGAAGGAAAAAAAGGGTTTATATATTGGAAAGATTAAAATACCCTTTTAAAATGGATGGAAAATTGGATGACGTTAAAGTTAGGTGACAAATCATGGATTATGAAAACTTTAGGTGACATTTCGCCTAAATTTTTTTTTAAGGTGACAAATTGAAATTAATGTACAAGTTCAGGTGACATTTCTACAAAAATCCCTTCCTTTGTTAGACAGGTTTTTTACATGGTTAGTGTTTTAGGAATAAGTCATGCGGCTATCTGTATACAGTCAATGTTCTTTACATAATAAATTGATTGTAATTTAGTGGCAGTAAAAGTAACTAGAGTTTACCCTATGGACAAATTCTTCTGAACACTCATCAATAGTGATCAATTGCGAAAAAATTTATTCGCTTCGTGTTACCATCACACAGAAAAATTTCTTATATCGAACCAATGAATTTAAATATAACCTTCAAATACTATGGTCTAAATCATTAGATTTTTATCCCTAGTAATTAAGAAAAAACAAAATAAGTACTAAACTGTGCCATAACAATTTATTAATGATGTGATTTGATCATGTTACTCATATTAATAGTTGGATCAAATTCAGTCAAAGCTGATCAAATTACATCACAGTTTTGAAGTTTACAATTTTTTAAGATAATTTAAACTCATAATTGAAGTAAATCTACAAAAATAAAAATAAAAATACAGCCGCTTAATTAAATTGGAACGAAATTATTTAAATTATAACACAATTATTATTTGAAAGAAACGTCAACACACGGTGGACTGTCACACTCATGTGTATATATAAATACACAGAAATTAATGGATTCTATGTTTAAAATAAGGGAGATGACATCCGTGCTTCTCATGGATGTGGAAACGTTGGTGGCGTTCGATTTTTATGACTAAATTAGAATATTTGACCAGAAAAATAAAATAAAACTAAATTAGAATAGGACATAATTAAATAGTGAAAAATATAAAAAAGAAATATTGTGGAGTAGATGACAGTAGCCATCGATATCCAAATTGCTGATTTAACAAGTTCATCTTTAATTTAGGAGGCAATATTTAATTATCTGATGGGATATTATCAAGTTGGAAATTTGTTATTTTATTTTAAATAGTTGTTGTTAGTGTCTGTCAGCCAGAGACTGGTTCCTCCCTCTCTTTTCCATTTCGCAGATTTTTTTCACCCAAAATAAATTCTTATGTTGACATTGACTTTTCATTTCCACGCTTTTGCTATCAACCCAGATGGTTCTAGAGTAGCAGAATTTGCTGAAATGATCCTGCCTAGAGTATTAAAAGTTTTTTTTTCTTCTTCTTCCTTGAAGCATAGGTTTTAAGATTATTTGATTGACTGAACACAGTCGTGCACTTGCACCTTATTATTGAATTGACTAAATTTTCTCATTTCTCAGTATAAGTTTCAAAAGAAAACATGATCATATAAACCGATAAAGATGACTCATTATTTTTTTTTCTATTATCACTTACAATTTTACACGTATATAACTAACTCAACCAAAGTGCGCGCGCGAATACACACAAATTTTATACACTTGTCAAACTATGATTTGTTTATAAGGGAAAGGGAATCATTGCATTGCATGTAAAGAACCATCTACTTGGAATTATTGAGAGAAGAATCTAACTTAATGACACGTGTGATGTTTTCGCTATCCTAACTTAATTTCTTTTGTAGCTTATATAAAGCATGAAATTAAAAGAAAAATTAGAATAGACAACACATGATAAGGAGAGGACCACCAAAAATTGGCCTACTCGTAGACGCATCTATTCTTTATGGGGTTCAAAAATTGACACAAATTTAATTTCTTGCTACAATAATGAGATGATATCAACTAATAATAGAAAGTAAAAAAAAACAAAACAAAACATAGAGATATATATTTTCCCCAGACCCAAAGTCACGACGAAAGGTCACTACCTAAACGTACAACACCCCACAGCCTGAGTAGGTAGAAAAGTACAAGCAATTCAGGCATAGAGGAAACAGTGCGAGAGCGAGGACCACGACTGATTGGTTCCTTGTCCAACAAGGCAAGCCCTTCCCCTCCATTTCCAACTTTAAGAACTTTGACTTTTGGTTTGTTGGCTTTATATATTAAACCCGCGGCAGGCTTGGGCTCATTGGTCTGTCCGTCTTCCCCAGGACTTTTTCTCCTCTGACTCCTCTCTGTTTCTTCTTCTTCTTCCTCCTCCTCATAAACCTTTGCCCAGTTGGCTTAGATTTAGAACAATTTTTGATTAGTTTTTGTTACTATTTTATTCTTCTTGGTCAGAGCTCAGGACCCAATTGAAATGAAGGTGTAGTTTCTCACTCTGCTTTCTAACCCAATCTTTTATGCTTTAGTTTCATTCCTTGTTGATGCAGAGTTTTCTGCAACTCCGTGTTTTTTATTTATTTATTTTCTTTCAAAGATTCATGGATTGATGGGAATATCTTTATCTGATATGTCTGATATCATATAGGTAATTAATTTTTAAAGACCTCTGCCTTTTATCATTTCAGAAAAATGAAACATCCTTTTCTCAACTTTTTTTCCTTTTGTCTGCTTTTGTTTCTTGTTTGGACTTCAAACACTTTACCATCTCTATGAACATGCATGGTTTTGGTGACTGGTATCAGAAATTTTTGGTCCGAGAAGGATTGTTTTGTTCCTTCCATTTTTGTATACTGATTGAAATTTCTTTTTCTTTTTGCAGAAGGTGGTATTGAAATTAGATTTACACGATGACAGGCAAAAGCAAAAGGCCTTGAAATCAGTCTCCAGCCTTACTGGTATGAACTAGTTAAGCAGATCAGTTTTTGTGTTTTTGGCTCCATCTGAACTTTTGATTCTTTAAATATAACGAACGTCAAATGCGTTCAATTATTTTAATTTTGAGTACATATTGGAGCATCCATGTAGCAGATTGTGACTGGACTCAAGAGAATTTTCAGTCATATATACTTTATTGAAATTTAATATTTCATGCACTTATTGGACTCTGTTTTTCCTCTGTTCTGTGATTTTTGCAGGCATTGACTCTATTGCTATGGACATGAAGGAGAGGAAATTAACCGTGATCGGCGACATAGACCCAGTCGATGTGGTAGCCAAATTGAGAAAAGGTTGGCACACAGACATACTAACAGTTGGACCAGCAAAAGAAGAAAAGAAAGATGAGAAGAAAGATGAAAAGAAAAAAGATGACGGCAAGGACGATGACAAGAAGAAAGTTGCTGAGCTTGTCAAAGCCTACGAAGCCTACAATCCTTACATGACCAAGTACTACTATGTGCAAAGTGCAGAAGAAAACCCTAATGCTTGTGTGATATGTTAAATTAATTTTGCCATTTAGGGCCAGTTAATTGAGGATGGTGAGCATAGCATGCAGTTTGATCATGTATTGGTAAGGCTTCTGATCTGAATCCTGTTTTTGAACCAACTCGAGGCCAACCAAAAGAACAGTTTGTGGTATGTACAGTATAGTACAAGTAGCTTGAGAATAAGTGTTTGAAAATTTCAAGCATTTTGGTAGTGACTGATATTCATTTTGGGGTTTTTCAAGTTTGCAGCAAATTGATCAAGCTAACATAATGGGTATACTGCCGATTTACCCCCTGAACTTGTACATGATTCTCAAATTACCCTCGGACTTTTTTTTTTAACGAATTAAGGGCTCGAATTAAATTTTATTATCAATATTCCCCCTACCGTCAAAATTCGAACATTTCATCCATTAATCCGTCAATTTGAGGGTTATTTTGGTCATTTCTAGTTTGGTAGGGTTGGACAGTCACCATCTCCATGTCGATATCTCCCTCAGCCCCCTTCTCCTTCTTGGACTTGCAACAGCCACACCCCACCCACCCTCCGCACCATTGCCTAGCCCTCCTAAAAAAAAATTCACAGCACACCCATCCCTCCCTCAAAAATAGAAAAAAAAGAAAAAGAAAAAAGAATTGACCCATACCTGCAACTCACGACCACCTCAAGCACAAAATCAAACTTGACCCAAATTTGTTAAACCTCTTTCTAATAGCATGGTCTGGTGTGCTGGTTTGGGAATCTTCCCTTCAAATATGGTGATTTTTGAGATGAGAAATTAGTTGAAGGTATGAATTTCTAAGCTGCTGGGAATCTTCTCTCTCTCTCTCTCTCTCTCTCTCTCTCTCTCTCTCTCTCTCTCTCTCTCTCTCTCTCTCTCTCTCTCTCTCTCTCTCTCTCTCTCTCTCTCTCTCTCTCTCTCTCTCTCTCTCTCTCTCTCTCTCTCTCTCTCTCTCTCTCTCTCTCTCTCTCTCTCTCTCTCTCTCTCTCTCTCTCTCTCTCTCTCTCTCTCTCTCTCTCTCTCTCTCTCTCTCTCTCTCTCT
The DNA here is from genome assembly GCF_002207925.1 of Prunus avium. The sequence goes on from NW_018921958.1 coordinate 383,721, forward strand.
CTCTCTCTCTCTCTCTCTCTCTCTCTCTCTCTCTCTCTCTCTCTCTCTCTCTCTCTCTCTCTCTCTCTCTCTCTCTCTCTCTCTCTCTCTCTCTCTCTCTCTCTCTCTCTCTCTCTCTCTCTCTCTCTCTCTCTCTCTCTCTCTCTCTCTCTCTCTCTCTCTCTCTCTCTCTCTCTCTCTCTCTCTCTCTCTCTCTCTCTCTCTCTCTCTCTCTCTCTCTCTCTCTCTCTCTCTCTCTCTCTCTCTCTCTCTCTCTCTCTCTCTCTCTCTCTCTCTCTCTCTCTCTCTCTCTCTCTCTCTCTCTCTCTCTCTCTCTCTCTCTCTCTCTCCAGATAGATGGAAATCGCAAACAAATGGAGGACCAAGCTTGGAGGGCGAAATGAGAAGTGAGGTTCACCTGGATAATTCAATCCAAGCCGAATGACCAAAATAACCCTCAAAAGAGAGTCAACGTAAGTCAAATAGATGGATTAATGGATGAAATGTTTGAATTTTAACGGTAAGAGGAACATTGATAATAAAATTTAATTCGAGCCCTTAATTCGCTAAAAAAAAAAGTCAAGGGGTAAATTGAGAGTTATGTATAAGTTCAGGAGGCAATGCAGCAGTATACCCTAACATAATTAATCATACTTAGAACACTGTTTATCCACGGTTAACCTACCTAACCTCTATCAGATTCATGTTTGTTTTGATCTCTCAACTTCTTGTTAATTTGATATAATTCATCATCTGGGTCATTTAAATCAAAGGTGGGAAATCAACTTTTGTTTCTTTGACAAGTTGTTGAAGCTTTATTTTAAAACCCAAAAAGGACAATGATGCTATCAAGTTCTTTTTTGATATTGGAATAATTAATTTGAAATCTGTGGGATCAAGAAACCCACTTGTGTTTTATCAGGAACAAGCAGTGGCAAACAACTCAGTTCCAAACCCATAAAAAAAAAACAACCAAGGGCGGTGGCAAACAATGAATTTCACTTCTAGAAGGGACCAAAGCTTATGTTGAGTACTTTTCACAAGTATTTATACACATAAATGCATGTCATACATATTCTCAGTACTTTGAGGTTAAATTCAATACACCAGAAGAAGAAGAAGAAGAAATAATTGCAGTTGGTCCACATCCATTTTGAACTACAACCAAATGAAAGTATGTCAATTTATTTTTTCTTCATATGACAAATTTACTAGTAGCAATTGGTAACTTGAAAGGGCTGCTTTTGGATGATGTGAAGTTTCCAATTGGTAATGTCGCTGTTGCAGAATTATATGCATAAAAAAGAAATGTTAATTAATTATTTAGTTAGTGCCCCTATTATTGCAGAGGTTAAATGCAAATTTATAGACCAGGGCACAGGTTTGGCTTTTAGATGAAGTGAGAAGACAACTTTAAGTTGATTTTGGGAGAGCGGGGTTTTCTCACACACACTGCCAAGGTACTATGGAAGTTCGAACCTGAGACCATTGGTATGCAAATCAATGCCCTTTTTTACTAAGCTAAATTCCGTTGAGAAATAGAAGACCACTTTTATGCCAAACTTTAATGTTATCATTAAAATGTTTATATATGTGTAGCCATGGTCCTTGGACTTAATAGTGTACAAGATGAAGTCATCTTTTCATGCTTTTTTGTTTACCAATAATCTAACTAATCTTCGGTTTGTTTAAGCAAAACCCATCCCAACTCCATCGTACTTTATCCTTTGATGGGAACATAAGAGATAATAATGAGTGATTAATTTAAATTAATGTGAAGCAGATGGTGACATTGTAACAAGCAGAACAAGGATGAGTACTATTGAATTGATCACAGCTATCATGCTGATGAGCAGCATCTGCTTATACAAGCAAAAGATTTCTCAGAACATCCCCATTGCGGTGGGTGTTTTGCTCTTTTTGTCGCTTGGAAAAAGTGGATCAATGACATCACAGTTAACTTCCCTGCAGTGTCTTGGTGGTGGGTAACATTTAAGGTTTCTACAAATAAACATATCCATCTCCAGCTCCCTAAGAGCAAGTCCACCCATGAAGGCTAAGGCAAGGCAAAGGCAAGGCAAGGGCTGCCACTATTCATGTGAATAGTGGCAGCCTTGCCTTTTTTGGTTCCACCCCAAAAGGCTAGGGCAAGGGCAAGAAAAAAAAAAGATTATGCAACAAAATATAAACAATTTAGAAAGTGAATAAAATTGTTATGTATTTATAGGGAAAACATCCATAATATTTTGGTTTTTTTATATAAAAAAAAATTGAATTTTTTTTTATTTTTTTGATTTTTTTTATAATTTTTTTGCTTGCTGACATCAGCGTGACATCAGCGCTGACGTGAGCGCCTTCGGGCTTGAGCCCAGGCAAGATTTGCCCGTGGGCTTGCCCAGGCTGGTGGGTCCCATGCCTTGCCCAGGCTTGTTCTCTACCGCTGGAGTTGAATTGGGCTTGCCCGAGCAGCCTTTTGCCCGGTTTTGGTGTATGGCTGGAGGGGCTCTAATGAGTGTTTGTGAAGAAAAGGGCCACATCAAAAGTAAGGCTTCCTTGTGTTGAGGGGGACAGACCGGCCCGACCCCCTTTCCGATATGGGCCGGACTAAAACATCATAGTGATGAGTCATAGACACGGGTGCTGTAAACAGAAATTGAGGAGACCCCATGTCTCATGACAGCACGTGCACAATATATACTAGGGAACAATGAACGAAAACGATTTTCAATTCTCATGTGTTTTTTTAAGAAAATTCTGTTCCACAATAATGTTTTCCATGATGAAAATTGAACAAGATTTTTGCAGTCCACGTTCTTCTGGTCTAATATTGGTATATGGTCGTAAAGAGACCTGCTATGTATTGCTTTGCAGTTGCTTTCTCTGACTCTTAATGAAATGCATGAATCTATTAGGATTTCTCATATACACAATTGTTTTGATCTTATCTTAAAACATATTGATGTAAAACAATTAACATTGAATTAAATTATTCAAATATATTTTGTGAGAAATCATTACAAACAAATACAATCTTTTTTTCACTGAGTGAAAAGAAGGAAAAATGCACTTCACTCTGTAGGTAAAGGCTGAAGATTTGGCATGAAAATAATTTCACAAGAAAAGAATTTATAGTTTCTACCTAAGAAGAAGTAAGAATCTTTTGGTAGTCACGTTTTTTTAAGTCATGGCTCGAACCAGAGGCGATTGAGGCGACATCATGCACGGCGACATCATGATGTCATCCATTCGTCGCGATTTGAAGCTGAGCCTGAGGTTGTTTTGACAGAACCTGTTCTTCTTCCTTGGCACCACAGCCTCCTTATCTTGTTGCACAAAGGTTCGGATTCGCTTTAAAGCAATTTCCATGGTCTTGTCATCCATGTTGGCAAAGCAAACTCTGAACCAGCCTGGTTCAGGGCAATGAAAAGAAGATCCTGGTGACACATTGAGCTTAACTTCATGGATTATCGTGCGCCACAACGCCATCTCAGCTTCAAATGTCTGCTCCTTGAGGAGCTTGTGCAAGTCCATCCATACAAAGAGCCCACCATTGCTCTTCAAACAACTTGTGCCTACTTGTTCAAGCCCCATAGTGAAGCGCATGTGCCTTGCTTTCAGCCTTTGAGCACTTTGTGCAATAAATCTGTCCACAAACTCATTGTCTGAAAGCATGGATGCGATCAGATGCTGAGTTTGTGTAGAGACTAAGCCGAAGCTTGACATTTTTCGCGCGCAATTTACCACCTCATCATTGTAAGAATACACAATGCCAACTCTGAAGCCAGGGAACCCCATGTCCTTTGAGAGGCTGTAGACAATGTGAACAAGGTTGCGGTCGCATTCGATATCTTCCTCTATGATTTCTGCAATGCTTATGAAGCTTGGCTGGCTGAAGACAGTGGCAGCATATATTTCATCACTCACCAGGTGGATTTTCTTTTCATTGATGAAGGTCACTAGGCTTCTTAGAGTCTCTCTGTCTAGGACAGTGCCTAAGGGGTTTGAAGGATTGGTGATCAGCAAGCCCTTTACTCTGATGTTATCCTTTTGAGCTTTCTCATAGGCAGCCTCCAAGGCTGCTTTGGTGACTTTGAAACTGTTGGAGCTTTCACAAGCAACTGGAATAAGTTGCACCCCCGTTCGCCATCCAAGATCTCGATCGAAACTGCAAATAAATTCCAAAAAAAATTAGCAATTGCTGGAGAATGGATATAAGTTGTTCAAAGATTATTTCCCTAAATTTAAACTTTGCTGCCTTTAAACAGTTTCATTATAAAGTTTTTCACCAGGGAAAATTTGACCCTGCTTTGACTGCTTTTGACATGAGGTGGAAATCACTGAGCCACCATGAAAGGGTAAGAATTGTACACAAGTTCAGTGCGGCTAAGAATTCAACTAATTAGCTGGAACTGAGAAAGGGATCGATTCTTTTATAAATAAGTGTCCAAAGTCTGCACACTTGTAAACAGTCCTCTAAAGGGAAAGTGGACCTCATTTTCCCCAAGCATCTTTTTCCTTTTTGTCAAAATGTGATACGTATTGAATGGTTTCTAAGACAATCTGCTGACCCAGTTGTAATTGATCGTTTTCAGGCCCCCACCTAAGCTCAAGTTGGTCGAAGGTCATAGAGTTGTGATTTGAAATAAAAGTCAAGGTCCACTTATCAATTGCTAAACGTCTCATTATCATGCAAATGGCCTACATTATTAATTTAATCTTTCTCAAAAGAATATTAGAACATACCCTGGATAATAAGGAACAGGCACCAGAAATGCATCCCCAGGATCAGCCAAGCAGAAGGCTATCATCTCATGAGCTCCGGTTGCGCCTCCACTCATAACAATCCGGTCGGGGTCAAATGTGACTTGATTTCCTCTCGTTTTTCCCATGAAATTTGCAACAGCCTGTGGATTTATCACCCCAATAATTATGTCAGTATATAGCCAAATGTTAATGAAATATTGCTAGATTAAGGTAACAAATCAATGATGCTAATAAAAAGTGCATACATTTCTGAATTCTGGCAATCCATGATAATCCTGAAAGATAGCTATGTCTTTGAACTCATTTACTCCTGCTGCTGTGCAAATGGAGGCTTCTGGGTTCTTCAAAACCCACTCTTCAATCAAATCAAAGCATAGCTGCACACAGAAGAAGAGAAAACAAGAGTTAAGTAATTATGCTTTTCAAAAACCACCTAACTAACTTGGAAAAGAATGAAGAAAGGTTTCCTTTTTGGAAATTCTTACTTCATTTTCTGCAAGCCCCATCTGGATAACCCCATTAGGGTTCTTGGTGGGATGAAAGGGATCACTATCATAAGCCTTCCAGCCATCAAAGTATGGAGAGTTTTCACCATGCCCATTTCCAGTTGCCATCTTAGACAAGAGTTGCTGTTGGTTGCTCACAGTGAACCCCATTGTGTATATGCCTTAAAGATCCTTGCAATGCAGTGAGAAATATATCTATCAAAGTGTAAATTATTTATAAAGAGAAGAGAGGAGCAAGAGGGTCTAGTCTTTTGGGCAGTGCTAATGGTTTGCTTTGACCGCTATGCAAAGCCTAAAAGAGATAAAGATTTATGTAAGTTAGTTGAGGAATGACACTTCCTCAATGGTATTTATAGTAGGAAGCCTGGTCTGAGAGATGACTATGCAATATTAAGTTGGACTTTTGTTCTAAGGAAATGAGAATCTGATGAAGTTTCCTATGAAGGAGCACAATGGTCGCTTCTTTGAAAATCTTGGTTATAGTAGGTGGGTGTTTTGATGTTCATTTCCATGTCATAAATTATACTTAAGACTTTGAAGCTGAGCTGGGGAAAAGCACTTTCATGGTCACTTCCTTATGTAAAGGACAAAGCTTGTAAGTTAAAGTATCTCTACCGTCAGCCATGATGATCAATAAATTTCATGTTCCATATTCTGGATGGGTCTATATTTAGTCATGTTGGTGTTGGTGGCTCAGTACAAGCTATGATGTGTAAGTCCTATATCGGAGATTACAACAATAATAATCTACAGTTCAAATATAAGTGGTCCACTCCTAATTGCACTGAGACCTTTTAAATTAAAACCCTACACCTATGAGCCTAATTCAATTCATATATTGAGCCTAGGTGGTTAAGGTGAGGACAATATCGGTGCATATAGTAAACTCCTATTAAGTTAATTGGTACAACAAGTGAAATATATGAGTAGTTGACTCTTATTAGGTCCGTTGGTACAACAAGTCAAACCATCTTGTAGAGAAGATTGTAGCAAAACAAAATTCTATTAGTGAGTGGAATCATCCTAGCATGTTGATGTGGCACGACTAACCACTTAAAACCGAACTTGTGATCTCCTTTTAGACCCACCAAATTAGTACAGTGTAATGACGCGGTATGAATTATCATCGGAGTTTGTAGACGTGTCACTAGGGAATTATGTCACGTTATAAATTGTGAAACATTGCCATCATTCATTTACTAACCTAATAAGTATTAGAGGGCTCGTAATTCTCAATCAATTGCAGTCTTAAGTATAACTTGTAATGGTTAACATCTTGAAATCTTGATTTGTGCTTGAGTAAAGTTAATTGTAGTGGTTAGCATTTCCATTGGCAGCCCTATTTTTTCATAGATTACACAGAAAGACACTTACATTATGTTGAAACCAATTGTGTCCCACATCGGAAAGAGGGAAGGAGAAAGAGTACTTTAAATAGAATTACCCCACTCTAACTATCACCGAGGCCTTTTGTGATAAAACCCCACACCTGAGTATTGTGCAGGTGGTAAAGTGGGGACAGTATCGGTGCTGTTGGAGTGGGCTCTCGGTCGGTCGACCTGAAAATTTCCACATATTAATTCAAAGTTCCTCGTTTTATACCTTAAGGCTCAAGAATTCAAAAGAGAGCTCTGAATTCGCTGGTGGCCCGTCTAGAATGTTCAAATTTTGGCCCAATATATGGAAAGAACCTGAGAATTTATGCACCAGATTTTTATTCCACAAGTGGTTTAGTCTCCAAATCATGTGGAGGCAAAACAACAGTCTTTGACTGCAATTGTCTCCAGCACTTATACAAGTTCTTGCTGGAACCCACCTCAGCCTTGGAGTATGGGTGTTTGCCATAGATTTTTTTTATCATCAAACTAACATATTACGTTGTCAGACTGTCAATTTAAATTAACGTTTAGACACAAACATTGAGATGCCATGCAAAAGAGCAGGAAAGCCACCCTTCTGCTTTAGATTAAATAGTTAAAAACTTGAAAGTAGTAAAATTGAGATGTAGGGTTTTAGGTTCTTGTATGAAAACAATTTAACATATGGGTGGCTGTTATTGGAATTCTTATCCACCATGTGGGTGGCTATAACAAGATCAGGGCGTGAGACTTTCTTGGTCAGCTGCAGTTGTTCATAAAGACTGCAAGCTTAGTGATGCAGAGTGTGTCGTTGAACCGGCTTTGCTTTTGTTTGGTTATTTTCCATTCCTAGTGGAAATTATTTACCCTTTTTTTGGTCAAAGGTCATAGGTTAGAATGGTTCCTTCCTCCACGCGGGGAGTTGAAATTCCAATTCAAATCTTGCTTAAAATCTCACTAAACAATATAAAAAAGAAAAATTGCAGACCATTTTTTGCTTTGAAATGGTGAGTCCTGTTTAAGTCTCTGGCTCTGGCTTTCTGAGTTTGGAACAATTTGGTTAGGGAAATTCAAAGATTGTATGTCCTGCCCTCTCTTCCAATTTGGGTTTTATTTGTTCTTGAAAGGGGAATATTTTAAATCTTCTGTTCTGCTCTGTTCTGCGCACGTAAGTAACTGTGAGTTGTTGATGCATCAGGCATGTTAGTTGTCGGTTGAAGCATACTTCCACCCCTCGTGCTTTGAAATTAAAATTGGTGGACAAGATTCTAGTTTTTTCTGACTATCTTGTACCATATAACTCACGTGAAAATTGAGATAGATTCAGGTTGCATGCTATAAAGATAAAAGACTACAATGTCCCAATGGGATCAACGGCTTGATGGGAATTCCACTGGCTTCCACAATGTCCGCAAGGGTTCAAGCCATACTGCCATAGCTTGTGACCGTTTACTGCCTAAAGAAATAATCAAGAGGAAATTTGAGAAAATGACAGACACGATTTAAATTTGTTTTTCATTTTTATTTATAAACCTATCCTATGCCATTTTACTCTCTCATTTTTCTTTTTCTTTTTCATTGTTTATTTAAAACCAAATACAAAAACATTATAAAATGGATCTCAAAGTTTTCTTTGGTTAAGCCCAACGAATTGCGTTTTGCATCTATGTGGCTACCTGGCCATGGCACCCCTTAAAACTGAAAATTTTCATTTTTCAACTTTCTGAGGATGAACTTAAATAGTAAAACACCAATGGGTCTTAGATGGATTGGCCCATGCTTTTGGTGTACTCCCTAGTGGTCTTGGATTTAAGCCATTATTGTATCTGCGTGTGAGTTTACCCCGTCTCCTTCCAAAACTTTGGTTAAAAAAAAAAAAATTAATAGTAAAACCAAAACATTATGGCTAAGCTTAAAAGTTTTCAATATTTCCAACTGCATTCCAAAGTCGACTACGAAACCTGAAAAAAGCTTATTATGGTATAAATGCTTACGTTGTGCCTTAGAAAACCAAGTGAATTCAAATTTGGCAAACTAATAGTCCTTTGCATATTGTGCACGTGTTTGATCAGCAATAGTCATGGTCAATCAACATGCCAATACGACCAACATGACTGCTTGCTTGAAACAACCTGCCTAACTTTCAGTCCCAAATTTATGGGAAACTTAAGGTTTCAAGTCCAGAGCTCGGCCAAGGGCCAAACTTATCTGTTACCGTGACATCATCCGTCCCGATTCTATCATGACATGCTTACATGTTGTATTCTGACGATTTTTCAAAAAAATCCAAGGGGCAGAGAAACAACTTTTCATATATGTGATTTCAAAGAAACCCAGGAGAAAGAGAAAACACTTTTCATATATGTGATTCCAACCAAATTCACAGTTGTGAGATGAGTAAGCAAATTTGTTACCTATAAGCTGTGTAAGCAGAAAAGCAGCATACAACAGTCATGATAAACTACAATGATCACAATTTAAGAACTGCCATTAAAGGCCTTTTCTTACTTTCTCATAAGAAGAACCACAGTGTGAGCGGCAATACTTCGATTTTCTCCAAGGCTGTCCACCTTCTCATGAGTTTTAGCTTTGAGATTCACAACAGAGGGGTCTGCTCCAAGCAGCTTAGCCAAGTTGGCCCTCATAGTCTCCTTATGTGGGCTCAGTTTTGGCCTTTGAAGAATCAAAGTAGCATCTAAATTTCCAATCTCATACCCTGCCTCATGCATCAATCTCACCTGAAACAAGCAAAATAATAGAATATAAGGTTGATTAAATAATCGTTTTCACCAATCGCCATGTATGATCAATCATTCAACAACACATGGCCTGCTTGACTCATGATCGGACAAAAAGGTTACTGGAAACTTTGATACAATCTGAAAATCTAAGTTATATTCTAAGTATTGTTATTATTATTATTATTTATCTACCTACAGTTTCCATATTAAACTCAAAAAAAGTTTTTCAACTTAAAAAACCATGAAAATACATGTGGATTGGCCCATGACAAGTTTTGCAGCCAGGAATTAGGATTTGAGGCTTTAGACTCAGATTTTGAGTCCATGAGGTTGGAGGTGCTTGGGGCACGAGGTATCATGGCAGAGCAGAAAATCCATGAATTTGGCCCGAAGGGCACACATGCTCTCATACTCACCCAATGCTTGAGAATCCAAACTGGGGTTTGGGCTCTCTGCCTGGGTTCCAGGGCATGAGGCTCATGGTCAACATCCTGATATCTGGGGTCCAGGACTCATACAAGAAATTTGGCAGAGGGTCCATTACTTGAACTTGAACTTTGAGCCTATGATCCATGCCTCAAAGTTCGGGTCTAGGGGAACGTCAATGCCCTGGACTCATAATGTTTTTGAGTGGTTTCCAATCCAATCTTATTTGAAAGGGCGAACACAACCTTTTCAAGATTGTATCTAAAAAATAGTTTCTCACAGCAGTTTAATCAAATGTGTGTGTGTGTGTGTTTCTTTTCTTCTTTTCTTCTTTTCTTCTGCATTTACTGTATTCCTCAAAAACCAAAAATTGTATCAAGATCATGATTCAAACGAGCCCTCAACTAAATTGCTTAGTCTCACTTTTGCAGCTTCAATTTATGTACTTCACACAAAGTAGAGGGAACAAAGAAAGAGCCATTATTGGTTAATATCGTACCCCGCAAACATTCAGATTTTCCATCCAAAAGTTACAATTGATTAAAAAAATCTTCACCAAGAAACCAAAAACACAAATTTTCTGGAAATGCATGCTAACCAAACCAAAACTCAAACAAACCAAAAAACCAGTAAGAACAAGGAGGAGGATAGCTTACAGCTTCTCTGATGAAAACAGAGGAATCTGCACCGCGCCACTTAGGATCCGAATCCGGAAATATCTGCCCGATATCCGGAAGGCCCAGAGCCCCCAATATCGCATCCACCACACAGTGAAGCAACACGTCCCCTATAAACAAAATTGAAAATAAAAAATCGAAATAAAAAAAACAAAATTAACAATTAGAATTGCAGAATTACCATCGGAATGAGCCTCGCAGCCTTTATCGTGAGGTATGTTAATGCCGCCGATGATCAAAGGGTAACCGGGCTCCAACCGGTGCAGGTCGAACCCGTGCCCGATCCGAAAAGGCAAGACCTTGGAGGCGGCGGCGGAAGCTGGGGCTTGGTCAACCTCGAAGGCCGTGCTGGCGGAGGCAAAAACGACGGGCCTGCGCGTCGTTTGGGCGGCTCGGAGAGATAGAGAAGACGGGGTTCGAAGACTGAAGGGGTTTGGAGCTGTCAGGTTCGAGCGAGGAAGAGATCGAGAGAGTGGTTTGGTTGTTTTGGCAGTGGTGGTGGCGATTGAAGAGGCGTAGACGGGTGTGGCTACCATGGCCATTTCTGAAGGTTTGAAGCTCTGCCACACGAGTTGCTACGACGGCGTTTTGTGCTTTGCGGTTTCTGTCGAGTGTTGTGCAGCGCTGAGCTCAACTGTTCAAGTTCGCAATAACTAGCGGGACCCACGTGGGTTACATTTGTCTCCAGCGAAATCCAAGTGTGCACTCGCATATTCCCCAATTTGCCAATTTTTTATTTTATTTTATGGAATGGATTAACAAATCCAATGTATTTTGAGCTTAATTTCAACCATCCAATGTATTTTTGGGTTAATTTTAACCATAAACCCCATCTTTTCATCTTTGTTGGGAATTAGTGAGTAATATAGAAAGAATTGGGTATAAAAGGAAATGCCCAAAATAAGAAATCCCACGGATTATGGTGGAATGGGATATAAAAGGAAATGTTCATAAGCAATCCCACCTATTATGAAACCGATAATGGAAGAGGAAGATTCAGACACAAGACCTCGAATGTTATTATAAAACCGATATAAATCCTCTAGTGAATCTCAATGATTAATTAGGCACATTTTAATTTGGATGCATGTTGCCAGCTTACCATTATTGAAATTTTATTTTATATTTAATACAACTGATAATAGAGGAGGGAGATTCAAACACAAAACCTCATATGTTACCATGAATTGTTACTATGAATTGTCTAGTGAATCTTCAACGTTTAGTTAGGTAATTGATTTGGATGCATTTTGCCAGCTTGCCATTTTTGAAAGGGTGCATTTATGCTCACCACTTTAACTATAGGTGTACCCTCACCACTATCCTCAATGCTTGACACGTGTTCATATGTATAATCATGATTCCATAAATACAAAGCAAAAGTTAACTATAGTTATGTTTATGGACACGTGTCAAGCATTGAGGATGGTGGTGAGGGAATACCTATGATTAAAATGGTGAACAAAAATGCTCCCATTTTTTAAATGTAAAATTGCTAGATACGATGTAGATCGCTATACGACCAAACAGTAACTTATCCATCCTACTCGTATGTTTATTTGATATCAAGAGGGGAGAGATGTTTATATACGCATATGTGAATCAACAAATCACATGAAAATGTTAGTACACCTTTAAAACGTTTTAACAAGCCAAGAAAAAGACAGAATACTATGTAGCACATTGCTCTCTGGCATGCACCTTCTGAACCTGGAACCACCTTATACATGCATCTTCTGCGCGAAGAATGATTCCTCGCTCAAATGCGAGATAGAACTTGGACATATAGAGAACGATAACATAAAGCAAAGCATGCATCTAAATATTTAATTCCATTTAAGCTCTATAACTAGTTTATACACACATAGTTTACATGTATGGTTAAGCACCTTTCACAACAATGCGCAAGCAAACCCCTTTTGTCTAAGACAGGGCACACACCACGCATCTTTGACACTGACAAAACTATTCACATTGATCGGTATGTTTCCAATTTCCATGCAACATCAGTCGGGTCCCGTTGCCAGAAGCAGTTAAGCTTGTTTTGCATTATCTGAGACAGAAGCCCTAAGTTGCTTGGATCCATGCTCTGGTAAAAGATGTTCTGATGCAGCTCGCTTTTGTCTCAACTGCAATAAACAGTCCATGAAAAATCTAGAAGAAAGCCTCTCTCTCTCAATGTATGTCCGCAGTTGTGTGCAATGGGGAAAAGGGGACATAAAATGCTCATGTAATACTAATACTCACCTTCTCTTCATCATTCTGATACATGTGCCTCAAAAGAATATTTTTGGTTTCGGTAGTTATCACTGCAAAGGGGTTCAGACAGGTTAATTTCACTTTGTGAAACAGCACGATTAGCAAATTGCTAATCAATATCAAGAGTAACTGGAATAGGCCTTTCTTAAAGAATCATGAGTTGTTGATACAGGAACTAAGCAATAATACAACACGTAAAGGACACTTGATTACCAGCCAATGGGTAAGGATCCAGAATGAAACAATGATGAGATACAAAGTTTTCATTATTACCTTGATCAGGTGGGGGAAGGGTCCGGCTGTGAGTTGGATGATAGGTAGCAGGTGTCATTTTCTACAGACAAATGGAAGCATGATTTTAAACAAAGAAAGAGAATGCGTTTAATTCTGATCTATTTGCATCATAAACCTAACTCATGACATGTTCTTTTTGTTTCCTTTTTAAAATTTGTGGTTGTTGAAAGAACAAGCGAATAGCAAATTTTGCATTAGTTAAATCTGTTCAAATTCTGAAGATCCGTGAGCGCCTGAGCGACGTACAACAATCTATAAATAGTACGTAAGCTATGAACTTTCCATCTTAATCTGGATTTGGGACCAGAAATAGGTCCAACAATAAAGCACCCAGAACTCAACAGCTGTAAATGATAACTTCATAAAATTATTAGCAGAATATAAGCTAAACTGCAGAATAGTCTGGTGGTTTTGGAACAGAGAGACATTTTCCATCAGATAGGCCTGTTTCACCACATCAACACTAATGAAGCTAAATGATGGTTCATACACACCAGAATGTATGTTTTAGAAACATCACTAAGCAACCTTCTACCAGGAATCCTGCTTCTCTCTACAAGGTGGCTAGACTTAAAAGTTTTGCTCTTCGGTTCATCTCATAGCACTGAGTCCTACTGTAACACAGAATCTTCACCTTAACTTTGGGAAATGCTATTATTCTTAAGTATTCGGAAGTAATGTATAAATAGAATTTATAAGTAGAGAACAAAATTTTTCAGACTTCCTCACCATATTTCTATGTTGATAACATCAATGAATATGTCCTAGTGGCCCACAATGTCAGCCCAGTTGGTTTGAAACAAATCCAAGATTCAGTTACCAGGCTAGCATGCATCAACCATTTTTGGAAACACTTAGGGTTTTTCAAGCTTCGAATCTCATTTCAATGACATTGCTGCAACATCATTTACCATAAAATAAAAAAATAAAAAAGAAGCAAAATCTGCACTAAAATCTATCTTTTTGGATGCACAAACAAAAATCATTTCAAACTTCCCATAAAATTCAAACCGGGTCTCGAAATTTTCTGATGGAAATAACAGGAAGCCCTTACCTAGAGCTGAACAGTATCATAAAAAGCAGAATCTTTTTTTCCCACAACAACTCAGTTCAGAACAATCAACAACTTCAGCAATTTCACCATAACAGATGTACAAAACCAAACAAAAAGAAAGCAAAGAACTTAACAGGTAAAGAAAAATCAAAGCTTTGCATGTTTATATACAGCTTAAAATAAAAAGAATGGCAAAATGGGTTTGATTGAGATGCTGAAAACTCACAGAAGGAGTGGAAGGATCGGAGGGCCGGAGCTGGCTGAAGTTGTGAGGGTCATATGACGGCCAGTCACCGAACAAAGAGCCCATGGAATGCACCTAATATCTAGACACCCCCCGATTCTAGAACCAACCTCAAAGCAGACACAGAGAGAGTTGCATATGTTCGCCACATCTTATATAGGGGAGATCACAAGATGATCTCAGCCATCCATCTAGTTATCCAATAAGATCTTTACACTTGGCTATGAAAATAAAGGAATAAAAAATATTGTTTTAACTAACTCCTAAATCAGCTTAAGAGCTTATAATTCAACATTCCCCTTTAAATCTTGAGCTGATTTAACTCCAATCAGGCTCCTGAGATAATTGAACCAATCCTTAGCCAATGGCTTTGCGAAGATGTCAGCTAGTTGTTCACTTGTAGGACAGTACACCAAGTTAATAATTCCTTCTTGTAGTGCATCTTTGATAAAATAATACCTTTGATCAATGTGCTTTGTCTTCTGATGAAACACTAGGTTCTCTTCGTTCCACCCCATTGTCCTAACTTCTAATTAGTAAAGGAATATAAAGTCTAATAAAATTGATTTTACTCTTTTTTATTTTTTTTATTTTTAAGAATTACTATTTGAATACAAACAATATTCTACTTTAATTTAATCTAAATTATGAGAAGGAGAATTCACTCGGGATGCAGAATGAAGAGCACTTCCGCTCTAGCCAAATTGATCCATATATGCTAAGAATTACTACTTTACTTATCAGATCATATTGCCAACATAAGAATGAAAATGACAATATGGGTGTCAATATAAAAATATACCTTATATTGTGGTTGTTTACCCTTCTAGACTTCTATATGATGGCTTGATGATTTCCTTTTCCCTTTCGAACTCGATCTGCATTTTTAGCATGGATCTTAAATCTTTCACTCTAATATTTTAATAAATTAGAAAATTAGGGTAGACGAAACTGGTCCAAGGCTCAAACCTATCCAGGTAAAATGTCATGCCTACTTTTTTGTTCATTTCTTTGGGTTATTAATTAGCTATTATTTTAATGATATGTTATTAATATAGATAATGTTGAAATATGTCCAAGTTTGGATCCAACGTTTTTTCTATACAAGTGATACCGGAAGAGAGGGTTTATAACATAAATAAAAGTCTTGTAAAAAAATAACTATTCTTAATCACTTAATTATAACTCTTGCCGAAAAGAAAAACCCTTTGTTATTAGTGGGCTTATTGCCATTCCAACCTTCCACTAGGTTTGGTTGGGTCAAAGCACATGTGAGTCATGAGCCCAAAACTCCGGCAACAAAGAAAAGTAAAGAAAAGAAGTGGGGATTGGTGAGCGCAACGACGTCGTTTTTAGAGTGGAACACCGAACACCGTACGGTCCCTCAGTTCCTCTATTAGGTTGGAGCTTAGCTCCACAAGCCTCCTTCTCTTTACTCCTTGACCTCGGGAAACAGAGAGAGACGCAGAGACGGCTGCAGATCGTGGCCGGTGGGTCGGAGTCAGATAAGCAAAAACCAAACATGGCCGCACCAGAAGCCCCTCTTTGCTATGTCGGTGTGGCCAGAAAATCTGCTGCTTTCCGCCTCATGAAACAAATGGTGCTCCTCTCTATCTTCATAAACCCTACATGTTTTGTTGTTGTTTTTCCCTACATTTAATTGGGGAATGGTTTTTCAATTTATTTATTTTAATTGTGTTGTTATATAGGGGTGGGAAGAAGGAGAGGGGCTTGGGAAAGACAAGCAGGGGATCAAAGGCTATGTTAGAGTCAAAAACAAGCAGGACACTACTGGTTGGCTTCCTCCTTATGTTATTTTTACCATTTCAGTTTTTGTTTATTCAGTGTTTTGCATGTTTGTTTGCTTTGTTGCTTGGTTTGAGGTAGGAATTGGAAATGCCAATAATTTTTTCAAGTTTTTTGGTGAATGGAAACAGCAAACTTATATAGATCTTTGTGTATGATTTTATTGAATAGGTGTTGGTGTAGAGAAGCCCAACAATTGGGCATTTGATACAACCCAATTTGATAGTATCCTCAAAAGATTGAAAGTGGTAAACTTTATGAATTTTGTCTTCTTATTCAATCCATTTCAAACGTATTTTGAGCTTTCGATGCGTCACTCTTTATATTTATGTGTTTTTTTGTTTTTTTATTGGCAGCAATCAGCGGAACCTAGCGATGAAGGTATATTTTGCTTAGATTAACTTGGTTATTGTATGTTATGAACTAGTAGTTTGAGGAGTATTGTCTTTGTTTTCTTATAGTTGCTGGGAAGAACACCACTCAAGTGGAAAGTGATACTGAATTGCCTAGGGATGTTAAGGAACCAGTTGCGAAGTTTACTCGGCCACAGGGAAGGTTGGTTGAATTCTTTTAAGATATTTTATTTTTGATTACTAGCTGTTTCACTAATGCTAAATCGTCTCTGTCTTTTGTCTATGATAATCAGATATAAGAAAAGAGAAAGAGGAAAGCTTGTTAATGCTTATTCTGCTAAGGATATTGAAGGAATCCTTGTAAGTTCCAGATTATTTTTTGCAAAATGAGCATATACGTGGTTTATGAAACCTGAATGCAAGGTCTAAGTTCATTATGGGCATGCATTATGTCATTGCTGACTGTGATGATTCATGCACGATGCAGGTCAGAAGGGCGGAGTCTCCAGAGATAAATTTTGATCTGGGTGGAGAAGTAGAGTCAGAGAAGGCATCTGAGATTCAAGTTATATGTCCTCCTGAAGGTAATAGTCTGGAAAAGATATATATAGGAGGAAGTTAACCTTTTAGTATTTCAAATGATGAGTAGACTTTTATGATCAAGGGATCCAATACCTGATCTTCTTCTTCTTCTTTTTTATTTCTTTTAACTTCACATTTAGGACTTTATTCTTGGGTATCCATATTTATGTTGTATGAATTTGGTTGCGCATTTCCTTCCTAGGTATTAATATCTATGTTGCCTAATTTATTTAAGTGAATAATACTATATTATCTAGTGCTTTCTTTCATTCCTTAAAGAATATTCCTAACGATTTAGCGCCAAGGCTTTTGAAACACCATTGAATTTCTGATGCTTGATAGACTTACCTTGGTAACCTTTATTGAGAGTGCTCAAGGTGAACCCATAATCCCATAATAAGTATTTCACTTGTGCAGAAAGCATCTAAAGTTTAGTATCAGATTTTACTGTTTTAACCATTAGTTGATTGGATATGTAATTCTTTTTTAAAAAGAAAAAGGATTTTCTGTGCAAAAAGTTAATTAATTTTTTGTAGATTAAGCTGATTTTGCTTCTTTTTTTTTTCTTTCATACTTGTACTCTTTGGTTCCTTGTTAGAACCTTTTTTTTTCTTGTCTAACAATCTTATCACATTGTTACAGGAAACGCATGTAAAGAGCTTCCTCCAAATTGGTGGGGCCATAAATATGGGTTCATCCCTGGAGGTTTGCTTGGAGCAGAGTTGAAAAGAAGAAAATCAGAAAAGTCTCAAAGTAATGAGAGGACTATGTTTTACGAGGACGATCAAGTAAATCTTTACAATCTTGTTCAGGTATGTACTTTCCTGGTTGGATCTCTTTTCTTTAACATATATTATCTTAAAGAGTTGTATAATTGTTTGTCATGCAATCGGAATCCTAGTTGCTTAATGCTTGTAACATCTAAAAATGAAGTGACTGCAGTGACTGGTGAAGCATAACTAATATTTACACAAACAGTTTTTTATATTGATGTGAATTTCCTTATTGCTAGATAGGTGACTAGAGTGCTATGAAAAAGTTATTTAACTGAATTGGTAAAAGATTGGAATTGTGTTATTGGTTAGACCATTACTGTGTGTGCCTTATGTTTTCAGGATAAATCTACAACTGGAAAGCAAGGACTAGGCATTAAGGATCGTAAAAAGAAAATAGCTGGTTGCTACTTTGAGGGAAAAAAGACATCATTTAACGATAGTGATGATGAAGATTCTGCTGATCTTGGATCTCCTGTGAAACAAAATGGAGATGACTCTTTGAAAATGGGAAGTGCCAATGAACCAAAAGTAAAGCTGAAAAATCTTTGTAAACAGCTCCTTCGTCAGGTGAGTCCTCCAAAAATTGCACTTTTGATTTTCAGAATTTCCCTGGCACTAATTGTTGGCCTGTTCCCAGGCACCTGGAGAATCATTGAAGCTTAAAACATTGAAAGCTTTGATCGACGAACATTCATCTTCTGTTTTCTCCAATTTTTCTTCAAAGAAAGATGCGCTTGCTTACTTGAGAGAAAAGGCATGCAACCAAGTTACTTTGAAGCAGTATTCATTTTTTTTCTTTTTGGTAATCAGGCAGTAATCTTGTGTTTGCAAAATGGTTTGCCTTCAAAAAGAAAATATCATTTTGACCCCTGCTGCATCACTGAATTCTCACAATATGTTCTCTTTTCTTAAATGTATTTATCATATTTTCTTGTCTGTGCAGCTGGAAGGCAGCAACAAGTTCATGGTGGAAGGAAAAAAAGTGAGTCTCACATCGAGGAGGGGCTGAAGATTTTGTTAGAGATATTGAGAGGTCACATTCTTTTACTTCGACGATTTTGAGACTTCTGCATTGTGATATGTACATTGCAGCCGAGTCTAGTTTATAATCAAAATTCATATAGGTATGCCCTTTACTAGTTTTGTTGTAGTGATCAGTCGAAAGTAAATCAAAGCGCCATTTGCTTTGTATTATTTGTGTTAAATCTGAGCTGCTATAAGGATGAAACTCTTGTAAACAGTAATTCCAGAGTTTGCTTATTATTGTGATGTTTAAAATAAGATAAAAAAGATTCAAATCAATTCTGTCGGAGATTTGGTGTTGTCATTCTCTTAATTTCTTGTTTCTATCGTAGGGGTGAGCATCCCTCTCAACAATACACAGTTTCTGATAGGCAACTATAATGAAATAGTAGCTGCTGTTAGATGTAATTGGCTTGCACAATTTTCTTTGCTATGAACTTCCCCAAGTAATCATATCCATGAAAATACAGAGCTTCAATTTCTGCTCTCTGACCACTTTCAACCATGAATGTCAACTCTTCTCTGTAATTCTCCTGCAATACAGATTTTTTCAGGACCTAATTTTACAAATACCAAAAACCTTGATTTTTTTCGTAACGTTAAAGTAAAATGCCATGAGATTTAGGGTAAATAGTTCACCTGCAAAATCTCCGAGGACATCAAGCTTTTAGCAATTTGGAGGTCCTTCGGCTTCAATGGAACTAAAGCATGTTCGGGTATCAGCTCTAGGTCATCCCCACGCACTCCCAACCACTTCACATTGCAAGCTAGAACACGCCATAAACCAACCCACCTTTGTAAGTTTATTTCTACATAAGTAAAAATTGTATTTCAGCAACATATAAACAGAAGGTGCACAAAATAGCTAACCATATCTGTAAGCCTCCAGGCCCATCCCTATACTTCCAAACTTGAAGGTGCACAAGATAGCCAACCCAGCTGGGTTCCTTCAAAAAATTTCTAGCAGTCAAAAAGATGAGGGCTTGCAACGTAAACAATCAGAAGTGACAAGGAGAGGGCATCCATACCAGTCAACTAGTGCTAAAATTGGCAAGTCAGGAAATGCCCGGCTCATCCGGTGAAGAAGAAGCCTACATTCAAACAATGGCTAAGGCATACATGATTGAGTCTATTAGGGTATCAAATCTTCAATTAAATTGAGGAATTTGTTGTGGGATTCAAAGCAAAAAGCATCGACAAGTTGAACTCGGCTCCAACTGACCTAATTACCTTGTGGCAATATCAGGGTACCCTTTGGCAGTGATAAGAATGCTAGGAATTTGGTTGAACACACGGTCGTCCACCAACCGCTGGAATATTGCATGCTATTCATATCCAAGTAAATCAATATTGTTGGAAAGTCAAGAAGCTGACAAGCTATCATAATCTTAGTCAGACACACAGAAGCTCAATAAGCAAATACCTTCTCCACCACAATGATGTACCTTGCATCGGTCTTCATTATCAAACTATCAATGGAACTCAAGTCACCAGAGATACCATGCCCGGAAAATCCACAGGCAGCACAATCCACAACCCCTTGGTTTGGCTCCTATAACAAGACTAATCCAATTAAGCCTCTCTGTGCATATTAAATTATTGATAATCTGCTAATTAATTAAGTAGCCAATTTCTCCACAACCATTTAATACAGATTGCAAGGATGGAGTACCTGCAAAAGCAAACGGCCGGCTACAAGTCCTCTGCTAGACGCCATGATTCCGAGACTATAACGGCTGCAGCGAAGCAATGCCACTACATCTGTACCAATATAAGTAAAATTTTAGGCATTCCATTTGTTTGGAAAAAGTCCCAAAAGATTGAAACAAAACCGAAGTTGGTACTGTTGAATTGTGATCACCTTGGACAGTCCGATTGACCTGCGATTGAGACGAGAAATAATCCGGTGAATCGCAGAGCAACTTGTAGAAAATCTCCCTCTGCGTGACCTTCTTCTCTTGACCCAAAATCTGAGAGCACATCGCCATCACCTTCCACACTGTTACAGTGAATCACACATGAGAAATCGAAACAGACGCTGCTAAAATCCATACAATTAATTAACCAATTGAGAAATTAAACCTCTGATGAAGGCTTTGGTGGCATTGGGTCGCGCGAGAGACCTGGTGGAGAAAGCGTTCGTTAGGAAAATCCATGAAGTTTGAGTCAACAGGCCTTGGCTGAGTCGGCTGTTGCTTGATTTTCTTGCGACCTGTGGATTTTTCTTCAAGTTATTTTGTGTTTGGTTGGCGAGAAAATGAGAAAGAAAGTTGTTGAAATGAGAATGAAATGCTGAGTTAGTTAATAATTACGAGAGGGAGGTCGGAGATTGCAGGAGCTGGAGAGGTCAAGATCCGGAGGAAGTTGAGGACGGCGACTTGGATTCTGGCGATGACCTCCGGAGGAGAGAGGACGTCGGCATGGCAGAGGTGTTGATCGGAGAAGAAGTTCAACGAGGATTTGCAAGCTTCTTCCATTTTTGGGGCTTTTGGATTTGCTGCTATTTGAGAAATTCAATTTATCATTTTAAAGATTTAGACTTGGCGCGCTCCAGACATGTTCCAACGACGTCGTCTGCTTGCCAAGCTTGAATTAATAGATACACCGTCAGATTGAATATCACAGGAAAATGTCACCGTCAGATTAAACGGTAACCCCTTGAATTACTCTGTATTTTTTTTTTGGGTTTTGGGCTAAAGTTAGGAAAGTGGAGGGGTTTTTCTCACACAGCACGAGTCATTCTATGATGAGGGTGTCATATATGGATCATAGATGTGGACCTAAGGTGTCATGTGTTTCAAGCTTGAGATCACTAGTCTACAAGTTAATGCTTGGCTAGACTCTATGTAAGATTTCATGACAAATCAAAGGAATATTTGGAGGAAAAGATGGAGTGATTTACTAAGCGGTTGTTTCAATTTTCAAATTTTTTTTAAAACTAAAGACTAAAAACATGTTTGGTAATAGATTTTGTTTTCAGTTAAAAAAAAAAAGTGAAATCTAATTTTTAAAATCACCATTTACAAAAAATAAGAACTAGTTTTTTGCACTCCTTTCTCATTCACCAATTTTACATCACTACACATGCATTGCACTCCAGTTACTAAAATTCGGTGTTTAGGACCTCCCGACTTGGACCCGACTGCTCTCGACTATTGTGTTCAATTATGGACCCAGTCTAAGCCTCGAGACCTCCATATCCAAAATTCATCCAAAATTCATCCCAACTCCAAAAAATTCACCGAAAAATACTACGAACTCTTTGTAGCATGCACTTTCCTTGGAAAAATTCAATTTCTAAGTTCCATATAAAAATGAAAAATGAAAAAAGTTATCAAACAACTTTAAACAGTTTTTAGTTTTCAATTTTTTGAAAACTAAATTGGTTACCAAACAAGTTATCTGTTTTTAATTTCTTAAAAATGAAAAATTGAAAAACTAGAAACTAAAAAATGAAATGGTTATCAAACAGGTAAGAGAGTGTTTTTTTATTTCTTCCAAAGGGGGTTTTTTTTTTCTTTTCAAATTTGTATTCAATTATCGAATTGCTTTAGATCCCTAGTGTCCTACAAACTAGAGTAGATAATGGGTTACTAGGCTTAATTTGGGTGGGCTACTAACCTTATTTGAGGTTAACTGCATTGAAAACATAATAAAACATTTCTAGTGCTTTTATCCTTTTTATCAAAAAAGCTATAGGGCTAAAGCCCATTGTTGCTAGAAAGCTACACATAAAAAGTGTGTCCCAAATATATTCCCAGAAAAGTTATTCTATAGTGAGGGTCTTATTTATGGCCCTTAAATGAGGTCCTATATCTTAAATGTTAAATCAGGCTAATCAATTTGATCCGATGACTAACCAATTTGATCCAACAGTTAAGAGATATGACCTCACCTAAAGACCATATATAACTACAGAATTCTTGATTCCCAACATATTGAAATTACTACTTATATCTTTTAAACAATGTTAAAGAGAACTATAAGGAGGCTTGGAGGACCATTTTAAGTTGTGCGGCTCCGCCCCAACCTATTCCTAAGAACAAGTTTATTCAACAAACAATTAAATGAGTCGTATAGTATGAATGAATGAACCACCAAAATAGGGTTGGGCTCAATAGTATCTAATCTCCACTTTGTTGAAAAATATTCGGAATCTTACAACGATTTCTTCTAATCCTCATTGTTCAGGCTTATTGGATCATTGTCATGAAAGGGTGGAAGGGGAACTTTTATATGATCCATACAACAAAGGTTATATTGCTCAACCATCAACCTTAGTTCTCTTCAAATACCCTAAAAAAATAAATATATTACCGCTCACTCTTGTCCTAATTGTTAGTGTTTTCTGATGTGTGTAAGTGAGAGTGACGAAAGGAGAGAAGAAGAGAGAATGAAAATGTCAACTACTCTGCTATATTGAAGCAGAGGAATATTCTCTTCTATTTCATTGCAACCTTACTCACTTGGAATGAGGAATATAACCGTTAGGCACAGGAGCTGGATCTCTTACGTCATCACAAGATGATCTCAGCCATCCATCTAGTTATCCAATAAGATCTTTACACTTGGCTATGAAAATAAAGGAATAAAAAATATTATTTTAACTAACTCCTAAATCAGCTTAAGAGCTTATAATTCAACATTCCCCTTTAAATCTTGAGCTGATTTAACTCCAAGCAGGCTCCTGAGATAATTGAACCAATCCTTAGCCAATGGCTTTGCGAAGATGTCAGCTAGTTGTTCACTTGTAGGACAGTACACCAAGTCAATAATTCCTTCTTGTAGTGCATCTTTGATAAAATAATACCTTTGATCAATGTGCTTTGTCTTCTGATGAAACACTAGGTTCTGAAAAAAGTTATCAAACAACTTTAAACAGTTTTCAGTTTTCAATTTTTTGAAAACAAAATTGGTTACCAAACAAGTTATCTGTTTTTAATTTCTTAAAAATGAAAATTGAAAAACTAGAAACTAAAAAATGAAATGGTTATCAAACAGGTAAGAGAGTGTTTTTTTATTTCTTCCCAAGGGGTTTTTTTTTTCTTTTCAAATTTGTATTCAATTATCGAATTGCTTTAGATCCCTAGTGTCCTACAAACTAGAGTAGATAATGGGTTACTAGGCTTAATTTGGGTGGGCTACTAACCTTATTTGAGGTTAACTGCATTGAAAACATAATAAAACATTTCTAGTGCTTTTATCCTTTTTATCAAAAAAGCTATAGGGCTAAAGCCCATTGTTGCTAGAAAGCTACACATAAAAAGTGTGTCCCAAATATATTCCCAGAAAAGTTATTCTATAGTGAGGGTCTTATTTATGGCCCTTAAATGAGGTCCTATATCTTAAATGTTAAATCAGGCTAATCAATTTGATCCGATGACTAACCAATTTGATCCAACAGTTAAGAGATATGACCTCACCTAAAGACCATATATAACTACAGAATTCTTGATTCCCAACATATTGAAATTACTACTTATATCTTTTAAACAATGTTAAAGAGAACTATAAGGAGGCTTGGAGGACCATTTTAAGTTGTGCGGCTCCGCCCCAACCTATTCCTAAGAACAAGTTTATTCAACAAACAATTAAATGAGTCGTATAGTATGAATGAATGAACCACCAAAATAGGGTTGGGCTCAATAGTATCTAATCTCCACTTTGTTGAAAAATATTCGGAATCTTACAACGATTTCTTCTAATCCTCATTGTTCAGGCTTATTGGATCATTGTCATGAAAGGGTGGAAGGGGAACTTTTATATGATCCATACAACAAAGGTTATATTGCTCAACCATCAACCTTAGTTCTCTTCAAATACCCTAAAAAAATAAATATATTACCGCTCACTCTTGTCCTAATTGTTAGTGTTTTCTGATGTGTGTAAGTGAGAGTGACGAAAGGAGAGAAGAAGAGAGAATGAAAATGTCAACTACTCTGCTATATTGAAGCAGAGGAATATTCTCTTCTATTTCATTGCAACCTTACTCACTTGGAATGAGGAATATAACCGTTAGGCACAGGAGCTGGATCTCTTACATCACAAGATGATCTCAGCCATCCATCTAGTTATCCAATAAGATCTTTACACTTGGCTATGAAAATAAAGGAATAAAAAATATTATTTTAACTAACTCCTAAATCAGCTTAAGAGCTTATAATTCAACATTCCCCTTTAAATCTTGAGCTGATTTAACTCCAAGCAGGCTCCTGAGATAATTGAACCAATCCTTAGCCAATGGCTTTGCGAAGATGTCAGCTAGTTGTTCACTTGTAGGACAGTACACCAAGTCAATAATTCCTTCTTGTAGTGCATCTTTGATAAAATAATACCTTTGATCAATGTGCTTTGTCTTCTGATGAAACACTAGGTTCTTAGTGATTGCAATTGCAGATGTGTTGTCACACTGCAATGGAGTTGCTTCAGTTTGAAGTTCTCCAAAGTCTTCTAGCACAAATCTGAGCCAGATTGCTTGTCCAGTAGCTTCATATGCGCTTATGTACTCTGCTTCTACAGTGGACAATGCCACACAATTTTGCTTGACTGAAGCCCAAGAGAAAAAACCACTTCCAAAGGAAAATGCATATCTAGATGTGCTCTTACTGTCATCAACTGATCCACCCCAGTCACTGTCACAAAATCCAATCAACATTGCACTCTTGCCTTTCACATACTCTAAGCCATAGTCTAGAGTTCCCTTGATATATCTGAGCACATGTTTAGCAGTTCCATAGTGTTTTCTTGTAGGACAGTGCATGAATCTAGCAAGCAGGCTAGAAGCATACATAATGTCTGGTCTAGTGGCTGTTAGGTACAAGAGGTTGCCTACAATGCTTCTGTATTGCTCCTCACTTGTTGCTCCACTTCCATCATCTTTAGACAACTTCTCAGTTGCTACAAGGGGTGTGGTCACAGTCTTGCATTCATTCAAGCCAAATTTGTTCAATAAAGAGCTTGCATATTTCTTTTGATGGATGAATATACTTGAGTTTGTTTGAACCACTCCCATACCAAGAAAATGATGTAGCAGGCCCAAATCAGTCATCTCATACTTCAACATCATGTCTTCCTTGAATTCATCCAGCATTTCCTTACTACTTTCTGTGTACACAATGTCATTTACATAGATAGAAACAATTAGGATGTCTTTGTCTCCCTTTGTCTTGGTATACAAAGTACCTTCACTTAGGCTTTTTTCAAAACCACATTGAGTA
Organism: Prunus avium; assembly: GCF_002207925.1. The sequence continues at coordinate 409,780 of NW_018921958.1, forward strand.
AAATAGGTGTCTATCTCTCCATACCAGGCTCTAGGTGCCTGTTTCATTCCATAAAGAGCTTTATGTAGCCTGTACACCTTGTCTTCCTTGCCTTTGATCACAAAACCCTCTGGTTGATCTATATAGACTTTTTCTTGCAATACTCTATTTAGAAAGGCTGATTTTACATCAAGCTGATATAACTTCCAATCTTTTCTGAGCAGCTAGAGAAATGAGAGTTCTGATGGTGTCCAACTTAGCTATAAGAGCATAGGTTTCATTGTAATCCAATCCAGGCTTCTAAGCATAACCTTTGGCAACTAACCTTGCTTTATTCTTTTGAACTAAACCATCCAAGTTGAGTTTAGTTTTGTAAACCCACTTGACTCCAATGACTGGCTTCTCAGTTGGTCTATCCACTAATACCCATGTACCATTCTTTTCAATCATTGACAATTCATCCTGCATAGCCTTCAACCATGATTCATCTTGAGCTGCTTCTGCATTCTTCTCTAGTTCTATGATGCACAAGTTGCACTATGCAAGAACATCATCTAACCTTCTTCATTTCAATGGTGAGTGATCATAAGCTTGAGTATTTCTCTCTCCATTGCTTATGCCACTTGACATGTGTTGTGATGATGTTTGAGAGAATAATGGGCTCCTTTCATGTTGAATTTGAGTATGAGGTGTTAGTGCAATATTCTCATCTCCATCTTCTATACTGAAACCATGCTCACTTTGACTTCCATCGTTAAATGGTGCCACAATTTTATCAGAGTTCTTTGTCCAGTTCCAAGAGCCTTCTTCATCAAAGGTGATATCTCTTGACAATGTGAGTTTCTTGGAGATTGGATCAAAAATCCTATATCCTTTCTCGCAAGTTGCATACCCAACGAACGCTCCCTTCACACTTTTAGGCTCAAGTTTGTGTCTTAGTTCAGTAGGAACATGAACATAATGCAGAGAACCAAAAAATTTCAAATGTGCAATACCATGCTTTCTTCCATTGTAGGCTTCACAAGGTGTGATATTGTTCAAGGCTTTTGTGGGACACCTATTTAGGATGTACACAGCTGTGTGAATAGCTTTTGCCCAAAGGTAATAGGGCATTCCCTTCTCATGTAGCATGGATTTGGCCATTTCAATCACAGTTATGTTCTTCCTCTCTACCGCCCCATTCTGTTGAAGGGCATAAGCCATTATGAGATGCCTTTGAATGCCATGATCTTCACAAAACTCCATGAACGCAAAAGATAGAAACTCTCCTCCTCTGTCAATCCTCAAGCACTTCACCTTGTATCCAGATTGAAGTTCAGTCAAGGACTTAAATTTCCTAAAGCAATTGAAAGCCTTAGATTTGTTTCTTAAGAAATACACTCATATCATCCTTGTAAAATCATCAATGAGCAGAATGAAATACTTGTTTCCTGCGATAGACTCATTTCTCATAGGGCCACATAGGTTAACATGAATTAACTCAAAAGGGACACTTGCTCTTAGAGCTTGACCTTTTGGAAAAACATTTGTGTTGTTTTCCAAATTAGCAACCCTTACACACACCACTTTGTTCTTCTAATTGTCTCTAAACTATTTTAGCCCTCTAAAATGCAAATGTCCTAGCCTTTTATGCCAAGCCCATGTGCAATGAGTGACATTGGCCTTCATGGCTAATTGATTTTCAGCTAGAAGAGATAAGGGATAGCACATGTTCTTCTTCATTTGAACCTTGATGATGAGACAGTTCATTGAAAAGCTACCAAACACCTTGCACATTCCTTCTCCAAACACTAGGAAGTACCCATGCTCATCCATTTGCCCAACACTCAGCAAATTCTCCTTTAATCTTGGAAGGTACATCACTTCTCTGATGTATTTTCTGCCTCTGGTTGTATCAATGACCAATGAACCCATGCCAGCCACATTCACAAGTGCACCAGTTGGCATTTGCACTTTCCCAGCCACATTTGTTCTCACATCAACAAGCAAATCCACATTTCCAGTCATGTGATTGCTACATCCACTGTCAATGTACCACTCCCCATTTGTTTTTGCCTCAGTGGTTGCACAATTCGCATAGAACATATTTCCAGTCAATTCTATTTGGCTTGCACAGTTTGCCTTTTGCACAGACTTTCCTACAATGCAATCCCTAGCCAAATGACCAAACCTATCACAGTTGTAGCATTTAGGCTTCCCTTTATACCTACATTCACCAAAGTTGTACTTTGAGCACACCTTGCCCTGTGGTTTTACACCTTCTTGGCTCACTGTTTGTGATGAGCTAAAGTTCTGCACATGATTGTTCTGTTGAGGCTTGCCTTTTGATTCCCATAGTTTGCCCTTAGGATTCCAATTTTTTTGAAACTTGGATTAACCAGATTGAGCACCACTCTTGTTCTGGCCTTTTGGACTCACAGTGAATGAGGCAAATGCCTTCTCAATTGTATCAACACTGTGCAATTCAAACCATTGCTCTTGACTCTTCAAAATAGCAATTACTTCTTGCAGTTCTACAATTCCCAGACTCTTTGTGTTTTCAATCACAAGACATATGGGATCATACACCTTACTAAGGCTAATTAAGACCTTTTGAACGAGCCTATCATTCGAAAGAACTTCACCAAACGTTTTCATTTGGTTAATCAGCTCATTCAATCTAGTAAGGTAATCAGACAAAGAATCATTATCACACATTCTAGTATATTCAAATTCGTGTATGAGGTTTTGAAGTTTTACCAATCTAACATGATCATCACCATGGTATTCTCCATACAACAACTCCCTTGCCATTTTAGCCGAGTCTGCGTTGGCAATTTGTCGAAAGATTTGATTGGAAACTGCATTTTGTATGATACCCAGAGCTTTTGCATCTTTCATGAAGATTGCAGCCATTTTCTCATCGTCTTCTTCTTCTAAGGTTTCCTCAGATGTCTTATTCTTCTTCTTCGCATCAGGAATTGGAATTCCCTTTTCCACCAGATTCCATAACCCATATGATTTGAATATGGTTACCATCTTGATTCTCCAGAACTCGTAGTTCTCACCGAAGAAGATCGGAGTTCTCACCTCTGAGCTTTCAGATCCAGCATTTTCTGATCTCAGATACACCAAAAACGAGTTGTTTTCAGATTCAAGAAGAAATCGAGTTCTAGCAGCTTTCGTGAGCCTTGAGTGAGCTTCGATATGCTCCGATTGACTTTCACAGTTCCAACGCCCAGATTCAGATGATCCAACCTGGCTTTGATACCATGTTAGTGTTTTCTGATGTGTGTGAGTGAGAGTGACGAAAGGAGAGATGAAAAGAGAATGAAAATGGTAACTGCTCTGCTATATTGAAGCAGATGAATGTTCTCTTCTATTTCATTGCAACCTCACGCACTTGGAATGAGGAATATAACCGTTAGGCACAATAGCTGGATCTCTTACATCACAAGATGATCTTAGCCATCCATCTAGTTATCCAATAGGATCTTTACACTTGGCTATGAAAATAAAGGGATAAAAAATACTGTTTTAACTAACTCCTAAATCAGCTTAAGAGCTTATAATTCAACACTAATTAATTGTGATTAATCGTCTTCGCTAATCATGTGTGCTCATCACTACACTAATCTAAAATGTCCCATCTTAGATCTTACTAAGAAAAAAGGAAGATCCCACTTGATGATTTGAATCTTGAAAACATACACACAATTTTACTTATTTTCAATATATTAGATCAGAACAAAGACTAATTCAATTAAATTGGGTTTCACAAATCTTTGACAAACAAAAATAAGGTTTCTCAAATCCTGTGAGTCCTCACCTCAGTCCTTGCAATTCCGCGTGGTACACGCAAAGTCCCAAACCAAGACTGAAATACATTTCAAACTATCCCTAGCTGTAGCTAGTTTGGTGGGAAAACGATATCATCAATAATAAAAGCAAAAAGTGGAATTTTGTAACACAAGGACACCATGACGGTGGTCATGGTGGTGGTGGCGGTGGTGGACCAAGTACAGTACACGTAGCCATTATTCTTGAGCTAGAGAGAGAGCGCTTCCCTCCATCAAACGTCACATTAAGCCAGTAGCAGCTAAACTAGGTAGGCTTCTTTTTTTAATTTATCTTCCATAACTCTCTTGTCACTTTTTGGACAATTTTAAATTTAATTTAGTGTTTAGAATTTGTCAATATCCAATGCCCATGCTTGGAAGGAGCTAGCCTAAGCATATTGTTTGTATCAGTAGTCATGCAAGTTGGCAAGTAGTGGCTCCAATTTTTCTTCTTTGATGACTTTGGCACATCTCGGGTTTTTAACGCGTACTACTGCGTCCAACCAATAAACCTTTGATAATTTGGAAACAAAGAGAAAAAAAAAACCAACTATTGGAAGATTTTGCAGGACCTAGCTCATTTTTTTATAGTTTAATTTCTAATCATTCTCACGTGATTGTGGTTAACCTAGTAAAAAAAAAAGCCCAAGTACTATTAAAAAAAAAGTCCAATTATTTACTCTAAAACTAAAAATGGAAACTTACTAAGGGACCAAATAGGTTAACCTAGTAACATATACCTTAGCAAAAATAAAAAAAAACCTAGCAGCATATAGGAAAATCTACTCTACTCAACATAAGAAAATAAAAAACGAGCAGTTTATTATTGAATATCTATTGCAAGAGGAAGCGATCTTCGAGGAAGAACAAGAAGGTAAAAACCCGCAAAACTATTGCTTATATTTTCTATTGAAAAATACATGGCAGAAAAACTTGATTATGCAAAGTTAATTGATACTTTGGCATCGAAAAATACAAGATGAGTGATGTTTTGATGTATTTTATAAAGTTGTTATGTGAATTACATTTTGTTTGTTTTTTTCAAGTTACAATTCTGACTTTGAGTTCAAATAATTTTTTTAAAATTTATCCAAAAAAAAAAAAAACATAAATATATACACAGAGTAAAAGGCCACATTTTAGTAATTCACATAGGATCTCCAAAACCTTAAGACCGCCCATGATTTTGAGTCCACACAAAAATTAACATAAATTCCAAACCCCGAAAATGACTTATCAAGAACTTCACTCAATTCTGAATTAAGAGGTGCATTCGAAGCAACTTGCATGTAAAGAAAACTTTGGTTTTCGTAAGTGTTGAAAATTTCTCAAAATTACTTGACCATGACAATTGATAAATATATAAATTTATGCCAATTTGTCAGCCATCGCGGCCGACGTACCAAAGAGTGTAGAGATTAGAGATTTTATCCAAAAAACTCCAAATTATTGGTCCTCAAGAAATATGAGATAACTACTAAAAATGCAATCGCACGCGTACATACAATGATACTCGCGCAGTTTGACATCTAATATTTCTTTGTTCTTTTTTGGCTGCTGGTGATGCCAAAAGCCAAATGTACAGTTGTCAATTGCTAAACAGTGAATGCGAAACTAAAACCTTTTGACTTCTGTACAAAGTCAACCCAATGAGAAAGCATTTTGGGGTTAAGAAAAGAATCTCAGCCCTCCTGCTCAATATATAAGCAAGCCTTGTTATATAGATTTCCTCTCATCATCATATTTTCTTCACAATCCAAAGTCAGCTGCCTACTCTCTCTCTCTCTCTCTCTCTCTCTCTCTCTCTGGTTTTGTGTGCATGGAGAACTGGGATTTGCAAGCTGTGGTGAGAGGATGCAATACTACTGCCAATATTGATGAAGCCATGGAGAACTCTCAAATTCCATATTGCTTTGCTCCATTAAGCATTGAAGAAGAAGATGACTTTTTCCATGCTTTGCCTCAGCTGTTTGAAGCCACAGCAGCTTTAGATGAATTGGAGGAGCTTTACAAGCCATTCTATCCAGTTTTGCAACCCTCAACCCCACCAATCATTCTTGCCGCCTCCGTGTCTGTTCCCCAAGAGGCCATCACTGTAGAAGTACCAAAGAAGCTGAAGGAATCATCAACTATCTGTAAAAAAATTAGGTTTGTCAATTCTCTAACTTATTTTGTTAATAACGGCTTATAGATAATGGTAGAGTAACCAAATTTGTTCGTTAGATTAAACGATTTATAATTTTCCCAAATGTTGAATTTTTTTTTTTTCAAATGTTGATTTCAGAAGGAAGAATCAGAGCAAAAGGGTGGTGAAACAGGTGAAAGCAGAAGATCTTTTTTCTGATGTGTGGGCGTGGCGTAAATATGGGCAAAAACCCATCAAGGGATCGCCATATCCGAGGAGCTATTACAGGTGCAGCAGCTCAAAAGGATGCTCAGCAAGAAAACAAGTGGAAAGGAGCTGTTCCAATCCTGAAACCTTCATCATAACCTACACTGCAGAACACAACCATGTCCATCCGACTCGTCGAAACTCTCTTGCCGGAAGCACTAGATCCAAGTTCCCATCATCTAAAAACAAAGATAAGTGTAAAAGTTCTTTGAATTCTCCAGCCATGACCAATTTGGCGGCTTCCATTGAAGAAGATCACGATGTGCAAAGCGCAAGTACTAATACTGTAAAAGAGGAGGCACAATTGTTGTTGGAAGAGGATGAAATTGGTCATGAAAATGTCATGTTGGATGTGGTGTTGAGTGATGAAATGATCCCAAGCTTAGAGGATTTGGATAGAGAGTTGGAACCAGTTATGGATGGTTGGTTTTTGGATCAATTTTCGGAAAATTTTCCAAGTCCTTGGTTCAATATTGGTCACTCTAATACTGTAACCGGTGCTTGCTGATTCACCAAGAAGTCATACCAAAGAAGAGAAGCAACATTTGATTGTATATCAGCAATTTGTATCGTCTGTTCTCTTCCTAGTCCATGCAATTTTTCTTTTTCTTTTTTAGGTCTAGCTTCATAGATACCAAGATAATTGAAGTTGATGAGTTCAAATTAAGTTAGCCGATTTAAAAAAATTTATAAAGATGAATTTGTAACTAATCTCAATAATTATGTGTATTATATATGTGAGCATGGATAGGATGACATCATCTCTCATTTTCAATAATATAATTGCTGTGAAGGATGTACCATCAACTTGGATTTTATTTCTTTTAGAGGAATTTCTGATATTCTGCTGGTGGGACAATAATTAATCCACAGCAAAATATATTTTATTAGACAGGATAAGCATCATTAGTTTGAAGCCCAGATTGGGTTAGCAATATGGAATTAGAACTTAGAAGGCAATTTAATAGGAATTGTTGAGCAGTCGAAAGGAATTTGGTATTTTCATATATAGCTCCTGCAAGTATAGTGTCAAGGGTGAAGAAAGCATCAGAACTAGTAACACTTTTGAATGCTAAGCAATTCTAACATCTTTTGAAAATGAAAAGTTACCTTCTGATTATAGCACATCATCAAAAAAACACCCAAGCCCCCTCTCCCCCAAAAAACACTCCTACCACCGTTTTCACTTTGAAGGAGGAAGAAGCCACTATTCTCCCCCACTCTCCCCTTCTCTCTTCCTCCCTTCTCCTCTATTCCCCCATTTTGAGTGACATAAGGTTTCCCCTTTTTGTCTTCGCTTTGTTATGATTTTCCTCCACCATCATAGGTGGCTGTGTCTCAACGTTGGATCTAAAAATTATGATTTGTATTGGCCCTTAATGACTAGTGATTTTTTCAGCTAAATCCCAGAGTTTCTCGAAATAAAAAATAAAAAAAACATGAGAATGTTATATATATCCATAATATTTTGGGGTTTTGTCCCTCTCTTCTAAAAATTTGCCATTTCCCTCTCTTCATTCATTGTTCTTGTTAAAATAATTGTTAAACCACAAAATAACAGCTTATATCTTGCACAAACTATCAATAATATTGAAATTGAAGTTCTAATTATTGATAAGCTAACAAAACTATTTTGAATTAGTCTGATCCTTATAGTTATTAGTCCGCGTGGTTCAGTCCTTCAAACCAAAACCAACAGCTTTCAGGGTCCTTAAACTGGGCCTAGCTAACCTATATATAGCAGTAGCAGCCTCTCTCTATGCTTAGTATAGGATAATAAAAGCCGAGCAAAGAAGATGTCATCTATTTTCTCCTCCATGGCGGTGGCCACGGTGGACCCAAAACCCTAGCTCCTGTCCTTTCCCTCCGTTTAACGTAACCAAATGTCTTCGTTAATATATATAAATGTTCCATCACTGTCTCTTCTGTTCACTTGTGGAGCTCGTGGGGCACTTTCTAGAGGGGGAGGGGGGATGCCACACATGCAAGTTGGATTGACTTTTTTGCATTCTTTGACTTTTCTGCGTGTTCTATTCTTCCTCATATTATATAGACCTGGATTTGCGACAAACTGATACCTACCCAACAACAATCATCATTAATTCAAGTGAAATGACAAACAATTAACATTGGAAAATTAAATTTGATCAAGACTATAATGCAAAAATAATTTTTCAACTCTTACTTTTGGGGTCTAATAACTTGTAACTCTATGCATATAATATAGGAAAATATTCTCTTATTCGCGGATTAAATTAGTGTTATACTGTTGATCTAAACCATTAGTTATGTCGATTGATACGTACCTAAATGTATGCTCAAGATTCACGATGTAGTATCATAAACATTCGTGTCATAATATTACACCTATATATATATATTGAGATCACACTGAAGGATACATTGATCAGGGTATGATGAATGGACTATGTGGTACAAGATTCGAAATGCATTATGTTGTACAAACTTCCACCAGTAAATAGAAGTTTCAAACTGAAATAAATTAGTGAGAACTTCCATAAGTAACAGACAAAAACATCAAACACAAGACAAGACACAGTCAATAATTCTTCTGAGGAACATTCTGGCCCCATGGTATGTTTTAGCGAGGAGCTTATAAAGAGTCCAATTTGTCTGTGAATCAGCAGACAATAAATGAAAGAGTAAGGCTGGATATTTTATGCAAAAAAAATTCCCCAATTATTGGTTCGAATTAAGTATCAGATGACTATATGTACCAAACGTCTTATAGATCGATGTATTATGCTGCCAGAACGGGTGACTTTTTTTTTTTTGTAGGTGGAAAATTAAAAGCCAAGGTGGACATTGTGGTTGGATAGTGTTAATTAAATTGCTGCCAGATTATAATATCACAACTAAAAAAGGCCTCAAAAGATACTGAGTGGTATGAGTCTCTTGCGCCTTTCTTAGGAACTGAAAACAGTACTTATTGTAATATTAGGGACTGTTATATATCAGTGTCTTTTAAAGGAGTCCTCTATTGATAACATCCGTGCCTAATGCATTACCTAGGAACTGAAGGTATATAAGTCCCTCATGCCTTTAGACCCACTAAAGGAAACAAAGAAGTTGTAAATAAAAATAGGCCAACTTGCTATTGAGGCAATTTAACAAGAATCCTCATTTAGAAGCAACTCATAAATTAGCACTAGTACAAACAAATGGAGTGACTAAAGGAAACAAAGCATTGTTGTGCACATAAAAACTCAAACAGCCTCCCACGTAAAGCTAGCTAGCTCATTCGGCCCCAGTCAACTTGTTAATTTGTTGTGGGTTTTCAAGTTTTTGATACTTGAAAGTATCTACTTTGAGCCTGTTAGACAGCCCACATAACTTTGGGCCTTACCATAACTTTGGGCTTTTACCATATTTGTCAACTCTCTTTATTTCTATATCGTTCTTCTTCCTTCATTTACAAGTTCCATTTTCAAAGTATAAGCATAAAAGGGTAGTGATTTTCCCACTCCTTTTTTGTGCACTTACGCTCCCTTTTGTTTTTGAATAATTATAACTATAACAAAAAAGGGAGTGTAATCATCTCTCTATAATTATTTAAAAAGCTTATAAAATTTGAGGTTCCATTTTTGTCGTATAACTTACTAACTACGCTACTGTATGTTGAAAAATGAGAATAATATTTAGCGGATGAGAAAGCATTTATCCAGTCACCCTCATAAACTTTGAATTGTGTATTTATGTTGATACAATATACGCCACATATTATTCTTTAAATAGACATATCATCACTTGGATGAGTGTGTGGAATTTTATTTATATTACATTCAGTTTTTACATTAATTGGGAAGAAGTTGCAATTCACAAACTCACTGCATTGCATTGACCAACTAAAGCAGCCACCGCACCCACAAAAGCAGCATTCATATAAGTTGTAGGTTCAGAGTGAGAATAGTCTGATCTTGCATCCCTGAACTGGTCATTTACATCCGGACCCCCAACAACTGCACCCACATGAGTGTTAGGGTTTGGATTGGGAGATGAGAAATAGCTGGAGTAGCCACCATTGCAATCCACCTTGGTTGGGTGGACTTTCATTGAAGGGATGGATGAACCTCTATGGTGCAATTGTGTAGGGTATTTGGCACCAAAGCCCACCATGTATGACATGTTATTGGGATTTTTTCCTAGAATGTAGTCCACCTGAATATAAATGAATGACAAAGGTTGTCACAATTGTCACTTATCATAAGTTAATCATCGGGATCGATTTTCTCAAAAGATTAAGTTAAGTGTGATAGAATTCAGTGTAGCGATATCCAATCCAGTCTCCACTTTTGGTGACGGTCCTGGATTCAAATCTTAGTGATGATAATTTTTAATGAAAAATTTATGATGGAATGTTAATTACCTGAGTTTTTGCAAAGGCTCTGATTTGGGACGCAGAGAAAAAGGCAGAGCCACATTGGACTCCACCAATGCGAGCTGCAGTTAAGGTTTTGGAGTAGATGAAGAGCACCAGGGTAGAGCTTGTAACATACTGCAAATTACTACTATCTCTAGTAAACAGAAGTCCACCTGCAAACTTTAAGCTGATATACTTAGACAGAGTTCCTCACAAACAAAGTAATTAATTATCCAAATCAACCATTAATTAATCCATTAAAAATTTATTGATTCATTTGATCACTGGGAAATTAGATGCGCATGCATGCCTGGGGTTGTTCTAATCTGTACAGAGCTGCTCCCTGGCATCAGGGCACATACAAATGACTCAGCATCGGTCTTGAACTTAGCCAAATTCGTCTTTCCACGATGAAATTCCTGTGACAAAATCGAATTAGTTTACTTGTTAGATAAGTTTCAAGAAATAAAATAAAAGGGGCATAATTGTTGTTGTACATGGTGATACCTTGGCCAGTAATGTCTGAAGTCCAGGAAATTTGTTGTCCCAACTGAACTCATTCACTGCTTGGCTCCACCCTTGGTTTGTCAACACATAATTCAAGTACTTGATGTCTCCACTGGCCTTGTATAGCCAAGCCGCCGCCCATAACAACTCATCCTTATATAAAGTAATTCAGAAACCACATAAATTAAGCTTGAATTAAAACAATGAACTATTCGGATCGGACCATATTTCTTGATTACGCACATCTTTAATAGATATGAAACTCACTTGTTTACGTGCGTCCTTATAATCCATGTAGCATATTACTCTAGTGAACTATAATTGAAACTTGTAAAAACACTTATGTAGTTTCACTACTAAGTTTTTACCTGATAGCCGGAGTAAGAGCAGTAAAAGGGGCAATAGCCTTGGTAAGAAGCTCTGTGCTGGTCTGCCAAGTCAAACAGCTGCATAATAAACAGTTATTTCAGTAAGGTAAAATTCTAATATTTAATATATATATTCCCCTTCTATTTCTATTGAGGGATTCCTCAAATAATTTTATTTGAGAGACACTCTTTAGGGTCCCCTAAAAAAAAAATTCAACGATCTAAACCGTCTATAATACCAACTATCTAATTGAGTAATCAAATAATTTCGGATTTAAATGATTTTTTACAGAGATGATTTTTGAGGGAATATCTAAAAACTAGATAGTTCGGATCATTGAAATACTTGGTGGACCCTACAAGGGTGTCTCTCAAGTAAGTTATTTGAGGATCCTCAACTGAAGCTATATATAGCCTGGTTGGGAAGAGATGAAGTCAAATTACTGATTTGGAATGTCTCAAGAGGGTTGCAGAATATTTGGTATTTGCTTCTTTGAAGACAATGGAAGCGGAAGCAAGGGCAGCAGCAGCCTCAGCCGCTGGCTCAGAGCCTGGAGAAGAAGAAGTGATCTTGTAAAGTGTTCGTGGTGTATCCATGTCTTCAGGGCGCTCCCAGCACTGGTGATCCGCATTTCCATCTCCTACCTATATACATTTATTCAAACCAATAATTTATATTCATGAACTAGAAATTACCTAAAATATTTCAAAGTAATATCTACCAACAATATTAATATTATATCATTAAGGAACCTGGGTATAGAATGTGGTGGGTGAAGTGTGAGCTTTCAGTATGAAGTCTGTGCCCCAGCGGATTGCTTTTTGCAGATGGGCAAGCTGGTTTGAAGAAGATATCTGCTGCTGGTACTCCACAGCAGCCCAACTCAACAAGCTGACACTAAAGGCCATTGGCCACCCAAATTTGACGTTGTCACCTGCGTCATAGTATCCTCCCACCAAATTCACCTGCATGTCATAACCACACCCTAACGTAAATATCATCTTATGAGTATTGTTCTCTTATCAGACTTATGTTGCATCATGTTCATTTAATTATGTTGTCACAATCGAACGATTAGAAAAAATTAAAAATGATAATGCCTTCAAGCTAAGTAGTAATTAGAAACATAAATCTCATACGTTCTCAGGAGTGCCGTCGGAGCACGCAGAGTCTCCTCTCCAGGTCACTCGCTGGTTGGTGGGCAACTTCCCCGAACGTTGGCCTTCAAAGAATAATATGGCTTTGCCAAGGGCATCTCCGTAGTCATAATTAGCAGCTAGGGGGGAGGACAACCCTTCAATCTCATCCTCCATTGCTAACGCTAGCCCATCCATGTTAACCAACACACACCACAAGACCAAAACCCACACAAATACTAGCTTCATTTTGGAACTTGCTTATGACAATGCACTCGAGCTTCTTGGAATTTTTGCTTCCATGCGTATGTTTCTGGGAATTTATATAGAAGCCAGGGGTTGTGAATGAATGTCATTAATAATCAACTGTCAACTCATTATCAAATCGGTTACAAATTCTATATTATTTTATGCACATTGCATTATGGGGAATAAGAAAAATTTGGCATGAAGGTGACGCTATAACTTAGGAAATGAAGAGCATGCAAATTATCTATGTCACTAAGGCATGCTACCCACTCCTCAACGTCATTAGCTTCAATCATTCTGCTCAAATATTCTTATCTTGTTTTTATTTTCCATCATTAAGCTTAGGTCCTCCCAAATTCTAATCACCCCACCAATGTAAATTTTTCCTACCCAAAAACAAAAACAAAATAATAAAAACTTTGAAAGATTAGGAAATGTGACAGGACTGTATATATATATATATATAATCAAGTTAGTGTGTTCCTTTTACGTGTACCCTTCTCTCTCTTCACCCATACCTATTTGGAGTGGCAAAGCCAATTAGGTAACTTAGGTAAAGCCGAAGAAAGAGTAGGAAAATGGCACGCTTAAAATTTTGATATAAAAGCATCACATCAAAGAAGGGCTTTTTGGGGGAGGGAATTCTTACTATTTTGGTAGGTAGGCAAGCAAGGCAAGTATGCTATATATAACGACAAATTATGATATTTCTTTTTTCGAATACAAACAATGTCCTTGTACACGCATCCATTTTTGCCATCAATCCAAGATGGGGGCCTCCAGACAAAGATAAACGCTACCAAGAGAAGCAAGAATTCATTTATATATATATATAGTAACAAATATGTAACTTGTAGTATATTTGGAAGCGAAAGCTCATGTGATCTTGGATTGTGTATTAATAAACCATATAGTTGACAGTATCCTAAGTTCCTAAACTACTTGTCAATTCAGTACCACTATTTATATATTAATTTCACAAGTTTTCAATGATACAGTGGTCATGTGTACACTAATTGGCTTTTTTTTCTTTCCTTCTAACAAACCGATATTCTAAACTATTTCTAACTTATAGGAAGGGATTCGAATTTGGGTGCAAGGTAGCGAACACACTATCATGACCAACTGACATAATCCACTAATTGGCCTTTTGGCTTTGTGATTCCTTTATTTTTTTTGGGCAGCTTGGTTTAGAGGGAGCCGAGCAGGGTATGGTAATTGTGAACACTTTGAGTAGGATATTACTTGCCTCCTTCTATAGAAGAGAAACTCCTCTTTTTGGCAAACCACAGTTTGACACATGTACAAAAATAATTCATCAAAAACACATAAAGAAAAACTTCTACAGACGTCATACTGCCATTAATAGGAATGTAGGAGTTCTTACTTACATACTGACTTATATACACGACAGTATGTTGAATATGAAAATTTTAAATTAAAAAAAACTTAAACGTAACTCTTCCAAACCCAAATATAAACAGCCATGATGATATAGGAAAATGAGGAATTCATCTGTCTCATATACTTTAATTGGCGACTATCACATGCATGGTATCGTAAGATCAAATATGAATGATGGTTACTCAAGTAAGAAAAACATTCTTGGGAATATGCAAAATGTACAGATCAAAAAGATTTATTATAAATGTATTAGGCTAGGTCTTACTTGGGAAGAATGATTGGAACGGTTCTGTGGATAAATGGTAGTCGTGGTTTTAGACTTAGACCATTGGCACTTTTGCAGTTCTTACTCACCATCATCACGTATGGATTGGTAGCTAAAACATGAACCATATGGGCTAAAGAGGAAAAAGAAAGCACAAGTGTAAAATAGCCTTTATAATAAATCTGGAACTGTTTCATTTCAGTACTCTGTACATGAAAGATGTCCTAAATCTAACCTACCCGAAAGAAATGATTGAGATATACCGCTTTTCCTTGCGTTTCTAACCCTACAAACATATGAATACATGAGTACAACATGGCCTAAACAAATCTAAGCTTCTGGCGAACTTTATAGCAAGTGTGGAATATTATATATGTCCATTCTGCAAGTACACACTTCTCATTTTAGATGCAGCGCCAAGAATAAGATAGCTTCTCATCAGCATAGTTAAAACTGCACTGCTGTGAGAACTTTGAAGTAATTGTGAGAAGAATGACGTCAAGGCAGATCAATATTTTCATTGGTCAGATTTAAACCTTTGATGTTCATTGAGACAACTGACGTTGAAAATATGCAGTGATCAAAAGACGTCAAACTTGAGCTTTCATGGAAAAAATCCCTCAATCTTGTCCAATTCCATCGAACTTGAGCTCACAACAGGAAAGTTCCCAACTCATGGCCATGCCTCGTAAGAAGTACTTTCCGTTCACCAACCCATTCTAGTCGATAGGAGAGGTCAAGATTATGAATCAACAGTTTCAAATTGTCTGCCTGACTCAGACCCTTTGTGCCTTCCTACCACCCAAAAGAAAAAGGAAGGATAAACAAGCAGTTGTGGAGAAGGAATATTTTGAGTGTTCCACATGGTCAAACAGAACTAGATAGATGCCTCTAGAGAGATAGAGACCATATAAATGAGAGAAGGAACATTGAGTTTAACAAAAAAAATGAAACACAATGCAGAAACATCATTTACAAACATCTGCCTTGAAGAGATACCTGAATATTGATTTGCCTATCGTGTCCCATAATGCTTGCCATTATGCTTGACCTAGAAGAATTAGGTGAGAATCCCTCCCAAGGAGGAACGAAGATCAATTTTGTGCACTGGACAGGAACTAAGT
Organism: Prunus avium; assembly: GCF_002207925.1. Next base: position 425,404 of record NW_018921958.1, read on the forward strand.
TTCGACTTAGTTTCTCCCAAAATACAGATCCCAGTGACCACCATCTGATCATCAATCCATGCTCAGAGAAAGCAACCAGCCCCTGCAATTGGATATGTTATGATAGTAGACAGCACACTTGAACAAATTCATTCCTTGTGTATTGATATTCCAAACGGTTTTAAATGGCTCCAACCAATGCAATACATTATCATTAGCAAAAGTTTCAGACTTGACTTAAAACCTGTCTGTCACAGCTTTTGGAAGGGCTAAAAGCATTTTCAAATAACCAAAACACCGTTTGGCAGAAAAATTTAAAATTTTATGGATTATAAAAGCACTTGGATCTTTTTTTTTTATTTTATATATATATAAATGTGGTGTGCTTCCTACTAAAGCATGCCCAAACAGCCCCTTAATGAAAGCAGATTAAAATTTGATTGACCAAAGTGAAAATGCTAACGATCTTTTGAAATCATAATTTAAAATATTCAATGACATAAAATAAAGAATAAAGGTTGGTCATGACCTAAGGAGTCAGTGCACTGTTCGAAGTACAGAGAATGTTAATTAAGGGTAATATTCTCCTGCCATATAGTCTACCAAACTGTTAATAAGATCTTTGATTAATTGGAATCATGTCCGAATGTGTAGTCTTGGTTGACAGTCTGGCGACATAGCATTACTTTGTCAGTGAATGAAATGTACCTCTCCATCAGGGGAAAAACTCAAAGCTGAAATTGCAGTAACTAGCATCATTTCTGAACTGGCTGCAAGTAAATTTGGAAGTCCAGGAGGTCCACTTGCATCCAAAACTTTTATCTTCATAACACTACATTGAAAAAACAATGCACAAAAGTGGAGTTAGCCAGCACAGAGTCAAGAAGCAAAGATATCAAGCGATAAGTACAAATCTCCGAATAAGTTCAAATTTTTGTTAAATATAGCTATTACTCTACCAGATATCCCAAACGACCTAACCCCGACTGCCAAAACTAACAAGAATGTCACCCTTTCCTTTAGGTTTTCTCTTAACTGTATTATTCTATCTTTGAATACCTTTGCATGTCATAGACCCGAATGGTAGCATTGTTTCTCTCTCCAATGACATCCCCAACAGCCAATCTGGTCCATGTATCATTCAGGGCTACCATGGGGAATGCACGTACAACTTCCTTTAATGCAGTCATTGAACTCTGAAAGCAAGTTTTACGCATGACTGAGTTGCTGGGATCCACAGTTTGTAAAATGAAGTCAATTACCTGCAAGTCTGTCCAACTGTCATATAAAAATGACAAAATGAAGCATAAAAGCCTGAGAATTAAACTAACTAAAATAGAAAGACAGAGCCACCTTATCCCAATATCTGCAGTTAATACAGATCCCTTCACCCCCTCTTCCCATTTCTTACGAGTTATATAATACCCAACTACATAAAAAAGAAATCGAGCTTCCAAAAGAAGGTTTGTTCATAAGACAACTAAACACCATTTTTATATGCATGATGAGATATGAGACCTGTTATTGCCAATGACTAAATATTGTAAAGTTAGTTATTCGAAGGCCATAAAAAGCAGAATATGAACTTCTTTATTCAACACATTTGATTACATTAACTAAAGTTAACCTATATAAGTGGGAATAAACAGGAATTGGACCATGATGGTTTTAAGCATCTAGAAAAGGGAAAAGGATGAGCCGCCCCTATAAAACATGATAATTTTTAAATTAAAAAAATATATATAAAAATCCAATTATCTACGACTCGGCATACATGGATGGTGTGATCCAAGTGTCCTTAGTGCTCAATTAGGAATTTTCTATTATTTTCCTGCAGTTAAGACTTTTAGAATTGCTCTTGAAATTGGAGATGGACTGTCTCGTCCATTAATAATTAGCAGTACAAACCTTATCAAGGTATTGAGCCAAGTATCTTGGAGAACTGCGCACAACCCTGATCAGAGTCATAAGAGATACTAGATGAACGGGTGAATCAGATGCAGTAGACCAGATTTGGCTTTCCATAACAGTTAAAAACCCTGGGACATCAGCCACAGCTAAACTTGGAAGAAGAACACCAACCAATATCTCCCGAAGGCCAACCGGTACAGCTAAACTTTGTGCAGCCGAGTTGGCAGATGGACCACTTACACACTCTATCTGGAAAAATATATCCCCAATCAGACGAGGTATTTCAGAACTGATGCATTGTTTCCACGTACTCTCCATACCTTCAGCAAGGAGCTCTGCTGCAGTTGAACTATATTTCTCATTCATGGCCATAACCAGCTTCATTAATGGATGCACAACAAGCATTGCAAGACATGGCTTTACAAGACTTGGGTACCAATTAGCCAAAGCTGCTGCAACAATAATATGAGATGTCATCGCGTCTTGGCTTGTCCCCCCGACACAAGAAATCCAGTCTTGCATCTCAAATGATTGTAGCCATGCAAGAATATTAAATTCTTCAACCTTAGAAATCCTTTGTGTTTCTGGCAGCTGGTCAGAATGCAATCTGTTAGCAGAAGTTTCTTCTATGTTTGAATTTACATGTTCATTTTCTCCAAGTCCACTTGGAGGGCTCAGATTTGTGCGACCACTTGCTTTTTTATTACATAGTGGAAGTGGAATCGCCCGTGAAGCAGCACAGTGGAATAGAGAGCGTGCGGCCATACGTACATGTTCGCTTTCATCTTGCCAGAAACTCACCAAAAGCTGTAAAATAGAGTATGCATATAAGGTTAACCAAAAACATGATAGGTTTAAATTGTCAATCCCATATCCTACAATTCAAGTCCTGAAGTGAATATTGATGTTATCACCAAGTTGCTGAATAATGAAACAAGAAAGTTTATCAAACAGATGCAGAATGTTCATAAACCATACTTACAAGTTACAACCATTAAGAATGTTGCTGCTCTTTTAAAGAAAAATCAAAAGGTGATGAACTTTACAGCAGAAATTTTTGTAAATATCTGGGGCTGGAACTGATAATTCCAAAGTTTGAAAAAATTTCCCATCTTCTCACCAATTAAACAGATATCATGTGTACACTTAGTGATTTAATCTCTCCACTTCCTTATTAATGTTTTCATCTAAAACTTAAATGTCAATAGTAGTTTGAAAGTAACTGACTGCTCTCTACCCCTTTGTAAAACAACCAGGTGAGAAAAGAATTCTAAGCACAAAAACTAGCCCAATATTTAATATTAGAAATAGACATCAGTAACCAGCAGCTTATCGACTATTTATAACTGCTATACCCTTATGTGGTGAGTCTCGTCAACTACATGATTTACACTGACCCATTTTTTAGACATAATAGAGAGTAGGTAATATTTCTGAATTATGGAGATCAATTATCAAGTAAAAAGGGTACTTTACTCCTAAGATCTCTCTAAACTGAAATTTCTTTCTTGGAAAATAATTAAAGAGGGGTTGTCTTCAAGCAAAAGTAGTTCAAATAAGTTTAGAAGCAATCTCCTTTGCCCTAACAATGGGAGAGGAAAATAAAATATAAGCATTTGAGTTAAGAACAATCAAAATCATCAGCACAAGATTCAACCTGAAGTAAGGGTGGCTTTATATCTGGAATTTTGTCTGCAAAGTTCCTAGTATAAAATGCCGCTAAAGCACTGCCAAAAGAAAACATCAGACAAGAAAAATGCAATGACTTTGAGTGAACATTAGAAACAAAATCAAATAAAATAAAAATGAAAAGGACCATTACACTTCATATGCAGTAGATATAGTTTTGAGATCACCTGCTGGCATTGGAACTGGTGTGTGACAGGCTAATCATGCGTTGGGCAAGAGACACCATTGTGAGTGACCTCATTGCGCAAAACTCTGATGACATTCTCCAAAGCTGAAATATTGTTTTCAATTTCTCAGGAAAATTTAAAAGAAGCCAAACAAGAAGACATGTCTCAACAATTAGTGCCATTCTTCAAACGTACCTCAAGAGTTGCACTCAAATTAGGAAATGTCAATGTCAAAGACCCTTTGTCGCCTTGAAAACCAGAAGCTACAATAAAGCTCTCGGGTCTCTTCAGCTTCATGTCAGTTATAAGCAACTTATCAAGCTCGGGATCTACATTCCACAAGTGTAAAAATGCCAAGCTAAATCGAAGTAAACATTCTTCAAGCATCTTAATCCATTCAATCTCTTCAACAATAGCATTCGAGGTCCTATGCACACCAGGTCCATTACCTAAAGGCTTGTGGTAGGGACTTGATGTCTCAGATCCCTGTCCCTTCACACTGTTATCCTGTTTGTTATCACTGCCACTTGCTATCAGGTCATCCTTCTGATAAGGAAACACTAATGATGCAAGGTCAAAACTCAGAGCAGAAATTCCAGGGAAAGGGCAATAGGACTTGATTGGATGCTTGTTGCTTTGAAGGGTCGCCGCAGGGGCTGGAAATAGTTTTTCAGAATCACCTTTACTAATTCTGGAAGTATTGGACTCAACCATAGTACCAGGCACCAAATTTGTTGAAGTGCCCAATTTTTCTGAATTATTCAGATGAGAGTGAGTAGAGATCCCATCTTCAATTACTGGAAGAAGTAATGAGGAAACTGAGGTATTCCCATTCAAAACACTTCCAGAAATGGAATTCATGCTGATGCCTTTACAGAAATGGTCAAACATTGAATGAGATGGTGTTCCTCGAAGGACTCGCTCTCGAGCACCTGTCTTTACATCCCAAATGTACAAAATATCAATGGCATCAGATGTTCCTGAATGGTTTCGGCACAAGCACGCAATATAACCTCTTCCACCATCCCATACAACTTTTGCAGGATAGCTGGGATGCCCAGGAAAAATTCTCTCTACTCGCAAAGTCTCAAGAGAAGCTAGTGCAACACATGAGTCCTCCCCAACTGAGAGAAAACAATCACTCCAAGGATGGTAGGTATGAGCTGGGGGAAGAATTATTTGGCGCACTGGGCCCACATGTTGGTGCATTACAGTGATCAGATTTCCAGTGTCAAGATCCCATATGCGAACTGTGCAATCCATGCTTCCAGACACCAAAACCTGATTGAAACTCCACCCTTTGGCAATACCCACCATCCTATGTGCTGCCAAACAGAGAACAGCACCTATGTGCCCTAAAAAGAACTGTCTAGATATTTGCGGCTTCACCTCATGATGTGAGCTCCCACCAAGAGAAGATAGGCCCTCAAACAAATCAAAACGAACAATCTCTATTTCTCCAGTAAAGAAGCCATACACAACAGCATAAGGAGCAAAGAATGTTTCAGAAATAACCATGGAAGAAGACACAGCCCCTCTCTTATTAACTAAACCAAGATTTTCATTATCATAACCATTTACACTTCCTGAGCTTGAAACAAAAGATTTTGAAGATGTTAGTTTAGTCTCCATATCACCTGGGCACTCAGATTCATTACTTGAGGTAGAATTTGCAGTCCAGTCGAGCAAAGAACAGCCTAAACCATGCAATTTAAACCTTAGGCACAAATTCCCATGGTCATCATGTTTCCAACATGTAGACCAGATTGTTACACGGGGTTTCCACTGTAAAGGTTCTTCAGCATCAAAGCAAAGTGATTCAATGCGAAGAATATAATGGCCCATTTGAATGAAACTAATTGATAGTCTCACATCAAGCGGATGAACGTCGGCAGGGATCTCACAGAGAGACTCATACTTAAACATACCTTTAGAATAAGATATCGAGTAAACAAGTGAAAGACCTTTGTTATTCCAAACAGCAAAGTTTCTTGAAAAAATTTCATCAGATTCTTGGGTATTTGGTAAATTCCCAACATTTTCAATTTCAATAAACAATCCACCCACCATATGTGATTGAGTAGAATTACTATTTTCACAAAGGAGATTGTCCACAAAAGAAACCTCTCCTATTGTATTGCCACTAGGCAATTGTCTAAATATGCAGCGACTTTTTAACACAAAAGCGATAACATTCCCACAAGTTGCAATTGACATTACATTTCCTCCCTCACTTAACCCCTCTACACAAACAGTCATTTCCAACTGAGAACTTGGATGCAAACCAGTGCCACCCTCCTTATCTTGGTGTGGGTCCTTTGATATTGAAACCAACTGTAGCCTACCAAATGAATCTGCCATAACTACAGCATGCTTCTCCTGATCCTCAGTTAATGAAACTACATCCATAAACTTCAATGAACCAATAGACAAGTTTCCATGAAAAACAGTTTGGACAATGCTAAGCGTATAGGAGTCAACAATAACCACAGTGCATTTGGGGGGTTTCTTATGCTGAGACTCTCTATCCCCCAACACCTCCCCCGCTTCACTTGATTCAACGGAATGATGGTCGAACAAATGCACACTATCAACAAAACAGCATGCAATACATACATACCGTGGATTTGAAGGCAATGTCCTAACCATGGACGGACTGCCAACCCAAGGCGGCAACTTCCTTCTGCGCCGGCAATGCCCGCTGCTTCTGCTCCACACACACAACATGCCATCAGCACACGCACTGATTAACGCGCCATGACTATGGGGACTAGAGCTCACCTCACCATCACCATCACCTAAAGCGTCTCTTCCTTCACTCCCCGAAACCACAAGTGGATCACAAATGCCAAGGTCGGCTATGGGCGCAGCATGGCCACACAACATAGCCATTGGTACAATCTCCTGCTCCAAACAAGAATTATCAACACAAAACTGCTCAACGATCAACACCATACTTGGAGACAATTATACAAATTACAGAAGTCAACTAAGAAACTCTTGTTAATCAAATTAAACTAAGTAAACAAGTAAGGGAGATCACATTCGCAACGAAATTCAAGAACAAATAACAGACAGGTGGTGGGCGAGTGAAAGTACCAAGTTGGAATCGGAAGAATGGAGGTTCCACCAGATGATGGAGCCATCGGATCCGCCGGTGTAGAGCGTCGGGGGGTGGCTGAGCGCTGCAGCAGCGGTGACTCGGTGAGAGGGAGGCGTGCCTGACCATATGCACGCGACGGATCGGCACTTCATGACTCAGTGAGTCGCAGTGAGTCAGATCACATTCCAAACGTTAAGTCGTTTGCGAGAGGTGGGGTTGGGGGTGGCTCATCGTGGCTGAGTAAGCCGAGTAGAGAGACGTCAGAAGTGTGGCTCACTTTAATCACGGGCACTCTGCCTGCCTTTCTCCTAGGATCATCAGTAGAAAAAAGAAACGACATGTCGTGCAGAATGATTAATCAAGTCAAGTACTGCACTGCACCTGCACCTGCACCTGCTTTTGTTGGGAGTTGGGATACATTCGTTCATGGTTTCAAATCCAGTTTATTTATCATGATGGAAAGTTGTTATTTTAAAAATGGAATGTGTCATCAAGTAGGCTACAAAATGATATCCAGCTTAACTAGTTTTGCTACGATCAGTCGTGCGGGCGCATTCACATCTATAGTCAGAGAAGATGCACCCGCATACATCCATGATCATAAAGTACAAGCCCATGCGTGACTGACTCTAGCACTCATTGAGTTCTTGAAAAGTTCAATAACCATTACAACCAGTTTAGATTTTCTTGGAAGATAATTCACTCAGATTGTTCATTCTGGTAAAGAGCCTGTGTAAATTAACATCATAAACGTCGGCTATGTGAAGTTCAAAAAGACTAACAAGGAAAATTACACCAGAGGTACAATCTGCCAACTACAATATCATTACCACTAATTCCGTCGAAACCTGCACACTAGAATTTTACAAGCTGACCCCCAAATCGCTCAATTCTCTCTTCTTTTCTAGGGTCGAAACTCGCCCGATTCAGGAGCCCTGAATATCGCGTAATAGACAAAAGCATACTTATAAAATAACTTTACCAGTTACCACTGAATACAAAATTTACCTACTTGTACTATGTACAGCAGCATAAAAGAACTCCCCGGCAGAATACATATGATATGCCTCAACTGAAGACACGATCAACCTATTGAGGATGGCTATTATGTGTTTGAGGAACCTGAGCGCTCATATTGCCAATCAATGTCTGTGGTTGGGATAGAACAACAGGTGGTGGAGATGTCAGATTTGGTGGAGGTCTCGCAGCTTGAGTGGGTTGGGTTGGCGCTATTATGAACTGATTAAAAGCAGCACTGTAAGCCCGACCTGACAGACTTCCACGCATACGACCTGTTGGTCTCCAGTTCTGCTCAGATGACAAATCCACCGATCCATCAGCCCCTGAAACTGCTTCCATTGCACCTCCTATGTTTACTGGCAAAGATGGCCTGGTTCTCGGAGTTTGATTTTGAACTGGCATGGATGGAGACTGCCTGGCGATCATCGCAGCTCGGTGAGCACCAGGCATGAACCTCTGTTGGTTGTTTAAAGAACTTGATGTTTGACCAGTCCCAACTTGTGCAATTCCTGGTTGGATATGTGCCCGCGAGAGATGTGAAGATGATCGAATGGAGCTTGAAGACTGACCCATAGTCTGGGGAGTCCTTGCATTATTAAAAGCTTGCTGTAAGTGTGCATTATTGAAGTCCATGAGCCCAGGAGATGCTCTGTTAGCACTTTGCAGTTGACTCGGAACTGGAAGGCCAACAACCTGTTGGACAGATTGCCCGTGAATGAAGGACTGATCTTGACGATCCCAGTTCTGTAAGATTAATGAAACGAAACTCAGTAACATTAAAGTGCAGAACAAGAAAAGATCCTCTAGATTGGAATAGAAAATTTTCTCTAGAATGCTTTGACCAACAACCAATCAAACTGGAAAATACTGATTACACCAAGTCAATTTCAGGTCCAGCGTCCAGGGTTTCCCATTTGCATTTATACTGATTGCGACCACCATAACAAAATGGACATGAAGAAAAGAGGGAGCACTAACCTGTGTAGTTTGTGAGGGATGTTGCTGTGAAGATGAAGCAATGTTTGACACGAGCGGATTCATTCGGGGCCTAGAAAAGTGTTGCTGCCTTTCCAAATCACTACATACTGCATTGACACCATTTGCTGTGGGTGTGATAGATTGTCCAACCTGAGAACTAAGAGGGGCACTAGAGGGAGTTGAGGAATTCCAACTAGTTCTTGGTCTTTGTTGCAAACCTGGTCCCTGGGACTGTGCAGGGAGGGCCTGAACTGCTGTTGGAGTTCTGGGTAATACTCTGTGTGATGCAAATCTCCCATACTCATTGTTAGCAGCTGAACTTGCAAACTGCAACTGTTGCAACTGAAAATTATTGGGAGAAGAAAATTGATGTATTGCAGACGCCACAAGATCAGTGGTCAAATGACTCTCAGTTCCCCGATCAAGTGCAGGAGAAACAGCATCAGTCAACACAGGCGACTGTAAATTTGCAGGACCAGAGTGAGGAATAACACCACCCATTTGCGTGTCTGACCTTATACCGGAGGCCAACGAACCATTAGGAAAGAAAATTTCAGACCAGAAGTCATCCTCTAAATGAGCAGCAACAGTTCGATTAACCCTGTTTGTGTTGCTCAAAGGTTTCACGTCTTCGGTTTCGCAAGCACTCACAGTGTCCATCTCACTATCGTCCTCAGTAAGATCCAGAACATTAGCAAGTGCAGTTGAGACACGGGTAGATTCTTCCTGCTGAGAGGTTCCTTTTGGAAGGCCCTTATCATATGCCCGACCCACATCATCATCATTCTCCAGTACAGCTTTCCATGATCCATCCATGGAGATTATTACTTCAGCAACATTCTTTCCTACCTCTCTCAGGACCTAGGGGAGAAAACCAACTGGTTTATCAGTACAAGAAAAACATAACGCAAATAAAAATGGAAAATGCAAATAAGTAGCTACTTGCCTTAATCATATTTTGATCAACACAAATGTCCAAAAAGCAGACATACTGATTACAGTGGGGGCAGCGCCATGAAGGCCGTCTTAAATTTATACCAACAAAGTTACTGAAGTCGAAACACTATTAAGTCACCAAAAAGAAAAAATTGAAATTAGAAGACAGTATTGAACTATCAGAACAGGAAAAGCTGGATCGTTCCACGTCCAATTACAGAATAACTCAACTTTTCATCAACTATCCGAGCTAGACAGTATTTGAATCTCAAGTTCCCGAGCAAATAAAATAAAAATCAGTGAAATATTGTATGTTAGTTACCACTGTTAGGTTAAATAGGAAAATTGGACTGAGTACATAAAGGATATCAGAAATTAGTGTCTTATATTCCTATTTCTCAATTCCCCTTTCAAACCTCAACTATTATTATCAAGAGAACAGTTGGTGGGGCATAGAAAAAACGTTTCCTTTAGCCTTTCCTGTCCTCCTTACAAACCCTATAGTGGAAATAAATATTTCTTTTGATTTCTTTTCTGTTCCCTGAGGGTGAACAATCATAGTAATATTTTTTAAATATCAAAATTTGAACCTGAACTCATAAGAAATATCTGTCAAAAGTAAAAATCTGAAACCATGTGACCTTGAAGCGGCACATGTAAAGCACTCGCGCAGATAATGGAAGTGGCATCACTGTAATTTGATTCTACCTCCAGTGCACAAGTCAAAAAGATCTGAGGTCCCATTAAAAACCAACATGCAAGCAAGATGCATATAGATCGCAGAACAATTTAACATGGCTCAAAAGCTTGTTACATGTTGATTATGTAGGAACTTGGAAACATAAATTTGAAACCAAAGGCATCAATAGGAGAAAATGAACATATGTAAAAATGTGTATAGCTGGATGGACCACTCACTTGAAGATGTTTGCACAATCGACCTTTGACAGGAGTTTTGATACGTGTATAGCTGTTTTGCACATGAAAGCAAATGTAACAATCAGCATCATATCAACGAAGTTTGATCAAATAGGTATTAGCAAAAATACACATTTTGATGCATTTTAATGTAGAAAAAGAGGACAAGATATGCGACACAACTTCAGCACATTATCAGTGTTATTCACACAAAATGGGACATGGCCAAAATGTTATGTTAACCGTTGAAATCAAAACTTATCAAATATCAAAGCAGCTGACCAAGCTGATGAAAAACAATATAAACCCTTCAAACTATGCTATCGTCCAAAAAAAAACCAAATCAATCTTTCCCAATCAGAATTAATTAAAAACAAGAAGAAATCCCATAAGATTTCTAGCATTAGACATTTCTGCTGAAGGTAATAGTGTGGTTCAGGTCAAAATGTCCCAGGAATACCTATCTCAAAGATAAAGGATAATAAATAAACTAATAATATTCAAAACAAAATAAGCTAGGAAAAATATTACCCAAGCAACAAATATCAAGGCGTACCTTATGGGACAATTGAGAGATATTCTTGATGGCCCTTCGATTATATCAGAATCTAATGATTAAAAGAAAACAGTTATCATTTAAACATGCTATACTATGGTACAAAGCCTAATGGATTTCAAAAGTTTAGGTATGACGACATATCTACATAATGTATAAGAATAAATTGAAAAGTAATCATGTGTAACACCTGAATCTGACGAAGGTACAATGGGCTGAGTATAATCTTTCAGTGTTGAAGTGTCAGGTGATGATGTGATGCGCATAAAGGCAACCACTATGATATAGTGACCTAAAAGTAGTTACATTACAGTCAGAGCTGGATGAATATTGTACAACAAAACTACAATACTTTGACCATGAAGACTTGCACCCAAGCTCACCATTGAACTGGCCCACAGCTTGAAGAAGGTTTGATCCAAATTTAAGCATTCCAGTCACGACTGATGGCATCTGCGGTCCAGTATCCTGACAAAGAAAATGTAAGACACAGACTGTTAGTAAATAAATACTATGGTACAACCCAAATTCAGTCATTTGCATCTAGCTATCGAGTAAGTGGAACCACACAAACCATTAGAATGTTTGTCCTTCTATCTACTCCCTTCCCATTTAGAAGAAAGCTACAGAAGTAAAAGAAATGTCATCAGAATAGATAGGAAACACCTCCAACTAAACTAAAAGATTAAGAGGAAAATGAGCTGTACTTCACTTGTGGCGGACTTATAATACACGCAGATGTCTCTATATTATCTGTTTGTGCTACAAATAACCGCTTCAGGAAGAAGAAAAAAAGGAAAATATCAAGAATTACTTTCATAAATCATATTTCCAATTCAATGCATGAAAGGAAAACCAGTATAAAGTACAATTTAAAGCACAAAGCGAAAAACCACCACAATTGTATAACCAAATTATAACCGTTTAACTAGTTGGAAAATGCATCAAGTGAGACTGAAGTAAATAACAGTTCATAGAATAAAAATTACAGTGATTCTACCCCTAAATTATTGACTATTTGTAGGACTTACCAAAATTTATACAATTAACAGTTCATAGAATAAAAAGTATATGTAGCATGCCCAAAGTTTAAACAAATAAGTTATACTTAAAAGTACAGATTTAAAGGTTAACACAATCATGTTTTTTCACGAGGGTTAACAACAATTATGTTGCTATGATATATAAACTGCACTAGTGTTTTATAACTATAAAGAAAAAACTGTGTGAATGTTGTGCATTATGGTAAAAAGGGCTTGGCATAAGAATGGGACAAGGTCAAGCAACCTTGTTTGTAATAATCTCACACATTTGTAAACCAACACAAGTACGCAAATATATACATAAGTACATATATGAAATAAGGAGTATGGGGAATAAGAATCTAGAAGGAGACATAAGCCATCTGTTAGACCATTTATGGACGATTGATGGGCTTTCTGCATGCATGTGCCTATGTGTATTATGCATGACCACGCACGTGTGTGCTTGCGTGTGTATGCATCCATGCATGTGTAAAAAAATTAACAAGAACTCAACTTACAAAGACAACCAACATTGCAACTAATTCAAGAAGATGCTTACAATTTTTTCTTGAGAAGTATATACTGTACTCTTTGAAATATGGAAATCAAGAACGTATGTTCCATATCCAGGCTACAACACAATGACACATACTTCAAAACAAACCCAAAAAAAAAAGTTATATTAAAAGAAAAAAAAAATTGAAGGAGAGAATGAAGAGCCACCTTTACTTCGAGAGAGGCAAGTATCTGGCCCATATTCATCAGTGGATAATATCTGCAAACAAAACCCAAACACACGCACAAGGAGATCTTTCAAAAATGTATTTGAATCATCAGCAGAAGAAGCTGTTGATAGTACCGACAGCATGGTTATTAGAAGGAGCAGATAAAGGATACTTTGAATATTAGGAACTGAAGAGGTCAATTGTAAACATCAACCAGAAACACAACACAAACTGAATACAGTGTGGAGAAAATTAACATTTAATTGCTTCAATAATTTTATTTGAGGTACACCCTTTAGGGTCCCCTACGAATTTTTTTTCAATGATCCAAACCATCTATTTTTTAAGTCTATATTCATAGATCATCCTTGCAAAAATCAGACAAATCGGAAACCATTTCGACATCCAATTGTGTCCTACAAAATCAATGAACACGGTGCTTCAAGAAAGTACTAAAATTTCAATAACTCAATGGAGTTGTCAAATGATATTGGATTCAAGTGATTTTTTGTAGAGATGATCTTTGAATGATTATCTAAAAAATAGACGGTTTGGATTAGTGGAATACAATGCGGAGTGGGCCCTACAAGGGTGTCCCTCAAATAAGCTTATTTGAGGGATCCCTCAATGGAAGCTCATATATATATATATAATACACAATTCAAAGATGTCAGGCCACGTATCCTCATTATCCTTGCATTAATGAAAAACTTCTACCTATTCCCGGTAAAACTCTAATTTCTAAATTCTAACATGGCCTCATGGTTCAGGATCATTAGGCTAAGATGATATGTCGTGAAAGAAAGTTAAAAAGTAAAGCAGAAGTTCCACCTTTTCATTATTGTGTCCACAGTAGAGAGACAACAGCTAGGTCCAGTTTTAAAATCTCCTGGGAGCCAGAAGCTACTCCCTGTCTATAATTGCAATGAGATGATCATCAGAAACATCTACATGAAAGAAATAACAGCAATAATAAACAAAGTAACAGCAAACCTCATTAGCTAGAGAAAATAGTTCTTCAGTCTCCTTTTCCGAAAACCATCCAGTCTTACAAGCATTCTACCAAGAAAAACACAACGTCAGCTGGATAACTCATGCCTATATGTTTCAAACTTGATACAAAAACAAAAACAGATATAACTTATAGTAAAAAGAGGGAAAAGGTGAAAACAAGAACAATGAGCAAGCCATGTATAAGACTTCGGCAAATGGGTTTCGCATTCATTCAATAAAGGCATTATGGTAATACCTTAACAGAGATCATCAGCACCATGATAGCAGCTTCCAATACTTTGTCACTCCTACGCTGGCATATCTGCAACCAAACAGGCTCAAGTATAAATCTTTTTCACTGATAAAAAAAAAAAAATTGGGAAGACAACACAGAACAGGGCATTGATGAACTAGAAGAAGAAAACTCCAATACCTGCTTCAACAACGCAGGCAAATCGTGGGCTATCGTCGGAACCTCATTGTTTGCAACGGCATAATCAATGCCTCTACATTTGCCAAAGCAATTTCAAAAAAAACAAATCAAAAGGGAAAACAAAGAAATTGAAAATAGGGTTTGATAGAAAGAGGTAGAAGCTAGTACCTGGAAAGGGAAAGGCATAGATTGAAGAACTCCATGGCCTCGCCACGGTAGCCAGATTTGACGTGAGCAGCCAAGCGCTCAGCCACGGCGGCGACTCGGTAGGAGTTGACGAGCGAAGCCGAGAGTTGCTGCTGCCCAACGCCGCCTACGTTCAGACTCACTAAATTCTTCACCACCGCCTGCGGTGTTAGCGTTCTTCCACTCATTAGCTCACACACCCACACACCCACACACAGATAGACACGGCCCACTCTCTCTCTCTCTCTCTCTCTTCAGGTTTTTCGAATGTTATAAAAAAAACTGTAGGAAAAATGAATTGAAAAGGTTCCGGGAAAATATAAACCAAACAAAATATGCGGGACCCATGCCACCACATCTCTTATAATTTCCACCTCTATATAGATAACTTCCCAGGTAGGGATGGCAACGGGCCGAGTAGGGGCCGGGTATGACAATATCATCCTCATCCCTGCTCTCCATCCCCGCCCTCTTTCCCGAACCAATCCCCCGTTTAATAGGTTTCGGGAAATCCCCGTCCCCGTCCCCGTCCCCGTTCCCGTCGGGGGACTATCCCCTATACCCACCCCGATTTCCCGATTTTTTTTGCATAAAAAATATTTATCATACATTTTAACATTAAGTTTCATATTAAATTATCATTCAACACATTCAAATTAACTATAAAGTTCAACTCAACTATTCAAAATCACATCAATATGAAAATCCAGAGAAGATTAGGAAAAATTAGGAGAGGGAGGTTAACTTAGGATTAAACATAAATATTATAATTATATATATATATTTATTTAAATATAAACATATATATTTTTCGGGTCGGGTTCGGAGATGGGGATGCCAATACCATCCCCTCCCCATACCTGTTGGAGATTTTTCAAGTTCGGGGATCCCTGCACCCGATACCCATTTGGCCCCGATATCTATCCCCATTAGGGTCAGGGACCCACCCCTGAAGGGATTTTTGCCATCCCTATTCCCGGGGGAGTTTTTTTTTTAATTTCTTTTTAATCTACTAAGCTCATTTATAACGAAGGATTTAGTGTTTAACTCTCGAATTTTAAACGAATTTATAAATTCTAAACAAACCAATTGTGTTAAGACTTGAATTATAAACAACAAAAGCATCAGCACCTGAAGTCAAGTCGTTAAGAGCATTATTTTTTGCATCCGAAATTATACGTTCGATTCTTCCATTTCTCAATATTGATTATATAATTTAAAAAAATTGACAAAAAATCAGCTAGCAATTGATAACTAGGAGGTGAAGTCTTAGAAAAATTTGCCTACATTTGAAACTTAACAACCAAACTTGAGAATAATTTTTGGGTAATGATTTTCTCACTCCAATTTTATCCACTTACACTCTTTTTTTAGTTATAAAATAGAATGTAAGTGGATAAAATTGGAGTGGGGAAATCACCACTCTTATTTTTTATGTGCTACTATATAGAGAAGAGAGTTTTAGAATTTGGTGAAATGAAGATTTTATGAGCAAATCGTACATGTTTAATGTATTATGCAAGCGTGTCACTCTAAGATGTGCACCAATTTAATCTAACTTCGGATCCAACGATTGTGAATCAAATGGGAAACTAGTTGGCTTAAATCACACCATGACAAGAACAAACAAATTGCCTAGAAATTAAGAGGTCACTACATATTGCAAAGTAAAATTGCGTGACAAGAAATCAATTGTGGTTGAACAATAAGTGAAATCTGTATAAAACTTGTGCAGAGATTTTTGAAGAAATTTATTTGAAATCAGTTATGGGATCTGTTTCATGAATGGGTGTAGAAATTCTGCCAGTCTCAGAGAATATAAACATGTTCGAACTAAGGAATTAACACGCTAATAAGTTTTATGGGCAGTGCCAAATCAATCATTGCATAAGACCTTTGCAATTCACTGAACAAACTTCTCTCTCATTTTTCATCAAGTTTCCCCTAAAAAACACCTAAACCAAAAGCCAATTGCCCATGGCTCAACTGCCACCAATATCCCATAGTGGCCCTGCCAAAGAAGAGCAACATGAGCCCGCCCCCTGCTGTAATTTCAGGCAATGGTGGAGTTTCTCGAGAGCATAAAGGCAATTTTGTAAGCAACAGAAAATATAGGTTCTGCCATGAAACAAAAACTTCTACAATTCAACATGATGGAGTCGGAATATTTCAATTATACAGTTAAATTTAGCTTTTCTCCCTTTTTTGGGAAGAAAATAAAAGTCGAACTAATTCTGGTACTAATGGCTCTTTTGACACTGTAGAAATAACTTTGCAGCTTCATACTTCTGTACGGCACAAAAGAAGGCCGAGGTGAATCATCAACCTTGCGACGGAGACACAGCCAAGCAGCACAAGATGATACAGAAGATGTATGTGTTCTCTGAAGTTGCAATCAATCAGCCCTTACCCTGCGAGAGAGAAAAGTACGTGGTTAAATATAATCCAGTTCACAGAATGACAGTTGATGAGCTTAATGACATCCAAGGTCACTGAACAATAAATCAGCACAGAGATTTCTCCATAACATCAGGTGAATCAAAAAAAAATTCCAACAGCAAAAACACATCGCCAATTCCTTTAGCCAACAGCTTGCACCATCCATTCAGTACTAATTGACCTACTGTAATTATCCAAGGAAGCTACTCGGCTAAGACAATTCGTCTTACAATTCATTCGTCAAAGCTTCTAAACTATTACTACCATGATAATATAAATACATCTCCAAGAAACATTCAAAACTAATTTTTTCCATATTGTGCTATTTGGAAGAAATTTCTAATCTCTGTACCTTATGAGGTGGAGTTCCTGGTCTTAACACGTTGTTGCCTACTCCAAGCTTTCCTTTCTTCTCAGATGCTTTCAAGATCTGGAAGGAACATGTCAATGTATCATCTACACTCATCATGGCACCGGCATTATCGAACTCCCCACAGTAATTTGGTGCTGAGAATATTGTCACCAGCTTCCGCTTTCCAAAAAACTCATACCCATCTTCCACAACCTGATAAAGGAAACCCAATAAATCCAATAAGAGGTGGACAAACATTAAGAACACTACTAAATAACATACAGTTTGCATCTCAGGCCAGGGAAAAGCATGTGCTCATAAACACCGACATACAGATTGTACTTCAGCATCAATTGAAAGACAGAATTGAGTATGTGACCAAACATGTGAGACACAAGAACACGTACTGTCATAGGAATTTTTTCTGGTGTAAAACTATTTGCTCAAAAAATTTATAACAGAGCCAAACACAAGATACGAACCTAATTGACATGCCATGGTCACAAAGGGAAGAGCCAGTAGTGGAAGGAAAATCATGAGGAATAGAAATCTACCCAGAAAAACAAATATATCATGCACATACACAAAGAAATTCAAATTATAACTTACTCCACTATTCTTTTACATGTTCACCAACATATATAGGATGAAATTTTGAATAAAGTTACTTCAAAACGTTCATAATATTACTGTCGTGACAAATGGAACTGTACGAGTTAAGATGATTATTTGAAGATGCATTACATCAGGTTGAGTTGTCAGTTCCCAGACTTTGTGCATACATGAACACACAGGTCCAATTCAGTTCCAAACGAGAAACCAAAAAAGAGAGAAGAAAATTAAGTCATATTACCTGATGAGCACGGCAAATGAGATCAAGGTCATGTTTCTGGAGGAACTCAGCAACCTTGTCCGCACCAAAAGTATAGGACACGCCACGATCATTCTCTCCCCAACCTTCAACATCTTTATCAGGATCAGCCCATAATAGATCACAGAGAAGGCCCTGATCTGGCACGTCCACTGGCCGGGCAATATTCCTAATCTGATCCAAGTTTTTCAAATCAGGAGAAAGACCACCATGCATGCAAAGGATCTTTTCATCAATAAGAGCCGCAACAGGAAGACAGTTGAAGCAGTCAGTAAATGTCTTCCAAATACGAACATTAAATCTTCTCTTGCACTCATCATAGAACCCGTATATGCGGTTGATGGAAGCACATTCATGGTTGCCTCTGAGGAGAAAGAAGTTCTCCTTGTATTTGATCTTATAGGAAAGGAGAAGGCATATTGTCTCTATGCTCTGCTTACCACGATCAACATAGTCCCCTAGGAATAAATAATTGGCCTCAGGTGGGTACCCACCATACTCAAACAATCGCAAAAGATCGGAAAACTGACCGTGAACATCTCCTGTGAAACAATGATGGAAAATGGATCGGTGTTATTGTAGTATTCAACAGAGCATATCCATTCGGTTCAGGAAATGAATATTAAAATTTCTTAATTAATCAATCGAATAAATATACACCTACAAGTTGGCCCTTACTATTTAATTAAATGAAATAAGAATTATTTTTTTTACCATTATAAGCCGAAACAGATTTCCCTTATATAAAGAAAACATTTCTAGAATGCAAACCAAACAAAGGTTGATGGTCATGAATATAAAATTACTTAAAGACCAAAATTCCGTTATAACACCTGAATCGCTTTAACAAGGTAGGACACCGATGCCAGAAAGTGAACTGAATCTAAGTTAAACAAAAAGGTGGAGTTCGGAAGCTATTGTGCCCTTCGTATCAAATAATTAGAAGATATATGTGCAAATAGCTTGTACGCTATCACAAGTTGATTGACACTTACCTCTATGAGAGTGGTCAATCTACAAACACATGAAAATTTGACCAACATTCGAGCAGTAGGTCCAGTGCAATAAATGAGGATCGAATATATCGCCTAATGCATAGTAACATCAACCTTTTACATTCTTCCGAGAGGGAAAAAATCAAACTTTGACTACTTGCATGAGCCAATTTCCACCAAAAACAAATACATACTTCCATGCGTCACAATGGTGCAGTTCAGTGGCTGTCCACCAAATCCAACTTCAGAGAATGCCTACCCATGGCAGAGCACACATGGCACTGACAACACTAAATTAATACCCATCTAATCTAAAAGAATAAGTGGCAACCAGAATACAGCCATATCATAGACACTAGTATCAGGAGTACCTAGGGACTACTTTGCAGAGTAAGGAAACTAGCTAACCCACCAACAGGCAACCACCCCAGAAGAAACATGTCCAAGGCCAACACAATCCAAAGAATAACTTTTTTTTGGGCAGGAAAATAAGGCAATGAAAAACTGAAAGGCCTCATAAACAACCTTAGTCTGCCTAGAATCTTGCATTGCAAGCCTTTAGTAATGCTCGGAAGTTTTGCCACATAACCTCGCCAATGTCACAAATTTTGGCAATGAAAACTACATTAAATCTCTTACCATCAAATTTTGGTTTATCAGACAAACACCGGTAACAATTTCTTATGTGCTAAAAACATACTTCGCACTCTACAATCGATATGATATCCTCTGATGAGGCAAACTGATTAATGCATATGGAAACCCTTTCAAAGCTGTCCTGTTCTTTTCACTAGTAAATGCTCTTTCTGCTCTAATCAAATGCACCAGAAACTGACTCAACCCAAAAAAATCAATTTTTCTTAATACTTCTTAGAATCTAAAAAATGGCATTATCTGCTCAAAGAAACTCCCAATTTCCAATGATGAAATCCTTTTCATGTGCATTGACCAGGAAAAAAAAAATTAATCATTTTCATGTGCAAACCCACCCAAATTACTCTTTCCCACAATTAAGTCCAAATTCAACACATAAAACATGCAAACAAAGTCAAATAAACCAAAACTTATATGAAGATAAAAACCAAAACTTTCAATCCAGAATCAATTATATCAAGTTCTTTACCGCAAATTTTTATCGGAGCTTCAAGCTCAAGAAGATTCGGCTGGCTGAGAAAGATCTCCTTGGAGGCGGAGCAAAGCTGCCTTATTTCGGCCTCCGTGAGCTGCACCTGTTTGGTGGTCCGGCCATTCTTCGCTGAGACAAGCCTCCGTATAAGATCGTCAACAACACTCTCGTCCATCACAGCAAAGCTTCTCTACACAACCCAAAATCGCACCCAGAAAAACCAAGCAAACAAAACAAAAGTATAATACAAAACCCTAACTCTACGTTTCGGCCTTGGGTGCGCTCAAAGCGAGGATAAAGATCCGATTAACGCGTCTTTTGGCTAAAGCAATAAAAGCCTAAAAGAGAATCAGAATAACAATAATAGCTTCGAAATCACAAGCAGAGATTTTAGGAAATAATATCTTGGGCTTTATGGGTTGAAGAAGATGTGGTGGAGGTGTGCGTGGCGGCCATTTTCGGCTGGTAAATGACAGCGAGAGAGAGAGAGAGAGAGAAGAGAGAGAGAGTTGAAAAAATGAGTCTTTTTTTTTTTGGTGAGTCTTTTGAGTGTGTAACAGTTGGGTTGGGTTTTTGAGGGGACCTCTCTCTACTTTGCGTTTAATAAGGGAGCCCTAAATAAAGTTTGAGCTAACCCTATCTGGAAACTTTGAGAGCATGCGCCTCGCACGTGCGTGGTCAACCTTGGTCAACTACAATTACAAATTAGAACACAATTTTTTTTATTATTATTTTTTTTTTTTGTAATGATGGGTTGATGATGATGATCATGCATTTATCATGATGAGGATCATGACATTTTGGTGCCCTCCCAAACAATACCCATATTTTTTCTTTTCTTTTTTTCTTTTTGAAGTGGAGAATGAAAGATTATCAAATTGTGACACACTATTTTATCATGTTCTTCTCTTTTTGGAAATAGTTTTTGTATGCAAGTGTTGCTACAAGAGTTTGTGTTTGAATTTGAATCAAAACATGGTCACTTTAGGCTGCTTTTGCCAAGATAGGGAAAAGTAATGCATAAGGCATCTAACTTTGAACCAATAAAAAGAGGGTGGGTGGATAACCATATAAGTTACTTTTTTTATTACAAGCAATTGGGAGAGTGGGGTTTCGAACTTCTGCCTAGAAGAGCTCAACCAACTGAGCTATACATCACTAACATTGTATAAGTTACTTTTCCATCCTCAAGTAATCGTTTTCTTCTTTGGCATATCCTCAAGTAAATTGTTTTAAATAAACATATTAAGGAAATGCTAATCATAAAGTTTTCAAGTGCGAAAAGTGTATGTTTACATTGTAAGCTAACGGAGATAAATCAATGAAATTATATTTTCATTGCTCTTATTTCCCTTTACCAAATTTGTGATGATGAAAAAATTTATCATCTCTTAATATTTTCCATATTACTTACATAGCATCGAATATGTTTTCACCGTAATATCCTTCCCTGATCTTTATTTTATATCTCTAATTATATATATATATATATATATATATATATCTATCTCCATATGTAAGCCTTAATGGAAGTGGATTCTTCTTCCACTCTCAAAAATTCTAAAATGAGTGAGAAAATTTAAGTGGCTAATATCAAATATACGTGAGAAACACAAAAAAGAGAAATCAAAACAGTGACTCGGTTTGGAAGTTTTTTTAGAGAAAATAGAATTGGTTATCACCAAGGTTTACGTGAAGAGAGAATTATCGAAATTACTAATCGTAAATGACTAGGAAGAATGAATAATTTGAAATTCATGTTGTTCTTACTATTCTATGTCTTATTAACATTAATTTACTTATAAGCATTAACTAAAATGCCTAATTTTGAAATCCAATTTTATATTTAGACCCTGTTTGGTATCCTACTCAAAAAAGTAAATTAAAAAACTATGATTCTTTTTAAAAACATTAGTTTTCAAATAGTGATTTTAAGATATAAAAACTTGTTTGGTATTGAACTCCAAACTATTTTTGAGATCTAAAAAAATAAGAAACCCTAAATTCCCAAATTTAAATTCCGAATTTGAAATTAACAAAAGAAAAGGATAGAGGGAAGAGGGAAGAGAGAGAGAGAGAGAGAGAGAGAGAGGGTTTTTCTTGAGTTTGAGGTTTTAAAAATAGGCTATTTAAACGGATTTTTGTGGCTTTGGACTTAAAATATGTTTTTGAGTTTATAAAATTGGATCCAAGTAGGATACCAAACATGCCCTTAGTTTCCCTAGTAAAAAAGCTTGAAGAAATTAGTCATTATCTCATTATAATTTTTAATTTGGTTGAGTATGAAATCAAAACTAGTCATGAATGAATTATAAATTGAGATATTTAGTCATATACCCATTCTTAGCACTAAAACTATAAATAAACCCTACACCATTTTATTTCTATAAACAAACTAAAAAAATACCCAAAAAAATGATAGCTTACCCTCTTGAATTTAATTTTGATTATTAAATTACTTTGATGCTCTATTGAGTGTTTTGAGCTTTTTTATGAGGTTTTGGGGTTGAATTTGTTTTAAGAAATTAATTGTAGTTTTGTAATTTAAAAGAAGTTAAAAGCCTTTTTGTTATGTTGTAAATGAGTTTTTGGTGTGTTTCTAAAATCCATTTCATATAGGTTTTTATTTATTTATAATTTGGGTTCTTATATTGGGTATAATAGTAAATCTCTCATATAAATTTAGAGATTTTCTATTTAAACCCCGCACTTCTCTTTGTTCACCCCAATACTTAAATTATTAAGCTGTAAGTTTTATTGTTGTGTAAAAGACAAAAAAGGTCATCCAACTTAATAATTAACCCTAGTACATCTATACACACACCCCGCACACCCCAACTTCATGTTTACAAACTCACTCACTCTCTCTCTCTCTCTCTCCCTCAAAAATACCTAAGTGTTGGAATTCTAGTTACAGTTCTTGGAGAGAGGTAAAGTTGTTCTTTTTCTTTAGAAAGTATTAAATTTCGGGTTTGGGGTTCCATTTGTTTGTATTTTTTTCTGCTGGGAACAAAGAAAATTGTGGGGTTTAAATAGAAAATCTCTTTTATTTCTTATTTTTTCAGTTTGGGGTGTATTTAAGGATAGTTTTTCTTAGGCCATCCCCAATGGTTGGGGCTCTAAAAAGGGTTTATAGAGCCCTATTTAGAGCTCCGATGGAATCTTTGGGGCTCTAAAGGAATCTCTCCCACAATGGGAGACTCTATATTCATGGCGGGCTCTATATTTTTTTATGATGTAATTTGATTTACGTGGTGTTTTTTTTTTGTTTAACTATTTTACTTTAATGTTTGTTCACGTTATGTTAGTTTTTTTTTGTGTGAACATTTCAACCAAAAAAAATCAAAATTTGGACAAGATTTGGAAATCAACATTTTATTTCATAGATACGGCTTTGTAAAAAAAATCACGTTGGAATAAATTTGTTGACACAGCTTTGTAAAAAAAATTTGGAAATAAATTTGTAAAAATGATTTGGAAATAAATTTGTTCACACAGCTTTGTAAAAAAAATCACGTTGGAATAGAGCTGTTGACACAACTTTGTAAATTTGGTAAATGTGGGCCAACATGCAAATGAAAGTGGGCCAACATGCAAATGAACAACCAAATTTAAGACAAGTATGCCTTGTACAGTCGCAGGCAAGTGAGAAATAGCACAAAAGTGGGCTGCAGCTTTTTCAATTGGTGGGTCCCATTCGGTTTCAGGGGCTTCAACCAAAGTCACACATTTAGCTACTACTCCGGTTGGGCTTTAAGTTTTAGAGCCCCAAATTTGCACCATTGGGGATGCCTTTTTGAAGAGAGTTTGTATATATTAGAGCCTTGTGGTGGTTGAGCCCCAAATAGAGCCCCCATTGGGGATGGCCTTAGAAATTGTGAAAATTTAAATTAAAAGATAGGGTGAACTAAGAGAAGTTTGGGGTTTAAATAGAAAATCTCTAAATTTAAGACATGAATTTAGCCGAACAACCTTTCAATCAAATGATATACTCAGGTTATGGTCAAATTAAGTATCGATTTTTTATCAAACTATATAATTAAAAAAAGGTTGGCTTCTTTATTTTTCTATTAGCTAGGGTTGGAAAGAAGCTTTCCCATTTGTTACATGACAATGCCCGTTCACCGACTTAAAACAACTATGTGAACCATTCTAAAAGATTAATGATATAATTAGATTATTATATGTTGTTGATGAGTATTTTTTTTATTTTTTAAAAAGGTAAGTTATTCTTTATTTTTCGCTAATTTTCTATAATTTTCTCCATTTTCGCTTCATATAACCAAAACTTCTTTCTAACATATTAGCACATGTCTCTCTCTCATTGGTGGTCCTTAGATAAGCCACCGCATGTAATCCATGTAATTCCTCATTTTCTTATGTAATTGGTAATTGGATAATGCCACGTCAAGCAAACCAACCCCAAGCCAACAAAAAACTTGCGCTCTTGATCAACGTTGACGCTAACCTCACCGGAATATTCCCCTCCAGCCACCAGTTACCAAACACACCTCACCCTTTCCCGAAAACTATAAATACTTCTTTTTCTTCACCCATTGCTGCTCGTGCCCTAGAAACATTCATTTCGCCGCAACATGCTTTTCTCAGCCAAACTCCAAATTTCTCAGCTTTTCCCTCACTTTCTCGCACCAAATCCATGCTCTCCCTCTCATTTTCCCTCCAAAATTCGCCCTAATGATCCTCCTCAGCTCTTCTTTAACTGATTTCGTCTGGTTATGGATCTCAAGGCGATGTTCGCCGACTACTGTTGTAAATTTATCGGTTGATTGTTGTATTTCGATTGAGTTTTGGTGATGGAAGCAGTGGACTTGACTTTTCCGGTGGACGTCGCCGGCGCGCAGAAGTTTATGGGGATAGAGGGTCTTGTGAGAGCTGGGGTTACAGTCAAGGAGCTTGAGCCTTGTGATTTGGACCGTGTTTCTGTTCGCGCAAGCCCTTTGACTGAGGCATGCAGCTCATTTCTCAGCGATAAAGGTGGTTTCTTGGCGTTTGATTTTGTTTTTTTTGTTTTTTGTTTTAATTATTTAATTACTAACTTGTCTAGGACTGGCTTGCTTGTTAGTGTTATTTGACTGGTAAATTGGGGTTTGATCTTTTTCTCCAGGCGTAGATTTGTATTTCCCCAAAGTTTGAGGTTGTGATATGTTTTTTAAGGAACTGAAAGCAAAAGAGAGGAAAAGGAAAGAAATATTTGTTTAATGTGTTTTCCAATTCAATAATTTTCCTCTAATTTCCCTCATTTATTAATTACTGGTTTAGTTAGTTCATTATTTAAAATTTTAGTTACCCAGATTTCTTAATTTGGATGTGTATCTGGGTACCCTCTTAACTTCATAGTTTATGATTCCTTGGTTGTAAGTGCATGCTCATTTTTGTTACTGAAATTTCTTAAATTTTTGCTCTGGGGAATTTGGTTATGTTATCAGAGGTAAAAAATGTGGTTAGTGCTTCAGAGTATGAACCATCTAAGCTTGGTGGTCAGCTGCTCAGCTATCAGGGTGAAGAATTGTCCAGGCACCAACATGGTAGGGGCAAAAATGGTTTTTTGTTGCATACTGGTGCTGAAAGTGTACAGCTAGAACGGAAATCAGGAAAGGTGTCAAAAGTGGGTAGTTTGACTTCTAAGAGACCGCGAATTGCTCGATTGGAAGATCCAACGAGTTTAGCTGGAGTTGATGGGATAAGGGATATGTCAGATAAGCTCGGATCATATCTTACAAAGTGCAGTTCTTCAGGTAATATATGTCATCTACTGGCACTTTGAATAGTTATTTGACGTAAATGCTTGTTTATCATCATCAGGATTACAACTTCGAGAAAATTGACCCGGGCAAGTCTAAAGATGCTAGATGCCATCTGTGGTCTCTTTGTATGTTAAATTTTGATTGGTTTGTATTTATTAGTCACTTAAATGTTATATCAGTAATTTGTCCTCTCTCGTGACAAAATGATTTTTGTTTTGTTTCTGGAGTTGTTTAATGCATGAATGTAAAGTTTTCTTCAGTGGAAAGTCCCATTTTTTCTTTGGCACATATCTTACTGTTGGGGAAAATTAAGATTTCCCCGACAGCTCTTACTGCTGTTGGGCACATGAACACGCATCTAGGTATTGCAGGTCTGTCGTTTAACATCAGAGTGTTATGGATTCAGTGCAGTTGATTGGAATTAAATACTTTCTTTAGTGAAGCATAAGTGATGTAGAATCTGGAATGATAATATTGCATGAGGCAAAATTAAATTAATTGGAAAATAATTGTCTGTAATGTTCCATTACTAACAGGACAATTTTACCTATTTATTAATTTGACTTATTTATCGAGGCTGTACAATCCCGAATAGGAAACCTACAAACCCAGTATGGAAACTGAAAATTCTTAAGAGTCAACTATATATACGTTAAAACCCAAAGCTAGGGAACTACACCCTTTTTCATTCTCCCACGTAAGTGCGTAAGTGTGTGATACATCATTAAGTAATGCCATATAATCTCTACTGACGTATAAGTGTTTGTTTTTCCTAAATGAAACTACTGTTAAACTTATAAGGTTATTTTAACACATATAAGATCTGAACTGGAACATTTTCAACTTACCGGACCTCCACAATGGAACTTTGGTAGGAAATCAAAGCAATAGAAATTACAATGTTTCCCTCTGATGAATGAGACAGACAATATTATGTGCAGCCTTTTCAAGCAATTTAGAATGCTGTGGAATTACATCTGCTGCTCCATAATATTCTTTGTGCAAATTTTGTTATTCCTTGAAGTTCAATTTGCTCTACTAGTTCTCATTCTTTGAAACTGAAAATTTATGTCCTGGTAGTTTCTTTATTCTTTTACGGGGCTAGTTTCTACGTGTCCATTGTATCTTGTAGGACTTTTCTTTTTTATAGTCAGTAAACTGTTAATTTGGTCTGGGTGGTTGGAAATTTGGAAACATTAGCTTGCAAGTGTAGTTTCCAAAATTTATGTTATGATTTGGTAAGGCCATCATTTGATACTTAACCAGATTACCTGCCCCTTAATGTTCTGGTTTGTGCTGAGAGTCGTTTTTTGCCTTTCTGTATTATACATTCTAGATAAGAATCAATTGGCGAAACAAAAGAACAACTGTACAAGCAAGCGAGGTGATAAGAGAAATCTCAAACTTCCTGCAAAGACTAAACATGATTCTTTCTCCGTAAAGGCGGGTTTGCCAAGCTTCG